>CM073441.1:11202500-11785000 GCA_037074515.1 Mimosa bimucronata
CCACATAACATTCAAAACTTAAACATGTATGCTTGAAGTGGTTTAAACAATCATTAATTAGTATTCACTTGAAGGTCCATACATGGTTTCCAAATTTTGAAAACAATATGCAGTAGAATCCAAGTCAAACTCAATCACTAATACACTCTCAATTGTTAAGATTATAGATTTAGTTCAGCTCTTGTCTAATCTAGGATTGCCCAGATTTTATATCTTAATTTAACATAGACTATTCTTTTAAACCTGAAATAATTACTTAACATGTTGGAAATATTAAAACAATGAATCATGTCAATTCTTCCATGGAATTCCATCATAATAAATATAATAAAAATAATAGAAACATCCAATAATTTCCTAAATTCTAATTTTGCTAAATCGCTATTTCATAACTTCTAATGGTTCTCACAGCTTCCTCTTTTAAATTCTAGAAAGTCACAATTACAAGAATACCATTTGGAAAGTCAATTTCCAACAGATTCCATCTTTTATATATACTTTTACTAAATTGTTCCAACAAATATCTAAAGTATCATATTTAAGCACTTAACTTTACTTCATAGGTAATTATATTCTTTAGTAATCTTTATAATATATTTCAACACTGTAATTAGAATAGGTTTTTAAAACTGGAACCATCAACTTTAACATTTCATTACTAATTTCCCTAAACCTTAGACAATGCCATGTTTCAGTCACCCTTAAGGCTAGCAGGAAATAAACTTAATATATTCAATTAACACAAACCTTACCTCTTTGTGACACCAAGGTCAATTCAATCACCTTAAAAATGTTTCCCTTAATCTGTTTAGAGTTTCACAGCCACAGCCACATATACACCCACATTTAAATCTGTGTTCATGTTATACAATTTTATATCTATTCACTTAGCTTCTTTTAGATTTTACCATCAGCAATCAGCTAAAACATTCCAGAAAATTTCAGATTTATAATTCAAATCAATCTTTAACATTCTCAACCTTTAATTCATAGAATCTACCACAAATTAATAAGAACTCAAATCCCTTATACACAAATTCCCTTTTTCTTCCTATCTGTTCAACCGAATGCAGACACAAGGAAGTACATAATTTCTACGATCATCAAAGAGCCTCAATTACACATAATGAGTACTACTTCAAGTTCAATATCAACAAAATCTTCCCTTTCCCTTCACTGTCATATGCTGAACAGAACAAGAAAGGAGAGAAAAAAAACAAACAACCTTCCTTTGACACTGAGCAGCCGAACAACACCAGCAAATCAGAACAAAATTACAACAATTTTAATTCAAGTTAAACATCACTTTATACACAATAAATCATCACAAAACAAGAGCAGAATTTCGGCCCAAGGAGCGAGGAAGTTGGACCACAGGGAGAGACAAGAATCAGAATCACAGGGAAACAAGAAGAACATGAATTTCACACAAAATCAGATTCATCAATTCCATCATCAACAGAAACACAATCACAGAGCTTCAACAATCCGATGAGCAACGAAGGCAGTGAATAGAGAAAGAAGGAACAGAAATGATAAACCAGAATTTTCGACATACAAATCACCCTATGACCTTAAACTCATTCCTAGTAACATTTTATTAAGCTTTCATTCGAATTTTGCCCAGAAACAAGCAAGAACAGCGTTGGATGAACAGTAGAAACATTTGGGATTTTTGATCTAAATCAGCCAAACTCGACTCTACCTTCAAAATTACTTCCTAAATCTTTGAGTTCGAAGCTTAACTCTCATTTTGATGATTTTAGAAACCCCAGAACCCTAGAGTTTGAATCGACCTCCTCTCCCTAGGCTCACTCGAATCGGGCAAGAATGAAAGAAAACGGAGGAAGAGGGCTTACCCCGAACTAACCCTAAGCTTTGGGTGCGTCTCCGCCGCGTTCATCGCCGGTCTCCGCCGAGAAAGCCGTCGTCCGCCGCTGCAAGCTTCGAAGGAACAGAGGAAACAGAGAGCACGAGAGGGAGAGAGTGAATAGGAGCTGGAAACGTGGGAGTATATAATTGAAGAATGAATTAGATATTTTAATTAGGTACTTTACCATTTTACCCCTCCTTATTCAACTGGAGATATTTTGAACTAGGGGTAGATATTGTCATTTTTATTTTCTCTTTCCCATTTTACCCTTCCATCCTAATTTTATTTACCATTAACCTTTTCAAATAAATCTGAATTTACTCCCAAAATAATTTATCTAGATATGCTTTAATTTCCAAATTTATTTATAAGGCTTTTTAAATGTCAAACAACACTTCAAAGTTCTAAATATTCCCTTATTTAAATTCATCTCCCAACTATTTTTCCTTAACTAATAAATAAAATAAACCTTAAAAATTATTAAAAATACATATGGCCTCATAATTTATTTATAAGGCTGTTTAATTTTTATATGCCTTTCTAAGACCTCAAATAAATCCTTATTATCTCCTTCCTCCAAGTTAAGTGTTGTCTTCTAATTAATTCTTCTTGGTTTCTTCAAGAAAATAAGCTCTAAAATTATCAAAAATGCCTAAATGTCATAATTTATTTTTCAATGCTTTTTAATATTTTAGTAATATTCCAAAACCTTAAATAATTCCTTATTTTCTAAAATTTGGGGTGTTACATCATGTATTAATAATTGCATAGCATGTTTTATAAATTCACAGTAAACTTCAGGGCCGAAAGGTCGCTTTAACCTTGTCAGAAATATTCATGGGATCCGAGTACTCGATGACTAGAGGGCTAGCTACCCCTAGTACAGTTCAGTTATAACCGAAAGGTTATATTCAGGAGGTTAAACCTCACAGTAGTGCCTTAAGTGCACTAGCAATAAGGTTAATGTTTACTTATATGGGATGAGTGCGGGGGCCCACAGAGGGGCAACATCCCTACCCATACAGACATGTTTTTCAGTTATACATATTTGCTAATTATTATGCATGGTAATGAATGAAATGAACTGCGCTAAATTGCTGTTTCAGAGAAGCTGGTAGATGATAAGATGATTGAGATAAGACAGGAGTGCTGGAGGAAGATTAGATGAAGAATTTAAGATTATGTTATAAAAAGTAAGGTTAATTGTATATGATGTAATCTTAAATTTTTAAATTATTAATAGAAAAGCATAGAAAATAGAATTGTATTAATTTATAAAGGGATTTAAATTTCCTAAGTATTAAAAATTTAAATTAGATACCCTAAGAGGGTTAGTTTACTTTTAATTGGTTAAATAACCACTTTATTTTATAAAGAGTTTTTAAATTATTCAATTTGTCCGAAAAGCCCATTCCAACTGCATTAGAGTTGGAGCATTGCTTGGAAAGAAAAAGTTTTAAATTTATTCATATTTTTGGGCTTCTGACATTGAAAAGTGGTTATAATTCAATTAAAATGTTATAGTATAGTATGAAAATTCCAGACGTTACATCAGAAGTATTTTTAAGGATTTTAAGGCTTATTTTCTTCACTAATTGAAGAAATATAGTTGGAGGATGAATTTTAATTTGGGAATTTTAGGGAAGTTACTTTTAGGCTTAAAGAAGTTTATGGATAATAAAATCTCTAATATGACATAAGAATTAATTTTAGAGAATTATTTTTCAGAAAAGGGACCAAATTGAAAATAATGGAAAGCTTCAGAATAGGGACTAAACTGAAAAGTGTAAAAGTTGGAAGGGCAGATCTCGAAACCCCTTTATATAAAATCTTTCCACCCCCTTTCCTCTCATTTCTGTCGTTCTTCATCTTTTTCTCCCTCTCCTTCATTCTCTACGAATCCGATGACCAGTGGGGAGTGTACAAGCATCGTCGACAACGGAGGAGTAAGGGAAGTTGACATGCAAGACTTGATTTTGTATCAAATGAGCCTCTTCTTCCCATTTCTATCCCTTGATTCTTCGATTGAAGCTGTTTTGGAGTGGAAGAGAGTTTTCGGGTAGGAGGGGTTTTTGGGTTTCTCACTGATGAGATATGGAAATTAGGAAATTATCATTTGTTGGGATTTTCAATAGATTCTATATAATTATCATTATTAGAGAAATAGTTTGTTTTCATTTTATTCTGATAGTTATCAATTAGTATTAATTATTATTTGCATTTAGTTTTAATTTCTAGAATGTTCTAGTTTTATTTTGATTTGATTGTCATTAATCAGCATTAATTGTGATTTGAATCTCTAGAATGTTCTGTCATCGATTCCCAGGGTTTGGTTGAGATCTATAAATAATACCTCAACTATTTGCTTTATATGTCTTATGAATTTGAATAATAATATCAGTTTCCTTTGTCTCTATCTCTCTCATTTCTTCTTGCTCTATCTCTTTCTCTCTTCTCTTCTTCTAAATTCTCTCTTCCTCTATCTCTTATATTCTCATATATTCTCTTTCATCTCCCTTTTCCCCTTCCTATTCTGCATCAATTGGTACCAGAGCCTGGTTCCACTTCCCTTCTGCTCATATAAGCCTTCAAAATCAATTCTCAAAATTTAAAAGCCTTCTAAAGCGTCAAGTTTGTATTTTTGCTACTTTACATTGCTCTTACGTGATTTCTGCAATTTCGGATCTCCTCATACACAAGAATCAAAGTTCAGAAGAACCAGCCATAAGAACTTTGGGAGAAAGTTTCAAGCTTTATTCTCACAAGGCATCATTTAGTAATTTTTTTTCTATTGATTTCATTTTGTTATTCTAGAAAAAAAAAGTGAAAAAAAATTTGAAAATAAAAGCAAAAAAAAATGCCGTAGAAAAAAAAAGTTATAAAAAAGGAAAAAAAGTTGAAAAAAAGGGAAAAAGCCAAAAAAAGGACAAAAAAATAGTTTCCTTTTTCTCAATTTTAGTTTACTTTTGAGTAATCCTTTAATTTATATTGATTATTATTTTTTCCTTTGCTTAACTCAGCATTAAATTCTTAAGCCTAGGACCGACACATATCCTCACACGCATTTGGCCCTACACCTAGGTCTCATTCTAACCTAGGTTAGTAGAGATTTCTAACTGTTTCCCTGTGGGGTTGTACCCTCTGACGTTGCTGTGAAGATCTCGCTCAGATTGTTACTTATTTAGTAAGAATAATCCCTACAGATTGTAGAGTTCCCTGAGGGTTAGTCTTGTTAAGTAGGGTCTTCACCTTTTCGGTGGAGGCAACTTGGGAACCTTTTATAGGTTTGAAACCCACCTTAAAACCCTAAGAAGCATGTTACCTAGCTGTAGCTATGAGTTTCATCAAAGGATACTCATCGGTAGGGTGTTCGTATAAATATGACACCATATATCAATATAATACTCAATATGATGATTTTGAAGAATATGACAAAGAAGAGTATTATGATGATGAATAATACTATGAAGATGATAACATTAGCTTCTACCCAAATGGATCCTATATGGAAGAAAATTATATAATGGTGAAAGAAAGTTTCAATGATTTAGATATGTATGTGGCTTTGTTCCAACGTCTCGAGTTTATTGAGGAATACAATAAGGCCAACGGTGAGTATAATGAAGAGTTGAAACAAGAATGCTCTAGGATATTGGAGGCCTTAGAGGATATTCGCCAACATCTCAGAGATCCATATACTCACTGGAGGAGTCAAACAATACAAGCAGCAACTAAGTCAACAAAGGTAGAAGATTCATCCTTAGACCTAGAAGAAGTGATTATGACACATAAGGTGTTCTCTCCAACAGTGGAACTCACTCATGCTATCGAGGTGACCCCACCTAAACATGCTTCACACCAAACACCACTAGATACTTTTATAACCCAGGTAAATCATTATTAGATTGTGGCCATCAATGATCAGCTTGATCATACGATTGATATTAGTGATGACACTAATCATGTTGGTTTCAATAGTGAAGAGTTTATTTTTGGTGAATATATCAGTTACTCCGCACCGATGAAGAGAGTTCATTCCTTAATTGAGACTACAAACATTCAAGATTATCAAACTACAACCCCATCTTATCAACGTCCTAGATCAGCGAAATTTAGTACTCCTTTGTTGAACAAGTCACTACAACAATACCTTGTTTGTTGGAATGGCTTACCAGATTTTCTCAATGATCAAACTAGCTACTCTATCAAGGGTTCTCTCTTTTGGTACCTCATATGTTGGAGAGGACTTCCAAATCAAAATGTTGCATTAAAGTTTTCACAAGATGCCTACTCATTCCTTGGGTTTCTCTTTATTTATCTCATTTGTTGGAAAGGTTTTCAGAGCTTCATTGTTATCAAACTTCTTATAATGGTTTCCTCTTCTATTAGCTCACTTGTTGGAAGGGATTACCAGATGAATACAACGCTTTGATGATTTAGAGTACCCTTCCCTCCCAAGACCGACACATCTCTATCAACTTGTCGGGAGCCGAGTTTTTTCAAGCGGGGGAGAAATGATGGGATATGGATATTAGGAAATTATCATCTGTTGGGATTTTCAAGAGATTCTGTATAATTATGATTATTATAGAAATAGTTTTTTTTCATTTTATTTTGATTGTTATCAATTAGTATTAATTATGATTTGCATTTAGTTTTAATTTCTAGAATGTTCTAGTTTTATTTTGATTTGATTGTCATCAATCAGCATTAATTGGGATTTGAATCTCTAGAATGTTCTGTTATCAATTCCTAGGGTTTGGTTGAGATCTATAAATAATACCTCAACTATTTGCTTTATACGTCTTATGAATTTGAATAATAATATCAGTTTCCTTTGTCTCTTTCTCTCTTCTATCTCTCTCAATTCTTCTTGCTCTATCTATTTCTCTCTTCTCTTCTTCTAAATTCTTTCTTCCCCTATCTTTTATATTCTCATATATTCCCTTTCATCTTCCTTTTCCCCTTCCTGTTTTGCATCACTCACTCATCAAATGGAAGCTTAGGTTAAGAGAACGGGTTTCCCTTGAGAAATTTGAGATTTCATTAAGTATTTGGCTAGATGATGAGCTTTCTCTGCTCCGACTACTGTTCATCCAAGCCTGTTCTTGGTATTTTTGGGCGAGAATTGAGTGAAACCTTAATTGAACTTATTAGGAGTAAGATTGAACTAATAGATTTGAGTTGCATGTGGAATTTCTCTGAGCTTTGGGGATTTCAAAATTCTGTTCCTTCCCTTTGTTTGATCCGACTTTTTGGGTTTGAAGAAACTTTGAGAATAAATATATGATGATGAAGGCTAATATATGGTTTTGCATGTTCAATTTATGTTGTATGTGAAGTGTGATTTGATTCTTTCTTGCTCTGTTTGGTTCAAGGTTTTCAGTGATGAGGGAAAAATTAATATGTTAGAACTAAGTAAGGATCATCATCATGCATGTTGAAGTTCTGTGATTTGTGAAAATGTTGGATTTATTGTTCTGTGAGAAACGTGTGGATGTTGAAAATCTGATTCTTATTTGCTATGTTTTGGCTATGACATTTGAGTGAGTTGGAGGCTGAAATTTTGTTCTCTGATCAAGAGTTGTTTCAACATGAAACTGGGAATTTCTTCTCAATCTATCAAAATACTGTTAGTCTTGTGACTTGTGTTTCCAATTCATGAGTCTCAAGCTTGTCCAGTTTGTTGTGTCACTATCTTAGTGGGACAAGTTAGTGTGTCAATGGGTCCTATAATTTCAGTCAGTCTTTTTAGTGGTCCTGATTAGCATTTGCTGGTTACTTTATCTATTTAAGACCTCCCATGTGTCATGTATTAGTCAAGGCAATAAAGAGTGAATGTAATTATTTTATTATCTTGCTTTTCAGCTCTGTCCAGTATCCACCAAATGTCATTTATTTTATCTTTTACCAATGAGTTGTGTGGGACAAGTACATTGTTTTTAGTACTTATTTGCATAGCTACATCTTCTGGTGTCACCCTTATGTTTTTAGTGGAAAGTGTGATTCCAAACTCTAGAGTGGTTCCTTCTTTTCGACATTGGGTTGAAGTTTTAGATATGAGAAGTAATTGGCTTTTGGATGGCCTGACTCAAGTAATTCAAAAAGTACATTGAATAAAAATGATAAGAAACCCTTTATACAAAACATAATTGTTAAATGAGTTTGTTAATCTGGTAGGTTTAGATTTAAAGTTTCACAATGTCGGTTGGACCAATATTTAAGTGAAACAAGTAAGAAAAAATGGGGGACAAGGGTTAGAGCTTGTAGATATTATATGTGAATCAATATCTTTGTACAATGTTATTTGGTTTTGGAAACTGATTGAAAGTTGATGTTTAATGGTTATAAATGGTTGGCAATTGTTTTAGAGGGTTAAATTGCGTGTGAACATCTTCAGATAGTGTTTTTCTGAATCTGGAAAATGATTCCAGAATCAAAGGAATGGGTTTCTAAATGATGAGCTAGAAGTTTAAGTATAATTAAAGTTTATTTTAGAAACATAAAGTTAGCTAATTGCTATAAAAGACCAACAAAGTAAGAAATGGGTAGTACCTAGCATGATTACGATATGTTTTAATATTCTCAATAATGATATTGTATAAGAATAGAGTATGAGGATTATTTTCTTCGTTGGAACTTTTTTGTAAGATTATCTTGTATTGTTATGTGTATGTAAAGGTCCTTAGTTTAGAAATTTGAACTTGAAGTCAAACGTCTAAGTTGGATCACGTGAAGAGTATCCAAGTGATTAGATAAATGTTCTTGAATTATTTGATAGTCAAACATTGAGAATAAGAAATATTAATTGGAATAGATTATTTATAAGTGACATTTTAATCTTGAAAAGGGGTCAAGATAGTTATAGTAAAGTGTCAAGATATAAAGAATGGAGTAGTATTAAGTGCACTAGGACCGAGAGAGACGCTAAGTATAAATATATACAAGTATACATATGTGTAAATAGGCTTTGATAGTGGCATGAGTTCATCAAGGCAGTGGGAAGAAAAGGAACCTTTACAGGGCTAAGTTCTGGTATCCAGGTAGTGGTTTATTTCATAACATTAATTTTTCATGTATAATTTTTTAATATCTGTTGCAATTAAATGGTAAGTCTTTATTCCTTTTATGGATAAATGATTGAGCTTTTATAACTTAATTGTTATAAATGGATGAGCTTTTATAACCTAATGGTTATAACTGGATGAGCTTTTAACTTAATTGTTATAAATGGATTAGCTTTTATAACCTAATGGTTATAACTGGAAAACCCTGTAAGTAAAGCCTTCATTATTTATTAGTAGTTGGTAGGCCTCCGCTATTTAACAAAGATATTGTTATTAGTGGTTGGCAGGCCTTTGCTATTTAACTAAGATGGTGTTATTAGTGATTGGTACACCTCCATTATTTAGCAACAAAGTTATTAATGGTTGGTAGGTGCTTATGGCAAACAGCTTAAAAGGTTAAATGCTTTCATTATTTGCATAGATTTATAATATATATATATATATACATATATAAGTATATGAGTGTATATGATAATAAGAATGTATGAAATAAACTGCGTTGAACATTTGGTTTTCAGTGAAGAAAAGAGGAGACATGCTTTTTGGGATAAGGTAGTATGTGAAGAAGTAGGAATGCCTACTGTATGATGTACCACCACAGAAAGACCTTTCTGTTAGTATTATCTGTAGATAATATAAAGAGATGTATATATATGTATGTATAGGTTAAATAAGCATGGAACTTGTATAATAGTTATAAATAATGGTATGTATATAAGTATATATATTTATAGAGAGGGTTTTCATTCCCCAAGTGCTATCAGTAAGAGATAAGTATGCTAGGGAGGTTTGAATTATTTTGATTGTTTTATAAACCACTTTGCTTTATGAAAGGATTTAAATTGTACCAATTTGTCTGAAAAACTGATTCCAACAGAAGGGAAATTGGATTGATTTTTGTTAAAGAAAAAGTTTTAGAACAGAAAGACCTTTCTATTTGCTTGATGTGTAACACCTACTTCTAGGACTCATTCCCAAGCTTAATAATAATTGGGAATCATATTCAAGCTCACATGGGACTTAGAACATCAAAACCACAAACTTTTAAAACTTTTCTTTAGTTCTGGAAAAATCCTGTGATTGCACCATATTTTTATACACTTTTCATTGATAAAATCGTTGGATTATTGCATGTTTTGGGGGCAATTGTGCCTAATTAGGATAATTTCTGACTTTTGCACACTTTGTTGGAATTTATATTTATCAAGGGCAATTTGGTCATAATTAACATGATTTATTGATTAACCAATTTTCAAGGACATTTGATGCTACCTTGGGCCTATTTCATTTACAAGTCATGGGAGAATTGAAGAAAGAGGTTGAAAATGTCAAAAACAAGCCCAAAAAGTGAATCTATCAAATTTGGAGAAAATTAAGAAAATGCCACTCCTCGCCGTGGCACCCCAAGGTGAGGGCCTGAAACTTAGCACCTTTTCTGCCCTTCGCCGTGGCACCCCAAGGCGAGGGCTAAGGCGAGGCCCCGAAACCAGCATTCTGCAGACTCGTTTTTTTAGGGTTTCAAGGGGTATAAATAGACCCCAAACACCCCCACTTCAGGTCTTAAGCCCTCTTGCATGAAAGAAACAGCTCCCATAGGGTTTTCTTGCACTTCTCTTGAATCCTCATTCAAATCTTCATCTTCCCACTCAATCTCACCTCCATTCTTGCTGATTTTCTTGTTCTTCCTTATTTCACCTTCCATTTCCACCATACTTCTTCTTCTGCCTTCTTCATCCATGGAGGCTGTGGTCATGGGCTATCTTTGGCTCGATTTTGAAGACACGAGAGGCTAGTTTCAAGGTGCTTTGGTGGTGTGAAGGTGGTTCTTGCTTCAATGGGCAAAATAGGGGAGTTATATGCTTTCCCATGCTCTTTTCCTTATGTATTGAGTTGTGTGGCTGCATTTCTCTTGTATATTTGGATTGGAGACATGATTTTCCTTTCTCATTGTTTGTGAATTGGAATATTTGTGTTGGATATTGAGTTATGTTAATTGAATGATATTTATGTTCAAATTTCCTATTGGATTTGTGATGCTATATGATTTTTAGTGGTTGCTAGATTGTGTAGCTTAATTTATCCAATTGAATGTTGTGGTTGCACATTCTTGAGAGGAATCGGTTTTCAAGACTCAAGTTTCAACACACACCAAGTGGAGCATAACACTAACCCTAAGTAATGGCTATGAAAGTAGTTGCTAGATTAGTCATTAATTAGGGCTAGCGGACCCCTAGTGGTTGCTTGGGGATTTTTCAATTAGACTTGGTGAATCTTTTAACTCCCAATATCAATTTTAATGAAGTGTGAGAGCCACCGTAACTCTACCAAAGCCCACTTTATAAAATCACCCTTAATCCAAACACCTTTTCACTCTTTAATACAAAATTACCAAAAACAAGCATTTACATTTTCACTACTTTCATCAAATGACTTTTCAACCCCTTATCTTTTATTGTTTTAATTGCATTTAGTTAGTTTAGGTAGATTAGAAAGACTCCTCAAGTGAAACGACCCGGGGTTGCAACCTATATTGTAATCCTTGGGTTAAATTTTGATCTTAACCCCCAAGGTGCATTAGGCAAAAGGTTAAATCATGCTGAAAATGGGAACTTTTCCAAGAACTTTGAAAACTCGTAACTAATTGTAGAAAAATTGTTTTGACTTGGTTCAAGCCTCAAATTAAAGCTTGAAGAGTCCTCTATCTACAAAAAATATCAAACATAACATGCATCAACCCAGGTGATACAGATATTTGATTTTCCCAACCTACCTTCATTTTCATGCACAGAAATCTTGGCCTTCTTGCGTGATTTTTAATTTAAGCTACATAACTCCGATTTACTTCTTTTTTGAGTTTCCAGAAAGCCCTACGTGTCCAGTATTTTACATAAAATTCCAAAGCTAAAGGCATTCATTTTTTATCTCAAATAATATCATCAATAGACATTGCACAGAATGGAACCCAGAAAACAACATTTCAATTGCATGAATTAAAACTTGTTCTTAATAGCCAAGAATGACCATATACATACACAAATCCAAAAGGGAAACATAATAACAACATAATCCAAGGTATCCCAAAAATATTACAGATTAATCATGAGTTCAAAGATGCACAACAAAAACAAGAACATTGATTTCTTCATCTTGATTAGGCTAGCTTCTTCTCTTTCTCCTTTGATGAACTTGCTCCTAAAATGGTTTAGATTTGGGGGGTGAGATTTTGGGGAAAATTTCAGCAGCACAATACTCAACAAACAACCATGCAAGTTTAACATTGGACAAGATATGGCAATACCAATAACATATACATGTGAGCATTTATGTTCTTGAATATTAACATATGGCTATAGCATTATAAGAAACACATAATCACTTCAAACATGATTCATCAAGGCAGCAAAATATCACATCACAATATTGAAAAATTGCTGGAAAGGAAGAGAGTAAGTACTACTTTAGAGCTTTATGTAACTGACAGGAATGCACAAGAGGGGGGTGAATTGTGCTTTGAAAAATTTAGACAGAACTAATCAAGATTTATATTGGTTCAGCCCAAACTCTTGAGTGCCTTTACAAGGGATCTCTCACAGTATGAACTACCCTTACAGATCACTCCCCCTTACAACTTGTAAGTGTACAACCCTTCCATTGGGATCCCACTATCCCAAGGAAATTACTCAGCAAAGTAGTATATCAGATAATACAAAGATTTCTCACACACTTGAGCTGATAGTATTACAAACTGAAGAACAGATGAGAGAATTTAGACAGTATTGATTGCAGTAAGGAATTGTAGTTGGATATCACTTAATGCTCTCTACCAACCATCTTCTTCTTTAACGCTTTTATAGACTTGTAATTTTTCTGTCCGTTTGAATAAAGTCTGAGCCTTCTGTGTAACAATCTTAGAGAGAGAGAGGTAAAGATTTGGAGATTGATGATTGTTCTGTTAGAATCTTAAGTTTTGATGAGGACTGGACCCTATAGATAACATAAGTAAAATGAACATATAGCATATAACTTAGTCTGAAAAGAATTAAGATAAGAATCAAGGTATATGACAAAGGAAAAGTATAAGTTATCTAAACGTTGAACAAGTAAAGTCCTATAGATAATGGATACACTATCGCTAGACTGAGAGGCTATTGCTAATAGATAAAGAGATAAGGATAATATTAGCTAATGAAGTCTTGCCAATAAACTGAAAGTAAATATTCCTATCTCTAAAGAACTTCACTATCGCTAAGGTTTCATAACAGAAAAGACTGATCAGAACAACTCAGTATTAAACCATAAGTCACTAGCGATAGCATGAATAGCTATCGATAGCATAGCACTTAGACATTCAGATGAGCTACTATGTAGAGCTAATGACAACCTATCAATAACATAGCTTCTAGCGATAACGAGTTTAGCTATCGATAATGAAATCACTTGCTGAAATAACTTGACATTCTGATAGCTAATATACTATATGTATACACTGAGCTAATGAATCCTACTAGCGATAACACCAACTGTGCTTCACATGAATACTTGTTTAGCTAACAGTCTAAGTGCAGGATTGACACTATGAAGCTAGAAATAGCTTGGGATGCTATCGCTACTGAAAAAGCTGCTACACAAGTACAATGTTGCAGGTAGTTGTTAGTCACAGTCTCTATCTCTCATAGCTCATCTTCTGCAAGAATTAAATGAAGTAAGAGAAGAAAGATGACTAAAATAAAGACCAGCATTAAATGCCAACGGCTAGGAGCTTCCAACGGACATATTCAAACGGATTCATGAAGCTGAAAGTAAAAGGAAATCTGTGAAGAGATATAAAAACCAAGACTTGAGCATTTATGAAGTAGAGAACAAACAGACGAACTTGTATTCATTATTCTTATCTACTTACTGCTCAAAACTTTATTACTCTTAGTGAGTTTATTTGTACTTCAGTGATTATCAAAATCTGTTCATTAGGTGAACTCATTTATTGAAATCCTCTACTGTGTGAGGTTGTTCTAAAGTCTGGGACCTTAGAACAGGGTTGTAGTCTTACAACTTGTAAGGGGGAGTGTTTAGAGGAAGTCTAAAACTCTGTCTTGTAAAGATTGGCAGGTGAACCTGGTTTGTAAAACCTATGGTTAGTAGAACCCAACGAGGAGTTGGAGAACTGGACGTAGGCAGTGTTTTGGCTGAACTAGTATAAAGGATTGTCTTTGTGTTCAAAGTTTTAATTATTGCAAAGCACAATTCACCCCCCTCTTGTGCGTTGTTGCCACTTTCAATTCGTATCAGAGCAGGTCTTCTCTTTTTGATTCCAACGAATCTGAGAAGTAAAGATCAAATATGGCATCGTACGAAAATATTTTACCTGAAGGAAGTTCTATCAACAAACCCCCTAGCTTTGATGGAAAGCATTATACCTTTTGGAAACTCAAAATGAAGATATACATCAAAGCTAATGGGTATAGGCTGTGGAAGATTATAGAAGAAGGAGATATTGTGCCTACAAGTATTCTAGGCAATCCAAAGAGTGAAAACGAATATACTCCTGAAGACATTGCAGATGTTGAGTTGAATAGCAAGGCAATCCTCATGATCCAAAGTGCCCTTAGCCAAACTGAGTTCTTCAGAATTAGCCACTTAAACACGGCAAAGGAAATGTGGGGGGCCTTGCAAATTGCTCATGAAGGAACCTCAGGAGTAAAAGACAGAAGAGTGGAAATGCTTGTTGAAGAATTCCACAAGTTTGACATGATTAATGGAGAAAAGATAAGAGATCTGGAGATCAGATTCACTCATCTCATCAATAATCTTGCTGCACTAGGAAGAAAAATTCCAGAGAAAGAACAAGTCAGCAAGATTCTGAAAGTATTAAAAGGTGATTGGCTTATGAAGGTCACTGCCATTCAAAAGATGCAAGGTGAATCAACCAAATCCATCACTGCCTTGTTTGGCAGTCGCTGAATATGAGCCAACTCTGATAGCTCAAAGGGAAGCTCAAGGAAATCCTAAGAAGAAGTCTATTGCCCTTGCTGTATCTGAAAGAGATGAAGATGATAGTGATGATGAAGGTCTTGATGATGAAGATATGGCTCTCATGGTCAGAAAATTTAAGAAATTGTTCAGGGGAAGAGGAGGTTTCCAGAGGGGTATATGATTCTGAGGTATATGATTCTGAACCAACTTACTCTGAACTTCAAAGCATGTATAATGAGATGCATACTGAATTAACTAAGCTTGCTAAGGAAGTTGTGGGTTTGAGAAAAGAGAACAAAGAACTCAAGAAAAATATTTCCTTTTCTGCATCAAAAGTCCCTTCTGCGCTATCGATAGAAGAGTAGCCAGCGCAAGCTCCTAGAATTGAGCTATCGGTAGCCACTCCTCTATCGATAGCAAATCATCCTCCAACAAAGTTTGACAGTTGTTCTCACTGTGAAAATTTGTTGAAGGAGAAAGAGAAGCTTTCAAATGCTTTAGAAAAATTTACAAAAGGCTCAGAAATGGTAAACATAATTTCGAAGGATCAAAAAGCATTTAGAAACAAAACTGGAATAGGCTATGAGCCAAAGAAAGCTTCACAGAAATGGGAAGAACCCAAGGTGAAACCATATTTAAAATATTTTAGGAAATCTTCAGAATATTCTTCACCTTATAGTTTTTGCAATTATTGTAACAAAAGGGGGCATACTCAACAACCTGCAATCCAAGGAAATATGGAATTAGTGGGTCATATAAGTGGGTTCCTAAAGGAACTTATGTGCCTAAAGTTTTCACAAACTCAGAGGCAAAGACTAATCCTAAAGGACCCAAGAAAGTTTGGGTACCTAAATCTGTCTAAATTTGTGTAGGTGTGTCTTAAAGCATCCAACAAAGGAAAATGGTATATTGATAGTGGATGCTCAAGACATATGACTAGTGACAAGGAGAAGTTCAACAATCTGGTGATAAAAGAAGGAGCCAAAGTCAGTTTTGGTGGAAACCAAAGTTGAAAGATCACTGGAGTTGGGGAAGTTGGCCCTGTCAAGGATGTATACCTGGTGGATGGTCTATGCCATAATTTGCTGAGCGTGAGCCAAAGCACTGACCATGGTAACTGGGTAATTTTTGACTCCAATGAATGCCTTATTGTTGATAAAAAGGATTTAGAGTTAAATAAAACTAATCTTAAGTGTAAACTAAAAGCAAATAGAAATGGTAATTTATACAATTTAGATTTATGCCAACAACTTGAAGAAAAATGTTTTATTTCAAATGATGAAACCTGTTGGCTATGGCATAAGAGACTAGCTCATGTAAATTTTATTCAACTTGATAAGCTTGTTAAAAAGGAACTAGTCATAGGTATCCCTAGTTTTAAAACTAAACATGATTTAATTTGTGAATCTTGTCAAAGGGGTAAACATACAAAGTCCTCTTTTAAAACCAAGAAGACAGTCTCCACAAGTAGGCCATTGGAACTAGTCCATATGGATCTGATTGGGCCTGCAAGAGTGAAAAATCTAGGTGGAAGTCTATACACTCTTGTAGTTGTGGATGACTATTCAAGATATACTTGGACTATGTTTCTTTCCTCTAAACATGAAACTTTTGATGCCTTTTGTGTGCTTGCTAAGAAACTGCAGAATGAAAAAGGCATCAAGATTGTTGCAATCAGGACTGATCATGGAGGAGAATTTGAGAACAAAGAGTTCATGGAATTGTGTGATGAAAGTGGTATTGAACACAATTTCTCTGCCATGCGTACTCCTCAACAAAATGGTGTTGTGGAGAGGAAGAATAGAGTGCTAACAGAAATGGCAAGAAGCATGCTGAATGAGAAACAAGTTCCTCAAACATTTTGGGCAGATGCAATGAGCACAGCCTGTTGCATCTCAAATAGAGCATACATCAGAAAGGGGATGGAGAAGACTCCATATGAGCTCTACAAAGGAAGGAAGCCCAACATCGACACCTAAGAATTTTTGGATCCAAATGCTATATTCACAACAATGGGAAGGTAAACTTAGGTCAATTTGATCCTAAATCTAACATTGGCATATTTATAGGATATTCAAATAGGAGTAAAGCATATAGAGTATATAACAAAAGAACCCAAACTGTTGAAGAATCAATGAATGTAGTGTTTGATGAAACTCCTTAAGAAAAACAACCCTGTGTTAATGAGGATGAAGATTTTTCTCAAGTTTTAAAACGTTCACTATCGATAGTCCCTGAGCCATCGATAGCAAATGCTGAAAATCAAAATTCTTCAAACCTTTCAAAACCTCCCCTATCGATAGCACCAAAGCCATTGATAGTGAGTTCTGAAGAAAATGCTGAAGATGATCAAAATGAAGCTAATGAGCCTCAATCTTCCATAAGACATCTTAGGCACCATCCTCCTGAACAAATAATTGGAGAAATGTCAAAAGGAGTTAGAACCAGAAGGCAACTACAAAATGAAATAGAATTTTCTGCTTTTATTTCTGAAATTGAACCAACCTGTGTTGATGAAGCTCTTGTTGATTGTGACTGGATAGTTGCAATGCAGGAAGAACTTAATCAATTTAAAAGGAATCAAGTTTGGGATTTAGTACCTAGACCAAGAAATCATCCTATTATTGGCACTAAATGGGTTTTCAAAAACAAACTTGATGAATCTGGTCAAATTGTCAAAAATAAAGCCATATTAGTTGCCAAAGGATATAACCAAGAAGAAGGCATTGATTATGAAGAAACTTTTGCTCCAGTTGCAAGAATTGAAGCAATAAGGATTCTACTAGCTTTTGCATCCATAAAAAATATTAAACTTTATCAAATGGATGTTAAGAGTGCCTTTCTTAATGGGTATATCAAAGAAGAGGTATATGTTGAGTAACCTCCTGGTTTTGAAGAAAATTCTAAGTTTGATCATGTTTTCAAACTTAAAAAGGCCCTTTATGGTCTCAAATAAGCACCTAGAGCTTGGTATGAGAGGCTTAGCACATTTCTCATTGAAAAGGGTTTTTCTAGAGGAAAATTAGACGCTACCTTATTCATCATGCATAAAGATAAACACATGCTTATAGTTCAAATTTATGTTGATGACATTATTTTTGGTGCTACTAAGGAAAAGCTCTGTGAAGAGTTTGCTAAGATGATGCAAGGAGAATTTGAAATGTCAATGATGGGAGAATTAACACTCTTCCTAGGCCTACAAATAAAGCAAAAGAAAGATGGCATCTTCATCTCCCAAACCAAGTATTGTAAGGAGATTCTCAATAAGTTTGGGATGGAGCAATCTAAGGATGATGACACTCCCATGAGTACCTCTGCCAGTTTAGATGCAGATGTCAAAGGGAAAGTAGTTAGTCAGTCTCATTATAGAGGAATTATTGGATCCTTACTTTATTTAACAGCTAGTAGACCTGATATTCAATTTAGTGTGGGAATGTGTGCTAGATATCAAGCCAATGCTAAAGAATCCCACTTAACCAATGTGAAAAGAATTTTGTGATATTTGCAAGGAACTCAAGAGCTTGGACTGTGGTATCCCAAGGGAACCCAAGAGTACCTTCTTGCTTATTCTGATTCTGACCATGCAGGTTATAAGACAGATAGAAAAAGTACAAGTGGTCAATGTCAATTCATTGGTGGATGTTTAGTCTCTTGGGCCAGCAAGAAGCAAAATTGTGTCTCCCTTTCATCTACAGAGGCTGAATATATTGCAGCAGCAAGTTGTTGTGCTCAAGTACTATGGCTTAAGCATCAACTTAGAGATCTGGGCTGGGAATTCCCAGAAGTGCCTATTCCCTGTGACAACACCAGCACAATAAGCTTGGCCAAAAATCCAGTTCATCATTCCAGAACCAAGCATATTGATGTGAGACATCACTTTCTGAGAGATCATGTTCAAAAGAAAGATGTCAAGGTGGAATTCATTTCAACAAACTTGCAACTTGCTGATATCTTTACCAAACCTCTTGAGCCAGCCCAATTTATCTTCATCAAAAGGGAATTAGAAATGGTAAATCCAAACGAGTTGTAAATATATCTGAAATATTCTGAATTAAATTTCATTATATTCATACAGATTAATCACTAACTTAGGCATCGGAGTGCCAAATCTTAAGTTTTTGCAGGACTGACCTATCGATAGTGAGGTTCACTATCGCTAGCATATACAGGGCAAAGCTAAGGTTGAGCAAAGATTGCCATCGCTAGCCAAGCATTGTCGATAGCAAAGTCAGCTATCGATAGCAGGAAGGAGTGAGTGATAAAAGTCACTTGCTCAGCGTGGGATCATGCCTGCTAGCGATAGCAGCTCATACTAGCGATAGCAAGTCACTTAACATGTCAGAATACGAAACGTTAGCTGATGTACTTCATTGATGGTAAACCCTAATCCCTAAACCTATAAAGCCAGGTCATTTGCATTTGCATTCATTCACGAATACTCATTTTTTCTTCTACTCCAAAATCTCTCTGAGCATTCAAGCATACATTCTCAAATCCCTTGTTTTTTTTTCAAAACCCTAAAATGGCAAGAACCAAAGTTCCTTCTGTCCCAGAGACTTCTAGCACTAACCCATCCTCCAAATCCACGAGCACAAGGGCTCGTGTCCATAAAACTGTTTCATTCTCCAAAAAAGTGAATGAAGACAACCTCAAGCGTTTGAAAGGCACTGCATCTGACCTATCTTATGCGAAAGACCCTCTGAGAGCTCCAAGCGCATTCTTCGCAGAGAAGGGAACCCTAGATAGGGCTGCTGTATGGGTAGATTTGGAATACTTCAAGCAACGGGATTTTGATCTTGATGCCTGGTTGCTTCCCTGCAAAAACTGGCTGAATTTGAAGAATGACTACAATGAAGAGGTACTGAGGTCATTCTACTCGAGTCTAAAAGCCATTCCAGAGTATAAGAAGGGGAATCTGGTAAATGTTTCTTTTGAAGCCACTGTATGAGGAAGAGGCATCATTTTTGGTTGGGTGGCTATCAACAAAATCTTGGGAATCCTTGGGGAAGAATACAACAAGTGGTATCTGCCTAAGAAGTTCTCTGATGATCAACTGCAGAAATATATGAGACAACCACAAATAAGCCAGCAGACATGCCAGTCATCAACAGGATCCTTCACTACGTATTCATAAGGATCATGACTCATAAGTCTGGCAACTTCAGCAGCTTCCTAAAGATTGACAATCCTTGGCTGCCTAATCTGATCAATAAAGTTCCCCTCAATCTGGGCCAGATAGTGTGTATGGAGTTACACAGGTTTCTATGTGATAAATCTCCCAAGGCTCCTCTCCTATACCCTTAGCTCATATCTCACATCCTGGAGTACTCAAAGATCAAATCTTTAAGGAAAAGTGAGAACAAGAAATGCAAACAGCTGACAACCACCACTCTCAAGAAGATGGGAATTCCTGTGAACATCAATGGGGGTGGCTCTACTTCTCAATCCCAGGCTTCTCATGCTCCTCTTCCTAAGCTCAGCCTGATACAGTTGAAGAAGAGGCTCAATCAAGAAGAGCTCCTCCTCCTGCTGCCTCAGTCAAAACCTCTGCCTTCTCTAGTGATGCCATTGAAGAAATCATCTTTAGACTATCTGCTGAGTTCAATTTGGCCTTGGAAGCCCAGAAAGTAGAGCTCATGAAGCCAATCATGAAACTCAAGGCTCAGGTTAAGAATTTGGAAGACTCCCTGTGTCTTGTTCCTGAAGAAATCCTGCACAAGGCAGCATCTCCCCACAAAGGTACATCACCATCACCAAATCTCTACCATTCTCACCACTCTCACTCCCCTATTCACCACTCCTTCTCACCTTTACACTCCCCACACCGCTCCTCTACTCCCTCTTCAAACAGTTCACCCAATTCTCCTCTTCAAACTCATCACTCACCAATCTCAAAAATCACCCAAGTCCCAACACCTCCTGAACCTCAAGCCCCTATCGCTACCCCATCTCCTAGTGCTAGCCACCAAACACAAATTCCCACCTCCCCTATCGCTCATACCTCCCCTAGCGCAAGTCCACACTCCCAAGTCCCTCCAACACACCCAACCCCTATCGCTAATCCTCCTCTTAGCGATAGCACTCATATCCCTACCACTATCACTAGCCTTCCCATTCCTCCACTTCCCATCTCTTCTACCATTTCTGCTTCTCTCTTTTCCCCTGGCCATGATGATGACAAAAATGGGGAGAACAATATTGATGCCTCCATGATTGCTGAAGAGGTTGAAGAAGTTGTCAGAGAAATAGCTCACAGCTACATGGCATCTGAGGATCACATTTCCCCTCCTCAAACCTCTAATAAGCCTCAAGCCCAAGCTGCTAAAGCTCCAGAAGTGGACCTCCTTGCAGAAGCATTTGTGATAGTAGACAAGTATGGGATTCCTCCAAGGGTCTTGACTGCTAAGCCAATTCCAGTTTCTGTACTTCCTCCTAGAACAGATGGGGAAATAGCAATCCAGAACAAGCCCAGCACTAGAGATAAGTTTCAAGATAACATTCAGAAATTGCTAGTGTCTGAGGCTAAGAAAAATAAGAGTAGAGAAAGGAGCAAGAGGAAAGCCAGAGAAGAAGTCTCCTTAAAAGTCATCCCAAAGGCTACCCCTGAGGCTCCTAAAGCTCAAAAGATGAAGAAATTAGCTCCAACTCGTCCTCGCAGACTATCAAGAGAAGAAAAGAAAGCTCATGCTGAAATCTTGAGACAGAAGAAGGAGGACCTTGCTAAAGCTCTGAAGGAAGCAGAGGATGCAAAGAAAAGAGCTGAAAAAGAGGCTGTTAAAGCAAAGAAGGAAGCAGAAAGAGCGGCAGAGAAGGCAGAAAGGAAAAAGAAAAGGGAAATTGCTTGAGGGAAAAAGCCATGGGTATACAAAAGAAGATTTCATACATCCAAGGCTAAAGAAGCTACATATATTTCCATTACTGAACCCTCTGAGAATCCTGAGCAAGCTAAATCTGAGCTAGGAAAGAAAAAGCAAAGCAAGACAAGCTCCAGCAAGACAAATTCTTCTACTCAGACTCTTCTATCTCTGAATACCCTGATGAGGAATACATGGCCACTCCCTCCAGTGACAAATTTGACAATGAGGGTGCTTTAGTCTTTCAAAATCATTCTACATATGCATCTTACATGGCCAAAACTGATGTACTTCCTTTTGCAAAGCTAATATGACATACTTTTCTGTGTTATACTGTTTATATGCTCTGAACATAATTTATCTGATATGTATTTTTACTTATGTTTTGTCATCATCAAAAAGGGGGAGAATGTTAGAATCTTAAGTTTTGATGAGGACTGGACCCTATAGATAACATAAGTAAAATGAACATATAGCATATAACTTAGTCTGAAAAGAATTAAGATAAAAATCAAGGTATATGACTAAGGAAAAGTATAAGTTATCTAAACGTTGAACAAGTAAAGTCCTATAGATAATGGATACACTATCGCTAGACTGAGAGGCTATTGCTAATAGATAAAGAGATAAGGATAATATTAGCTAATGAAGTCTTGCCAATAAACTGAAAGTAAATATTCCTATCGCTAAAGAACTTCACTATCGCTAAGGTTTCATAACAGAAAAGACTGATTAGAACAACTCAGTATTAAACCATAAGTCACTAGCGATAGCATGAATAGCTATCGATAGCATAGCACTTAGACATTCAGATGAGCTACTATGTAGAGCTAATGACAACCTATCAATAACATAGCTTCTAGCGATAACGAGTTTAGCTATCGATAATGAAATCACTTGCTGAAATAACTTGACATTCTGATAGCTAATATACTATCTGTATACACTGAGCTAATGAATCCTACTAGCGATAACACCAACTGTGCTTCACATGAATACTTGTTTAGCTAACAGTCTAAGTGCAGGATTGACACTATGAAGCTAGTGATAGCATACAGAGAGATATCCAATATAGACTTCACAAGGGCCAACAATCTGTCCAAAGAGTTCAACAAAGTTATTACTTAGAAACGCTTACATTGAGGACGACATGGATTATTGCTTGGGTGGTGACATGGATGACTACATATGTGGAATTAAACGTGATGCATGGTAGAGCACCCCCAAAGCCACCTTGGCATGGAGGAGTCCAATGGAGCTTTAAAGTGTCAAATTTGGGCCCAAATGCAATGTGCAATGGATTATGGGAGTTCCAGAATGATATTACACCATATTCAAGCCCAAATGGGTGTCTTAATGGCCCATACATTTTCATGAACGAAAATATTAAGAGGAAGACCTATTTGGACAATTCATGAAGCATCTAGAAGCCCTCCTATTGCATGAAATCTGATTGCATTTAAGTTTCTTAATACGTTTCATTAAAATAAGGCCATTTGACCAATGATTATTCTAGAAGCCTTTTCATATCTTCCTATTATAGCTAGCTGATTTTTTCTTCAAGAATAAGCCATTTCTTTGTATGGAATGGTGCCATTCAAAATGTCCATCAACATTAATGCACCATTGATGTCTTAAGTTTTTCCTTTCATTCTAGAGTATTCCATTGATGCCTATATAAAGGCTTGCTTTGTACTAAATTTGGAAGACTTGAATGAATTGAGACTCTTGTTTATCTTGTGTGACCTTTGCTTGCATCTTTGTATTATCTTGAGAATACTTGACTGTATCAAGGACTGATCATCCTTGTGGTGTCTTTGTGGGCTAGGGTTGTAAGAGAGGGGTACTCTTCCTCCCATCGATCATCGGTTCCGTGTTATCTTTATCTCGTCTTTATACTTGTCTTCTAGCCGATCCGCTCCCCATAATATATCAGCTAGCAATAGCTTGGGATGCTATCGCTACTGAAAAAGCTGCTACACAAGTACAATGTTGCAGGTAGTTGTTAGTCACAGTCTCTATCTCTCATAGCTCATCTTCTGCAAGAATTAAATGAAGTAAGAGAAGAAAGATGACTAAAATAAAGACCAGCATTAAATGCCAACGGCTAGGAGCTTCCAACGGACATATTCAAACGGATTCATGAAGCTGAAAGTAAAAGGAAATCTGTGAAGAGATATAAAAACCAAGACTTGAGCATTTATGAAGTAGAGAACAAACAGACGAACTTGTATTCATTATTCTTATCTACTTACTGCTCAAAACTTTATTACTCTTAGTGAGTTTATTTGTACTTCAGTGATTATCAAAATCTGTTCATTAAGTGAACTCATTTATTGAAATCCTCTACTGTGTGAGGTTGTTCTAAAGTCTGGGACCTTAGAACAGGGTTGTAGTCTTACAACTTGTAAGGGGGAGTGTTTAGAGGAAGTCTAAAACTCTGTCTTGTAAAGGTTGGCAGGTGAACCTGGTTTGTAAAACCTGTGGTTAGTGGAACCCAACGAGGAGTTGGAGAACTGGACGTAGGCAGTGTTTTGGCTGAACTAGTATAAAGGATTGTATGTGTTCAAAGTTTTAATTATTGCAAAGCACAATTCACCCCCCTCTTGTGCGTTGTTGCCACTTTCATGTTCTGGGTTGCATTTAATGCTCCAGAGTTGATATACGTTTCCTCTCTCTTTTCTTTCAGCGCATTGTACCAGATTGAGTGTTGCTGAGTGTAGCTGGCTGTAACGGCTAGTTGGTTTATTTTCTTTGTGTCTAACGTTAACTGCCCAAAATGGTAACAAGTACATTTTGCAATATAAAGGTAGTTAGACATGAGAAAAGAAACAAATTTGAATTTTCTTGATTGTCAATCGATTGTAAGGTGTATCAATCGATTTCCGTTTCTGGTCGTCAATCGATTGCCTTCAGATTGCTTCAGTTTTTCACCTGCATCACTCGATTGAAGTGTTAGCTATCGAATAAAAAATGAGACTATCAATCAATTGCATGATTTCCCAACCGATTGCCTCTTGTCAATCGATTGATCAAGCTCCAATCGATTGCATATATCATTATTTCAAGGTAAGATGCAATCGATTGCCATCTGATTGCTCACCGATTCCAACCTTGATCAATTGCCATTTTACTCAATCGATTGATTGAACTCTGATTACTAAGTGTAATTCCACAATCAATCGGTTGCTTAGTTTTACATCGATTGACATACTGCACTCGATATGCCATCGATTGCAGGATAGATTCTTCAATCGATTACCTGTTCTCTCAATCGATTGCAAGACTTAGATTTCCAGAAACAGTTTTTCAAAGTATTTTTCTAAGTTAAGATCTCATGATCCTATTGCCTAAGTCATGTTCAGTTATCACCAAAATGTAGAGTTCCAACATTTTCCCCCTTTTTGATGATGACAAAACATACTTGCTTTTTAGAAAATTGTAAGATTTAAAGTGATCATGAGAAGAGAATTTTTTTCAGTAACTTACTCAGAGGCATTCAAAAGAGAAATATAGAGAAAATTCATTGAGCTCATAATATCACTAATCAGAGAGGTGTTAGTACATAAGTAAGTCTATACACAGGAAAATGTTTGCAAAGAACAGAGAGAATATATCAATCACAAATTAACATTTATCAATAATACTTAAGTAAATATGACAGATGCATGCATATGAGGGATTTTGGTTTAATCGAGTCATCTGAATCTGAGTCCTTTTTCTTCCAACGAGGGATTAGGTCAGAGTCTCCATCCTCACTGCTAATCCTCCCTGAATCAGTTGAAGGATCTTCATAATGAATCACAATTTCTTGTTCAGCCTTCTTCTTAGCAGGAGCTTTCCTTTTCTTTGGAGGAGCTTTCTTCTTAGGAGGAGATGTAGATTTTTGAACTAGTTGAGTCAGAATCCTTTCCCCATAACTTAATTGCTTCTGCTTCTTCTTAGGTGGAGGCTTGACTGATTTCTCTTTTCCTTTTGGCGCAGCCTTCCTCTTAGGAGCAAAATTTGGTTTTGGCTCCTCAATTACTATCCCCTTTAAAGCCCTTGTATTCCTCTTGATTGGATCCTTGACAAGAGGTTTAGACGCAGTCATCTTAATCCTCTTCTTCTTGGCTTCAGACTGAACTTCAGATCCTTCTTCTTCCTTATCAGACTTGATAAAATCTGAAGTAGTCTGAATGGCATCCTTCACAACCGGCTTGCCCTTAAATGAGATCTTTCTCCTGACACCCCAACTGGGTATCACAGCTTGAGGCATTTCAGTTCTTCCACTTTTCTCTGCCTCTGCCTTTACCTCAGCATCCTTGACTTCCCTTTCTTGTTGGCTTTTTATCAGCCTCTCACTCAGCTCTTCCACTTGTTGGTGGAGTTCATCAGCCTGCTGGTGAAGATGAGGGATTATGTTGACTAATACAGG
The DNA here is from genome assembly GCA_037074515.1 of Mimosa bimucronata. Taxonomy (NCBI): domain Eukaryota; kingdom Viridiplantae; phylum Streptophyta; class Magnoliopsida; order Fabales; family Fabaceae; genus Mimosa; species Mimosa bimucronata. The sequence goes on from CM073441.1 coordinate 11,228,682, forward strand.
TTCAGGTTCCTGATAGAGTACCATAGCCAAGCTTAAGTCTTCTTCTTCTTCTTCTTCTTCAGTTTCCTCTGTAACAGGCAGGAATGCACAAGAGGGGGGGTGAATTGTGCTATTTGAAATTTAAACTTGAAGATAAACAACACAGTTTATACTAGTTCAGCCCAAACTTGGCCTACGTCCAGTTCTCCAACCTTCAGTTGGGTTCCACTAAATCCTCAAGATTAAATCAGGCTCTTGATAGCCTTTACAAGTGACAGCAAAAACTCCTCTCTTTACTGATCACTCCCCCTTACACTTTGTAAGATTACACCCTACTCTTAAGATCCCACTATCTTAAGAGTAAATCTCACTTTGATAACGACTACAATATGATTGTTCACTCAATTGAACAGATTGTGTTACACACTTAAGAGTATGAAATCAATGAATGTTGAGAGTATTGAATGCAGTAGATACAGATAATCAATGTGGCAATCAATTTCTACCAACTAACTTCTTTCCAATAGCATTTATAGTTTCTCTTAGAAATATATCCGTTGAGAACATGGCCGTTGAAGTCCTCAAGGAAGATTGAGAAGTCTGGTGGAGTAATGGTGATGAAATCTGCTATGTATTTACTCCATTGTACTTGCTTTTGCTTTAGCTCATCTCTCTTCTTCTATCGCTGACAGAGTAGGTAAGTTCTAACGGCTCTTTTGATCAACTTGTGTCTTAACGTAAACTTCCTTAAGTAGGTCTGAACAACTCTGTACTTTGAAAGCTAAAAATAGGCTTGACCATTGATTTTGAATATTTTCTATCGCCACTTCGATTACATGCCTCTGATCGATCACAGGATCTGTTGTCTAATCGATTACACATCGATTACCTATAGATTATAGCCTGCATCACTGAACATCAGATTAGTAATTCATGCGCCTCATCGATTACAGGGGAGGCCTGATCGATTAGGCAGATTTGATCGATTACACATATTCCTCTAATCGATTGCAAACAAATTACATTCAGATTACTCAATCTTCTCCTAATCGATTACATGGCTCTAATCGATTAGGCAATTGACTCTTAATCGATTACTGGACTCTTATCGATTAGATTGGGATCTCTTAATCGATTACATGACTCGAATCGATTGGACTAAGGTCTCTTAATCGATTACACATCTCTAATCGATTAGGCTAAAATTTTCTCATCGATTACAAGAACCTCTAATCTATTGGGCGCTATATAATTTGAACTTGTTTCATCTCTAATCGATTAACTAATTTCACTCATCGATCACAGGGGCCTCTAATCGATTGGGCTTAAGTTATTTGACTTGCAATCTATCCCTGATCGATTGGTTAAGACTTAGAAATCTCTATCAGATTAAGCCTAAGATATTTCTGATCTTATCATAGCCCTTCCCTATGCCTAAGCTATGTTTAGTTATCATCAAAACTTATCATTCTAACACCCTCTCTTTCCAGAACCAGGCTGGCATTTGAGGGGGGTACATTGGTAGGACCAGGCTCCTCATGAGTCAGGTCCTCAATCTCGATCTGTTCTTTCATGATATCTTTAGCCAACTTATGGATTTTTGGCAGAAGATGGTTCAGAGTGGTCTCAGATTGCTCAGCCTCAGCAGCCTCTGCTCGTTCTACTTCTTTCTCCCCCTTTTTGTCGTCATCATAGAGGGAGCGCTGGGCCATAGGAGAAGGTTCTGAGATAGGAGTGGAGAGAGAGGAGAAGGCTGAATTGGCAGAGGAAGGAGGAGAGGGAAGATTTGGAGAGGTAATGGGAGCGGTGTCTTTCTTCCTGGCATAAGTATGGGAGGGATTTTTGGTGTATATGGGAGTGTGGAGGATGGTGGAAGGAAGGGAGGAGAGTGGCTGAGATAGAGGTGGAGAGATTTCTGCCGTGGGAGGAAGAGAGGAAGTAAAGATTGCTGTGTAGGAGATTTAGAGGGAGATGTAGAGGGAAGAGATGGAGTGATCTGTTGGACAGGGGAAGTATGAGGTGGGCAAATAGGTTTGGAAGGAGGAAGGGGAGGTGAAGTGATCTGGTGGGTAGGAGAAGGAGTAAAATGAATTGGTGAATGAGGAGGGGAAGCCTCTGGTGAAGGAGTTGCACCAGGCTGTTTAGATGGTCCAGCACCATCTGAGGCCTGCTTCTCTTTTACTTGGATGAATGTACCCAAGCATCTTCTTAATATTACTCAACCTTGCCTCCAAATGAGCAACCATGTCCACCACAATCTGATAACCCTCGTATACAAATTTGCCACAGCTGTCAACTGAGGGAATCAGGGATGAGTTCAGGCTTGCAACCAGTCTTTTCAATAGTCTTTCTTCTACTCCTTGAATCTGAAGAAAGACTTCCTCTATCAGATTGGTGTTGCTCTGCTCAACCAGTTGAGGAATCATGCCTTGCAAATTTACTGTCACCTTGGCAGCTATCTGGTTGATCACTTCATCTGATATTATCGACCTCATGGCTGATCCAAACATGGATGGGGCTTGAGTGGTAGGAGCTGAGGACTGGGCTTCATCCTGTACTGCCCTTGAAGCTTCTACCTGAGGGCTTTTGCCCTTGGATGGCCTTGAGGCAGAGGGAGCCTGAGGTTCTGTGGCTGCTGGAGGTGGAACAGAGGTAACTGGAACAGCAGTACCAGGTAGATCAATCTTCATTTTCTTCAAGTGGGTGCTGGTGAAAAGAGGAACCTCATGCACATCATTCTCCTCCAGGTACCAGATATAATTCTTTTGGAGAATGAATGATATCAGTTGAGGAAATGGCAGAGGTGTCTTGTCACTTGAGGAACTTCTGAAGGTCATGAATTCCTTTGTAAGTATCTGCCCCAGGTTGAGAGGCTCTCCCTTGATCAAAGCAGGCAGGATAGGGTTGTCAACTTTATTCAACTAACTCAGATTCCCTGCCTTGTTGACCATGCAGCGTGAGTAGGCATAATGAATGAGTCTACTGTAGAGGGTAATGTTAGCTGGCTTTACACTGTGAGGGTCTCTACCCTCTCCAGAAGGCTGATTGATGCTCAAAAGCTCATGGTCCAAGTACTTTTCCTTCTTCTGCCATTGATTACACAGAGGGTTTGTGATCTTGAACCATTCATTTAATGTCCTCCAGTTGAAAGAGAAAGACTTGCCCCTGACTGTGGAGGTGACTTCAATGTCAACCACCTCATTCTTGGTGGTGTGGGTGCTGTTGATCTCCATTGAAGTGTAGAAACTTCTCACCACTTGCTCACTGTAAGGGAGACTTATCTTCAGAAACTCCTTGTACTCAAATAACCTGGGAGATAGGTCCACTCCCAATCACTGAAGATGATCGATATCGAAGCAACAGGTCCTTTTGTTGATCCCTGTGCTTGAAGACATCAATAACAGGTAGATCCCCTTCTATCACAAAATATACTGGTGGAATCACTGCTACTTCAAGAGTTCTGGCCTTGGATTTACCCTTCTTCTTGTCAGATAGAGAAGGAGATAATTTGGATTGCACTTCTCCCTTATCAGATCATTTCTGGGAGGTGTTGACAGAATCTACGAAACTAACCTACTTTTTGGAGGAAGACTTGCCCTGGGAGGAGGATTTGGCTAATTGTGCCATACTCTGATGTTCAGTCCTGCTCGTATCTAATCTCTGAACAGTTGGATCATCAGCAGGAGGAGGAAACTTGTCTTTCAGAACCTTCGAGATGAACGAAGAGGGCTTGGACGAAACTTTCCTCTCGGTATTTCTTTACTTGCTTGTAGAGGATGATTCAGGTGATTGCGAACCAGGTAGGATCATCTTGGGAGGCATGTTGGTTTTGCATAAGGAAAATATGCACTTTTGAATTCGTATAAGGAGGGTTAGGGCAAGAATTTGAGAGATTTGAATAAGAGAGTGAAGCGTTGCTTAGGGTTTTGTTTTCTGGTTTGAAGATGTGAGGGTGATGATGAATAGTAAATGCAAAGTGATGCAACGGACAAAAATTAGCATTTATGTAAGTTTTTGGAGAGAGAAAAGTTACCTTTGTAATGTTACCGTTAGGGTTGCAATCGATTGAGTATGATTGCAATCGATTGTGAGAGTTGTTCTGCTACCGATGGCAAGGCTTTGCAATCGATTGATGTCCTAGCAATCGATTGAATTGAGCTATTCTCGAATGAATCTCACGCTGAGCAATCGATTGACTATCGATTGCCCCTTACCAAGCCTCAGATTGTGGATCTTTGCAATCGATTGGTTCATGTTGCAATCGATTGGGCCTGTCCAATCGATTTGGTTGTTGTTAATCGATTGGCCCCTTTTACTTTTTACCTGAAGCTTTTTACTATGCAACTGTCAATCTATATACAATCGAAGTCCCATCGATTGAGAGACATAATTTGCAATCAATGGCAAGAAGTTGTAATCGATTACATTGCCATTTTCTGTGACAGGACCTCCAAAGAGAATTTTAAGATCCTCTAATGCCTAAGTCAGTATTTTATCATCAAAATCCAACTGAGAGCAAATAAAATCACAAGACTTAAGGAAGTGATACATCTCTTACAGTTCATGGGGATTCACCATTCCCAATTTTCTTCTGATAAACATGAATTGTTCTGTTGCTAGAGGTTTGGTGAAGATATCTGCTAGTTGCAAGTGTGTGGGAATGAATTCGACTTTGACATCCGTCTTCTGCACATGGTCTCTGATAAAGTGGTGTCTGACATCAATGTGTTTTGTTCTTGTGTGATGCACTCGATTCTTGGCCAAGCTAATTGTACTTGTATTGTCACAAAGAATTGGAACTTCTGGAAACTCCATCCCTAAATCTTTCAATTGATGCTTGAGCCACAGTACTTGTGCACATCAGCTTGCAATAGCAATATATTCAGCTTCTGTAGATGAAAGGGAAACACAGGTCTGTTTCTTGCTTTCCCAGGAGACTAAGGATCCTCCAAGAAACTCACACTGACCACTGGTGCTTTTTCTGTCAGTCTTGTAGCCAGCATGGGCTGAGTCTGAATAGGCCATGAGATACTCCTAGGCTCCCTGTGGATACCATAATCCCAATTCCTAAGTTACAACCAGATACCTTAAAATTATTTTAACATATCTGTGATGGGATTCCTTAGGATTGGCCTGATATCTGGCGCATATTCCCATACTAAACTGAATATCTGGTCTGCTGGCAGTTAAGTACTGTAACACCCCAAATTTTAGAAAATAGGAAATAAGGAATTAATTAAGATTTAGGAAATATTATTAAAATATTTAAAAGCATTAAAAATGAAATTATGATGTTTTAGACATTTTTAATAAATTTTAAGGATTATTTTCTTTAGAAAATAAAGAAAAATAAATTTATGATATTTAGGTATTTTTAATAATTTTAAGTCCTATTTTCTTCAAGAAATAAAGAGAAATAATTAGGAAATAAAACTTAAATTGGAGAAAAGAAACAATAAGGATTTATTTAAAGTCTTAGGACGGCATTTATAAATTAAACAGCCTTATAAATAAATTTATGAGGCCAGAAGTATTTTTAATAATTTTTAAAAGTTTAATTTCTCTATTAACTAAGGAAAAATAGTTAGAAGATTAATTTAAATAAGGGAATATTTAGAACCCTGAGGTATTACTTGATATTTAAAAAGCCTTATAAATAAATTTAGAAATTAAAGCATATCTAGAGAAATTATGTTGGGAATAGATTTAGGCCTACTTCTAAGTGATGATGGTAAATAAAATTACTATTTAAGGGAAAAATAGAAAAAGGAAAATAAAAATGACAATATCTGCCCTTAGTTTAAAATATCTTCAGTTAAAATATGAGGGGCAAAATGGTAAAACACTTGTAAAAAATATCAACTCTCCCTCTTCAATTAATATACTCCACGTGTTCATCCTCAGAATCACTCTCCTTCCTTTTCCCATACCCGACTCCCTCTCTATTCTCTCATCTCCCTCGTTCTCTCCCTCTGAACTCACTCCCTCTGTTTCCCTCGAGCTTCAACAGCGACGAGGATGACGATCGGCGGCGAGAATGGCGACGGGGAAGCGACGGAGATGCGTAAGGAGTTTGGGTAATCTATTTCTTTCATTTTCATCTCCTTTCTGGCGTGATTTTGAGCGTGATAGGGTGAGAAGTGATTCGAATTCTGGGGGTTTTTGAAGCTTTTAAATTCATAAAAACGATGCTTAAGCTTCAATTTAGTCGAATTGGGAAGTGATTTTGAGTGGGGATTTGAGTTTAGTCCGATAGCTCCAAAAGCCCCAAATCTGTTCATTTTCTTTGGCGCCGATGGTGGATGATTTCGGGTAAACTTCAGCTCAAAACTTAATTAACAGTGATTAAGAGTAATTTTTAAGTTCATAAGAGTATTTGTATGCTGAAACTTCTGATTGGGTGATTTTACAATTTCAGTTCATCTTCTCTGCTCCGCTGATTTTCTTGTTCTTGAGAATTCTGGTTTGTGATTGTTGTTCTTCTCTTTGTGGTATAACGTTTAAGCATGATGAAAGGAAGATAGAATTGATGTTGATTCTGTACGATTGATTGTTATCCAAAAGTGAAAATGTTCAATTTTCCTTTCTCTTCTCTGGGTTATTCTGCCGTGTGATTTCAATGATAGGGGAGGAGGAAATTTTGATGTTTGAATTAATGGAAGTGAGGTGCAATTGGAATAGAAGGTGTTGTAAAACTCTCTTCCCTTGCCTGCTCTGGCCGACGGTTTGGTGGTAGGGGAAGAGAAAGTGTTGTGGTATTTAGTTTAGTTAAATTGTAGGAAGATGTTATATACTGTTGTCTCTGATATTTCTGGCCACTGGTTTCATCTGTAGGAAGAAAGAGAAATAGGAAATATTTTAAAACTATGTGAGGTTGTGGCTTAATAGAGTTATGTATAAGGACCCTATTAGAGTTTGATTTCTTGAAAGCATTTATGAATGATTTTAGATATGATTGGGTTTTGAGAATTGATTTAGTGTTGTAGTATGGATTTGGCAAAATGCTAAATAAAAATTAGAGTTAGTAAAGATAATATGGAGATATAAGGAAGAAATGGAAGTGAATTCAAATCTGGATGTAATAGAGAAAGTCTAGTTTCTTTGATTTGCAGTGGTGAATGTTTGATTCTGTTGAGGGATAGATTAGAATAGTTATAAAGTTTTGGTTGGAAGGTGAATTAAAGAGATTAAAGCTAGACTTGAATTGTAAATGAATTTTAGTTTACAAGGAGTGAAGTTAAGGTAATGCTTAATGGTTTATGGCTGCCTATGATGGTTAAAAAGTGATTATGGTAGAAGAATTAAGTTAAGGAATTGAAACTAAACTTTTATGGATAATTGATTGATTTGCAGGTGAAGGTGGAAATTGATAGGATATGATAATTAAACATGGTAAATTGGGGAAAAGTTAGGAAGAAGAAGAAATTGAATAATGAATGTTAAGAGATTTTAAATGGATTATATTAGAATTGTGAGGTTATGAGATAAGATGTGTGATTGGGGATATGAACGGTGAATTTTTGGACCCTTCCCTTGATTTCTATGTTTAAGAGTATAATATTTTGATATTTAATGAGTCTTGAAAAGATCTTCTTGAATCTACAACCATATGAGACTTAGATGATTGCATTGGTACTGGATAAAGTTAAGTTTTAAAGATTAGTTTATGATAAGAGATTTTAGTTAGATGTGAATTAAACAATATTTGTTTTAAAAATCAATCGTGGAGCTTTGGAATCTGATTCTTAATATTGTTGTTGAGTTTGACATGATTGAAGTGCAGAAAGGTCTTTAGCCTGTACTGTTGATGCAGTTTAACCATTTATAAAATTCGGAGATGATTGTTAAAGTATTTATTCACTCTTGTGAGAGTTCAAAGTGGTTAAGACTAATAGTTGTAGCAGAATCCTTGGAATATTAATAAGGTTAGTATATAATGATTTTTAATAGTTAAGGTGATTATTTGAAACATCAAGGTTTGAAGGATGTGAGTTAAAAATTGAGATAAGCTATTTGATTTATGATTGTTAGTGCTAGAATTTAACGTTGTTGAGAGAATGATTTTAGAATTTATACTTGATCTCTCAAAGGGTAAAAGGGTTTTAATAAGATTGAGGACCTTAAAAGGAAAAACTTAATTTTAGTAATTATTGAAGGTTCTATATTATTAATTGGTGTATAATTTCTTTATGGAAGGCAAATTAAGAAAGGAAAGGCAATTATTTGAAGATAAGAAAAGGGTGGTTGATTTGTATTATGATTGATGATTTGTAATAAATTGTATCACTTGGGCTTGATTTACATTGTTGATTTATTTATTCTTGAAATTTTATAAATAAATATATATATATATATATATGTATCGGTGTATGCTTGTGTGTGTGAATGACTAAGGCTTTTTAAGAATAATTTTTATAGAAATTATTGATCAAACATTAAGAATAAGAAGATTTAATATAAGTAAATTATTAAGGTATCTTAAATGATTATATTTCTAAACAAATATAAGCAAAACATAATTTGCCTGGAAAACAAGTTTTGGGTAGTATTAATTAAGTTGGGCTTCGAGAGAGACGATAAACGATCATACATAAGTATAGTTATTTATGTAATTATATATGTGTAATTATAGGAATAATAATGGAGTGGATGTTCAAGGCATCGTAAAGGAAATGAGCAGATAAGAACTAAGCTTGGAGTTCAGGTAGCAGTTTATTTCAGTAACAATTAAATTGCATGTATTATTTTGTAATAACTGTTGCATTTAGTTGGTAAGTTATTATTCCTCAGATGGAGTACTCCAGGCTTAGGTGATTAGCTACACCTTTGCGAGATTAGTTAGGTTTTAGCCTTATGTGCTTTAACGAGAAACCCTGCAGGTAAAGCCTCCACTATAACGAATATATTGTTATTAGTGGTTGGCAGGTGCTTTTAGCACACAGATTAATAGGAGTAAGACTATCATCATTTGTACAGCTTTATGAAATATATACATGACAATACTATTATGATCATATATGTTAATGAAAGAAACTGCTATTGGGATTTCCAATCTCACCCCCTTCCCCAAACATTTTCAGTTTGGTAGGTCGAAGGAAGCTAGCTGGGGAGAAGAGTAGACGAAGAAAATTAGGATTAGAAATTTAAAAGCCAGGGGTAGTAAATATTTTAATAAGATTATTGGTATATGTTGTAAAAGTAAATAATTAAATTAATAATAGAGAGTACATGGAATAGAATTACAATAAATTTATTAAAGGAATTAAGTTTCCTAGAGGTTATGAATTATGAATAGATACTTTAACAAGAAAATGTATGTATTACCCTAATGTCGCTGCGTAATCTGATAGAAGGGTTATCAACTGAGATGACCCCAACGTTTTAATATTGGAAAGGTAGAAACCCATCAATAGATGTAGAGAACCCCTGAGTGGGTTTTCGCTTCCCACACACTATCATCAAGGGGAGGAAATTATAAGGGAACCTAGGTAGTTTAATTGTTTTATGTACCACTTGGTTTTATAAAAAGTTTTAAATTCTAAGTCATACGAAAAGCCCATTCCAACTAACCGAAGGTTGGATAAATATTTTAAAAAGAAAAAGTTTTAAATTTTCCGTATTTTTGGGCTTCGAATATTTATAAAAGTGGTTATAATTCAATTAAATTGTTATAATATAGTAGTAAAAGTCCAGACATTACAAGTACAAGAGGGAACCAATCAGACCTCTATATGTGAACTGATTGAAATCCTTCCCTTCTACATCAGCATCTAGCAGGGCTGTGGAACTCATGGGAGTCTCTTCTTCTTTGGAAAGATCCATACCAAACTTCTTCAAGAACTCCTTTACATACTTAGTTTGTGAGATAAATATTCCATCCTTTCTCTGCTTGATTTGAAGACCTAGGAAGAAGTTCAGTTCTCCCATCATAGACATCTCGAATTCTCCCTGCATAATCTTAGAAAATTCTTCACAGAGAGTTTCATCAATGGCACCAAAAATAATATCATCTACATAAATTTGAACTACAAGCATGCTTTTATTTTTATGTAGAATGAATAAGGTTGATTGAACCATACTTTTATACACTTTTTATTGATTAAATCATTGGATTATAGCATGTTCTTAGGGAAATTGCACCTAATAAGGTTCATTCCTGACTTTTGCACACTTGGAATTTATTCTAGTTAAGGGCAATTTCGGCATAATTAGTATGATTATTGTTTAACCCATTTTCAAGAACATTTTGATGGTACCTTAGGACTATTTCATTTACAGATCATGGGAGAATTAAAGAAATAGGTTGAAAATGTCAAAAACAAGCTCAAAAAGTGAATCTGTCAAATTTGGAGAAAATTACGAAAATGCCACCACCATCTCTGTCCTTCGCCCTTCGCTGTGGCCTCCCACGGCGAGGGCTACGGTGAGGCCCCGAAACAGCAATTCTACATACATGTTTTAGGGTTTATGGGGGAGTATAAATAGCACCCAACACCCCAACCTTCATTTTCAAGCCTCCTCAGCTCGAAATACATCTGCTCTGCTAGGGTTTCACTCATCTCCTTCATTCCTCACTCAAATCTTCACCATCCTCACTCAATTTCACCCCCTCTCTTGCTGATTTTCTGGTTTTTCCTCTTCCACCTTCCATCCCTTCACCATTTCGTCCAGCCATGATGTCTACACTTGGGAGGGTGCTTGAGCTCGAAACTTCATCAATGAGAGGCTAGAACTTTGGTGCTTTGGTGGTGTGAAGGTGGCTTGATCTTCAATGGGCGAAATAGGGGAGTTATTTGTTTCCTCATGCTCTTTTCCTTATGTATTGAGTTTTGTGGTTGCATTTCTCTTGTATATTTGGATTGGAGACATGATTTTCCTCTCTAATTGTCTTTAAATTGGAATATTTGTGTTGGATATTGAGTTATGTGAATTGAATGATGTCTATGTTTGAATTTCCTACTGGGTTTGTGATGCTATATGATTTTTAGTGGTTGCTAGATTGTGTAGCTTAATTTATCCAATTGAATGTTGTGGTTGCACATTCTTGAGAGGAATCGGTTTTCAAAACTCAAGTTCCAACACACACCAAGTGGAGCTTAACACTAACCCTAAGTAATGGCTATGAAAGTGGTTGCTTGATTAGTTATTAATTAGGGCTAGTGGACCCCTAGTGGTTGCTTGTGGATTTTTCAATTAGACTTGGTGAATCTTTAACTCCCAATATCAATTTAATGAAGCGTGAGAGCCACCGTAACACTACCAAAGCCCATTTTATAAATTTCCCTTAGTCCAAACTCTTTTCACTCATTAATCTTAAATACCAAAAACAAGTAATTGCATTTGTCAATAGTTTTATTAAATGAATTTTCAAACCAAAACCCCCATACCTTTTATTGTTTTGATTGCATTTAGCTAGTTTAGGTAGGTTAAAAGACTCCTCAAGTGAAACGACCCGAGGTTGCAACCTATATTGCAATCCTTGGATTAATTTTGATTTTAAACCCCAAGGCGCATTAGGCAAAGGTTAAATCAATGGCGCCGTTGCCGGGGAGTCATTTTTGACTCCCTAGGTTAGCTAAGTGTCAATTGAAACTATTGACTAGGGGTAGGAGTCATTAGGATTAGGTTTAGGTCATTTGCATCCTTAGGTTAGTTTACATTTGCTTGTTTTCCTTTGCATCCAATTTTCCTTGAAAATACCAAAAATATTGCTGACTCTTTGTCCTTAGTTGAATTGTAATTACTTGACTTACCATACCTCCACACTTGCGTACATACCACACACTCAACACACATACTATTACACTTCATACATATCATACACATTTCATATACACTCCATACCATACTCACTTGCATCATCATTCATCCATTTTTCCTTGAATTTGTGCAAGTGCAATTTGGTATGAACCTTAGTCTACACTTGTTGTCTGTGCCTTGTGTATGACTCGAGGGAACACTAGAGACCAAGAGCTTTACCCTGAATACCCAGAAATTGAGAGACACCTTACTAGATTGAGAAAGACACAGAAAGAGGGAACCTCAGTTACATCCTTGATAGTTGAACACCCATCTTCTTGTGAGTTAAGCATTGATAGTGATCCAGAAACCAATAGTGATACTAGAGAAATGGAAGGAGAGCACCATATTCCTGAAGTCCAAGTAGAGCCAAATCTAGGTGGTAATGGGGGAGGACAAGTGTTTAATGATGGTGAGCAACCTAGAAGAAGAACCATTAGGGATGCCACCACAACCAACATTGATCACAACCCATTCATGAATGCATTTCCCACCATTAATGCTGACTATGAAATTAAAGGTTTATTGATACAATCCTTACCTAAATTTTATGGTTTGCAGGAAGATGAACCACATGACCACTTGGATGAAATTTTCATACATTGCAACACCATGAAACCAGCGAGAGCACAAGTGGAAGATGTTATGTGGAGAGTGTTCCACCTCACTCTAGAAGGCAAAGCTAAGCAATGGTACATGAGCTTGCCCACTCTCAAGCCAGAAGCCCTAGCCTCTTGGGGTAGCTTGAAACAAGCTTTTTTGGAGAAGTTTTACCCGGCCACAAGAACATCAGCAAGGTGAAAAGAGATCAACTCCATTATGCAAGAGCCGGATGAGTCTCTCTTTGATTATTAGACAAGGTTCCAAGACCTTTTGAAGAGGTGTCCACATCATCAGATTCCAGATGAGCAGTTAGCCCACACCTTTTATGATGGTTTGATAGAAAGAGACCAAGATAAGTTGGATGCGGCCACCGGTGGATCCTTCATTGACTATACACTGGAAGAAGCATGGCCTTTAGTTCGAAATCTTGCATCGGCCAAGGAGAAACATGGTTCAAGAAGGTCAATCTGCAATCTTCAAAGTGTTGAATCTACCTCTCTTCACATTCCTCAATTGGAGAGGTTTGAGGCCGAATTCAAAGTGATCCATTCTAGATTGGACAAGATCTCTGGTCCACCTTCCCCAAAAAGTCCAATGGGAAATGAGTTGGTGGCTCCCTCTTGTGATTATTGTGCATTTCCTATGCACCTCTCAAGCAATTGCCCCTCAAAGCCGGAAGAATGTAATGCAATGTTCCAACCAAGGCAAGGGAACAATCCAAGATGGGACCCCTATTCTAATACTTACAATGAGGGATGGAGACAAAGTCCTAAGTTTAGTTGGCGCCAAGATGGCAACCCTCCAAGGCCATTCCAAGGAGAGTCTTCCCAAGCACTAGCTCCCATGAGAAGAGAGGGACCCACTAATGACTTTGAAGAGTTGAACAAGTCTATCACTATGGGATTCCGCCATGTGGAAGGTCTCATTGACTCTAAGGCAAGTGAAACGAAGCAATGTATGGAGTCAAGATTTGAGAAGGTAGACAACCGTATGAGCCAATGGGAGACTAAGAGTGCCAATTTGGAGGACTATGTTATGAAGCTCTCCAACTCTTTCAATGAGCTTCAAGCCAAGGCAAGTGCCCAACTCCATCTAACACGGTCATCAACCCTAAGTCTTTGAATGCTATTAATTTGAGAAGTGGGAAATCACTCAATCCCGTCCCACTCAAGAAGAGGGTTCACTTTACAAGTAGTGATGAGGAAGATGATGAACCGGTGGATGAGGAAATTGAAGTGGAAAACCCTACATGGAGCCCACCATTGAGCCCAATGAAGTTTGTGCAATCCGAAAGTGCTAAGGAGAGAGAACTTCAAGAAAGGAGGGCATTGACTCAAAAAGAGAAAGTGGTGGAGGATACTAAGGCACAACCTCAAGACAAGAAAAAGCGCACAAAGCAGTTGAACATTAATGAGAAAGGAGAGTGTAGCACACAAGATACCTTGGCCAAACCTCCGGCCAAGGAGGTAACTATCTCTCAACTCCCTTTTCCTCAAGCTTACTTTAGAAGCAAAAAAGAAACATGATAAGGTTGTTGAAAATGAAATGCTTGAACTTTTTAGCAAATTGCATGTGAATGTGCCTTTCTTTCAACTTGTGAAATCTATGCCTAGTTATTGTAAATTCTTGAAAGAGTTGTGCACCAATAAAAGGAAGTTTAGACCAAATGAGAGGAATCAATTGAACCCTAGTGTGTCGACTTTGTTCAAGCCTCAGTTGCCGGTCAAGTGCAAAGACCCTGGATCATTTATGATCCCTTACATGATAGGGAACTTGACGGTGATTAATGCATTGTTAGATTTAGGAGCAGCCATTAATGTGATACCTAGTGTGATTTTCACTTCTTTAGGCATTACCAATTTGAAAAAGACAAGTGTGATTTTAGGATTGGCTGATCGCACACTCCAATATCCACAAGGCATTATTGACGATATACTTGTTAAAGTTAAAGACTTAGTCTTTCCTACTGATTTCTATGTTCTTGACACCGCTAGCGAGCCATGTGAATCGACTATCATTCTTGGTAGGCCTTTCATCCGGACCGCCGGATCAGTAATTGATATGAAAAATGGTTTGATAATAATGGAGGTGGGAGAACATAAGATTAGCTTTAACATGTATGAAGCAATGCGACATCCCCATGAGGACTATTCTCTTCTAGATGTGAGTGTGATTGACATTGCTGTGGAAGATGCCATTGAGGAGCATAAATTAAGCTTGCATTCATATGATTACACATCTGATCTTGAAGCTTATGACTCTTATTTTTCTTCTCTACCCTCTGTTCATTATTTTTCTTCTATAGGTGATGACGTGTTGATTGATAATGATAATGCTAATGTGGATATAAGCTCCACTAACATTTCTCTAATGAGTGATGATATTTCTTTGGAAGATGGTAGTTTTCTCAATGTTTCAGGTCATAAGTTGGTTGAAGAATGTGAATTTGAGATTGGGAGCCAAGAGTTGGCCGATCTAAGCTCAAAGGGTATAGCCCTCACCCCAACCAAAGCCACTTCACACTTGACCTTTTTTGGACCGGATCACCATGTGGTAAAAGGGCCACCTTCTAAACCCTCTTCCATTGATTTTAATCCTAGACCTAGGATTTCTTCCCACACACTTAGATATTTGAATGATCTTGTTACAAGTTGTGATATAGGTGTTGTGGATGACATTTCCCCAAGGCAAGTCGCTGTGATAGATCAACCAAGTGTTGATTCGGCTGTTGGGAAGACTAATGCACAAGTGATAGAGTCTAGTGAACCCAGTCCACCTTTTCCGATTGGGTCTACAAAGGGGATTTCTTCTTACACTTTAACTCTTCCTACTCTTGTTCCCTCTGTTTTGGAACCACCCATTTTGGAATTAAAGCCTTTACCAAGCAATCTAAAATATGCTTTGCTTGCCCCCAATGACAAATCGCCGGTTATTATTTCTAATACCTTGAGTGCAATTGAGGAGGTCAAATTGCTTGATGTTTTGAAGAAATATAGCAAGGCTTTGGGTTGGACATTGGCTAATATTTCGGGTATGAACCTCGCTATTTGCACCCATTGGATTTTACTTAAAGAGGATTCTAGGCCTCTTAGGAAACCTCAAAGGAGGCTTAACCCCCTCATTTTGGATGTGGTCAAAAAGGAGGTCACAAAACTCCTAAGTGCCGGCAACATATATCTGATCTCGGATAGTGAGTAGGTTTCGCAGGTCCAAGTGGTGCCTAAGAAGTCCGGAATCACTGTTTTGAAAAATGAAAATAATGAGCATCTTCCAACGTTGCGTGATGAGCATCTTTTCTGATATGCTTGATGATTGCTTGGAAGTTTTCATGGATGACTTCACTGTTTTTGGTGATTCTTTTGATGTTTGCTTGTATAGTTTGGAGAGAGTGCTAGCTAGGTGTGTCGAAAAGAATTTCGTCCTTAATTATGAAAAATGTCATTTTATGGTCACATATGGCATAGTTCTAGGCCACCTAGTCTCTAGTCGAGGCATTGAGGTTGATAAAGCTAAGACCGAGGTGATTGCGTCCTTGCCTTATCCCACTTGTATCAAAGAGCTCCGCTCTTTCTTGGGACATGTAGGCTTTTACAGACGCTTCATCAAGGGCTTTTCCCAAATTGCATTGCCTCTTTCTCATTTGTTGCAAAAAGATGTCGAATTTGTTTTTGATAATGAGTGCAAAATGGCTTTTGAAATAATAAAGAAAACTCTTTTGGAGCCTCCTATTCTTCTTGCTCCCGATTGGTCATTGCCCTTTGAACTAGATTGCGATGCTTCCAACTATGCGGTTGGCGCCATGCTAGGTCAAAGGAGCAACATGACACCACATGTTATAGCATATGCATCTAAGACTTTGGATTGTACACAAAGGAATTATACCACCACTGAAAAGGAACTTTTTGCCATAGTCTTTGAATTGGATAAATTTAGACAATATTTGCTACATTCTGTGGTTGTCATTTATACTGACCATGCAGCTATCAAATTTCTGTTCACAAAGCCACACTCCAAGCCGAGACTTCTTCGGTAGACACTTTTGCTACAAGAGTTTGATTTGCACATTAAGGATAGCGCTGGCAATGCCAATTTGGTAGCCAACCACTTGAGCAGACTCCCGGAAAACACTAGGGGAGTAGATCTTTCTGACTTAACTTGTGATAATTTTTCGGATTCCACTTTGTGTGCAATTGATGTTGAGGTGCCTTGGTATGCTTGTTTAGTTAATTATCTTGTTTGTGCCCTTACCCCGGATGACATGTCTCCTTTTCAGGTGCAAAAATTAAAGAGAGAGGCCCAACACTACATTTGGGATGAACCACACCTATGGAGACTGTGCAATGATCAAGTAATCCGGAGATGTACACCGGAATCTGAGTCTTTAGACATCCTTTCTACTTGCCACTCGATGGTTTGTGCTGGTCACTATAGTTCTAGGAAAACCGCTAGGAGGGTCTTAGACACTGGTTTTTATTGGCCTACACTTTTCAAAGATGCCTATTCCTTTTGTAAATCCTGTGACAAGTGCCAAAAATTTGGGGGGAGTGTGACAAAAAGACATGAGATGCCCCAACGACCCATTCTAGTTTGTGAGATTTTTTATATTTGGGGGATGGACTTTATGGGACCTTTCCCACCTTCTTCCGGTTTCCCTTATATCCTACTTGCCGTAGACTATGTCTTTAGGTGGGTAGAAGCTATCTCGACCCGAAAAGATGATGCACCACGGTCTCCAAGTTTCTTAAGTCTAACATCTTTAGTAGATTTGGAGTACCAAGAGGTCTCATAAGTGATCGAGGAACCCACTTTTGCAACAAGCTTCTTGATAACTTGCTTGCTAAGTATGAGGTGTCCCATAGAGTGTCTAGCCCATACCATCCCCAAACCAATGGCCAAGCGGAGGTGTCCAACAGGGATATAAAACACATTCTTGAGAAAATTGTGAAGCCATCAAGAAAGGATTGGAGTGATCGACTTGAGGATGCATTGTGGGCCTATCGGACCGCATTCAAGACACCCTTAGGCATGTCTCCATACCGGTTGGTTTTTGGTAAAGCTTGTCATTTGCCGATTGAGTTGGAGCACAAGTCCTATGGGGCCGTGAAACTATGCAATATGGAGTTAGATGCCGCCGGAAATGAAAGATGCCTTCAATTGCAAGAGCTTGATGAACTGTGCCTTCAGTCATATGAGAGCTCAAGGCTCTACAAGGAAAAGACCAAGTTGATCCATGATGGCAAGATCTTCAACTGTAGCTTCAAAGTTGGTGACCAAGTTCTTATGTACCAAGCCCGCTTCCGCCATGGTCATGGGAAGCTCACATCAAATTGGTTCTGGCCATACAAAGTAACAAAGGTCAACAAGTATGGGATGGTGGAGCTCATTGAAGAGGAGACCGGGAAGGAATTCATTTCAAATGGGCATCTCCTCAAGCTCTACCATGAACTAGTTGCCAAGCCTCCTTGAGGCCAGGTTGCTTATTCTCCTTATCTTGTTTACTTTCATGTATTCTGGACTGGCTGGTTGATATTTTACTGTCATTGCATTGAACAAGTATGGGGGAGGGAGCATTCTAGTAGCAAGTAGAAATTAGGACTTTTTCATTCAATAAATTACCCTATGCCATTGAAACTTTTTGTCATTTTCACTTGTGATATGCATTTGTCCTGTGATTTGCGTTTTTCAACATGCCTACTATTGATTGCACTTGTCTCTTCTTCTCTCCCCTTATGTGTAGGGACGTGTTGTGCCCCAATCTTACGATTGGACTTCGCAACTTTCCTCTTCACCAGGGATAAGTCAATTGATAGTTTGGTGATTTTTAACATTGAGGACAATGTAAATTTCAAATGTGGGGGAGGGGACTAGGTAGTCTTACTGCTTGATCTATTGGTTTTATCATGTTATGCCACATTAGAGATAATTTTTTAAAATTTGTTGTTAAATTTTTCAAAACCAAGGTAGATTGTGCTCCTTAGTCTTTCATTGTGATGGAGGGTCGCATTCGTTGCAATGGAGGACCTAGTTGCATTTTTCTACCCATTTTTAAAACTTGTTTTGTGAAAACCTAGTGTGGCAACAATTTTTGAAAAAACCATGGAGCAAGACTGGACCTTACCCTTTGATTAATGAGCTTCATGAGCAATGGGAAGAATTCAAAGAATTATGCATTTTAGCTTTTCAATTTTCAAGAGCTAGTGATGAGTTATTTTCAAGCATATGCATTGTGTTAATTGGCCTTGCAATTGGATGTTCAATTAGCAATTGAGGTTAACCTTGTTGTGAGATTTTTGGGCTTATTTTTCATTTCAAGAGTGTATACTTGCTTGATCATTCAATTTCTAGAACTTGTCTCTACTCTTTGTCAAGGCTATGATTGCAATTCATGCATGAAGATGATTTAGGCATTCATTTCATCACCCCATTTTCCCAAACACAAACCCACAACATGACGTTTTCCATTGTTCACCCACTTTGAGACATTCCTTGGTTGTAATGCATTAATGTGAATTTTGTGATGAAGCATTGAGTTTGAGCCACTTTTGTTTAGTGTTAATGCCATGTATATGTTAGAAAGAAGGAAAATAGAAATGTGTGCATGAAGAAGAAGAAGAAAAAGAGAATAAAAAAATGAAAAAAAAGAAGAGAAAGAAAGTTTGAAGAATAAGGCATTTCTTGATGGCATCATCATTGTTGAAATTATGCTCTCATATGATATGTGCCCTAATAGTAACATTAAATTGCATTTCAACCTTTCCTTTCCATAAAATGCATTCCATCTTTCCTTTTCCATCATTTCAACCCTACAAGTCCTTTTGATTCATACATGATTGTATGCTTGAGTGGAGATGTTAGAGTAGTTACAAGCTTATGGCAAATTGTTGTTTAAGCAAGTTTAGCGTGAAAAATCCCACATGAGGTGACTAGAGTGAAACACCATTACCTTGAGAGTCCTCCTTGCCATTGCTTCATCCGATTACTTTGCCAATTCTCCCTTTGCATACTCTAGATTTTGATTCATGCTAGCTTGAGATTATTGATTTTCTAAAACCATTCTTTTTTGCATTGTACCCTTTGTCCAGGAGTACAAAGGTCTAAGTGTGGGGGAAATGATTGCACCATACTTTTATACACTTTTTATTGATAAAATCATTGGATTATCGCATGTTCTTAGGGAAATTGCACCTAATTAGGTTAATTCCTGACTTTTGCACACTTTGTTTGAATTTGTTCTAGTCAAGGGCAATTTGGGCATAATTAGTATGATTTATTGTTTAACCCATTTTCAAGAACATTTTGATGCTACCTTAGGCCTATTTCATTTACAGATCATGGGAGAATTGAAGAAATAGGTTGAAAATGTCAAAAACAAACTCAAAAAGTGAATCTGTCGTATTTGGAGAAAATTACGAAAATGCTACCACCTTCTCTGTCCTTCGTCGTAGCCCTCGCTGTGAGGAGCTAAGGCGAGGACTAGAAACTTTCTGCCCTTCACTGTGGCCTCCCACGGTGAGGGCTACGGCGAGGCCCCGAAACAGCAATTCTGCAAACATGTTTTAGGGTTTATGGGGGAGTATAAATAGCACCCAACACCCCAACCTTCATTTTCATTCCTCACTCAAATCTTCACCATCCTTACTCAATTTCACCCTCTCTCTTGCTGATTTTCTGGTTTTTCCTCTTCCACCTTCCATCCCTTCACCATTTCTTCCTCATATCCTTCCATTTTCATCTAGCCATGATGTCTACACTTGGGAGGGTGCTTGAGCTCGAAACTTCATCAATGAGAGGCTAGAACTTTGGTGCTTTGGTGGTGTGAAGGTGGCTTGAGCTTCAATGGGCGAAATAGGGGAGTTATTTGTTTCCTCATGCTCTTTTCCTTATGTATTGAGTTTTGTGGTTGCATTTCTCTTGTATATTTGGATTGGAGACATTATTTTCCTCTCTCATTGTCTTTAAATTGGAATATTTGTGTTGGATATTGAGTTATGTGAATTGAATGATGTCTATGTTTGAATTTCCTATTGGGTTTGTGATGCTATATGATTTTTAGTGGTTGCTAGATTGTGTAGCTTAATTTATCCAATTGAATGTTGTGGTTGCACATTCTTGAGAGGAATCGGTTTTCAAAACTCAAGTTCCAACACACACCAAGTGGAGCTTAACACTAACCCTAAGTAATGGCTATGAAAGTGGTTGCTTGATTAGTTATTAATTAGGGCTAGTGGACCCCTAGTGGTTGCTTGGGGATTTTTCAATTAGACTTGGTGAATCTTTAACTCCCAATATCAATTTAATGAAGCGTGAGAGCCACCGTAACACTACCAAAGCCCATTTTATAAATTTCCCTTAGTCCAAACTCTTTTCACTCATTAATCTTAACTACCAAAAACAAGTGATTGCATTTGTCAATAGTTTTATTAAATGAATTTTCAAACCAAAAACCCCATACCTTTTATTGTTTTGATTGCATTTAGCTAGTTTAGGTAGGTTAAAAGATTCCTCAAGTGAAACGACCCGGGGTTGCAACCTATATTGCAATCCTTGGATTAATTTTGATTTTAACCCCTAATGCGCATTAGGCAAAGGTTAAATCAAAGGTGGTGTCAACCTTTCCTCTTGTAAATCCTTTATCTAACAGGAAGTTTGTTAATCTTTCATACCATGCTTTAGGAGCTTGTTTGAGTCCATATAAGGCCTTTTTAAGTTTGAAAACATGATCAGGCTTAGCAGAGTTTTCAAAGCCAGATGGCTGTTCAACATATACTTCCTCCATAATATAACCATTAAGAAAGGCACTTTTTACATCCATTTGATAAAGTTTGAAATTTTTGAGGGATGCAAAAGCTAATAAGAGCCTTATTGCTTCCAACCTTGCTACTGGAGCAAAAGTCTCTTCATAATCTATGCCTTCTTCTTGGTTATACCCTTTGGCAACAAGTCTTGCCTTGTTTCTGACTACAGCACCAGATTCATCAAGTTTGTTTTTGAAAACCCATTTGGTTCCAATGATGGGATAGTTTGAAGGTCTTGGAACCAAGTCCCAAACTTGATTTCTTTCAAATTGATTGAGCTCTTCTTGCATAGCAACTATCCAGTCACAATCTGTTAGTGCTTCTTCAATTCAAGAAGGTTCAATTTTAGAAATAAAAGCAGTAAATTGCATTTCATTTTGAATCTGGTTTCTGGTTTTGAAACCTCCACTAACATCGCCAATTATTTGCTCAGGAGGATGATCCCTATGATGTCTCCAAGCAGAGGGTCCTGCTGGCTCATCATGAGAATCATTCTCTTGCATCTCTTCATTTGGTTGTGTAATTGGTTGTGATAAAGCTTTAGCTTTGTTTGAAAAATCATATTCTTCTTCTGCTAATGGCTTCTGTTCAGAGTCAGGTTCATCAAATACTACATGTACTGACTCTTCAATAGTAGAAGTTCTTTTATTAAATACTCTATAAGCTTTACTTCTGCTAGAATAACCAATAAAAATTCCACAATCAGCTTTAGGGTCGAATTTACCTAAATTTACCTTTCCATTGTTGTGGATGAAGCATTTGGAACCAAATACTTTGAGATGACTTACTTTAGGCTTTCTTCCTTTGTAGAGCTCATATGGAGTCTTATCCATGCCTTTTCGTATGTAGGCTCTGTTGGATATGTAGCAGGCTGTACTTATAGCATCTGCCTAGAAAACTTGTGATATTTCCTTTTCATTGAGCATGGTTCTGGCCATTTCAGTGAGCACTCTGTTCTTTCTTTCAACTACTCTATTTTATTGTGGTGTTCTGGGAGATGAGAAGTTGTGATTTATTCCATTCTCTTCACACAGCTCCGGGAAATCTTGGTTCTCAAACTCTCCTCCATGATCTGTCCTAATTGAGCTGATCTTCTGTCCTGTTTCATTCTGCACTTTCTTAGCAAACAAAAGGAAAGCATCAAAAGTATCATGCTTAGAAGAAAGGAATATAGTCCAAGTGAACCTAGAATAGTCATCCATAATCACAAGAGTGTACAAACTTCCCCCAAGGCTTTTCACTTTTGCTGGACCAACTAAATCCATGTGAATCAGTTCTAGGGGTCTTGTAGTAGAGACTTCCTTCTTAGGTTTAAAAGAGGACTTTGTTTGTTTCCCCTTTTGGCATGCTTCACACAATAAATTAGTTTTTACTTTCATATGAGGTATGCCAATTACAAGATCCTTTTTGACTAGCTTATCTAAATGTGTCATGTTCACATGAGCTAATATTCTATGCCACAGCCAGCAGTTATCAGAGTTACTTATGAAACATTTTTTAGAAAATTGTTGGCTTAAATCAATAGTATATAGATTTCCATTCCTAGTAGCCTTCAAAAGACAATTAAGATTAGTTTTATCTATTGTTAAATCTTTCTTATCTACTATAAGTCATTCATTTGAGTCAAAGATTACCCAGTTACCTTTGTCAGTGCTCTGACTGACACTTAGCAAGTTGTGGTAGAGACCTTCCACAAGGTAGATATCTTTAACTGCACCAATTTCTCTAATCCCAGCAATTTTTCCTGACTGGTTTCCACCAAAACTAACTTTGGCTCCATCCTTCATGATTAGATTATCCAATTTTTTTCTGTCTCCAGTCATGTGTCTTGAGCATCCACTATCTATATACCACTTGTTGTTTTTGTTGGATGCCTTAAGACAAACCTGCAAAAACTAAGCAGATTTAGGTACCTAAATTTTCTTGGGTCCTTTGGGATTAGTTTGCTGCCTTTGGTCCAAATTGACTCTAGGCTGATGTGTCCCTTTGGGAACCCATTTATAGTGTCCAAACACACCATGTTTCTTGGGGTAACACATTGATTCAGTGTGTCCCTTCCTGTTGCAAAAGTTGCAGAAACTAAATGGTGATGAGTATTCTGAAGCTATTCTGAAAAATTTCATGTATGGTTTTTTTACTGACTTCCTTCCAGTCATAGACTTAGGCATTGAACCATAACCTAAGCCAGTTTTATTTCTATAGGCTCTTTGATTCATTAACATAGTATCTAGAGCCTTAGTACTCTTAGTAAATTTCTTTAAAATCCTAGAAATCTTGTCATTTTCCTTCAGAAGTGTTTCACAATTTTTGCAAGTACGATTTTCATTCTTTTGAAGAACTTATTCTGTTGGAAATTGTTAACATTTTAGGCAATCTGGTTCCTCAATTTTCTTTTCAAGAACTTTGTTTTTCTTTCTCAAAACAGTTACTTCTTTCACTAATTTTACAAATTCTATATGTAAATCATTATATGCATCTTGAAGTTCTTGAAATGATGAGTCAGAATGATATACCTCACTATTAGATTCTTCCTGGGCTACCAGGCAGAGGTTGGCTGCTTCCTCAGCATCACTAGCATCCTCATCTGAACTATCTCCCCATATGGAAGAGACGTAGGCTTTCTTCTTGCCCTGAAACCTTTCCTTCTTTCTCTCTTTTTCTTTGAACCTCTGAAGACTTGGACATTCTGACTTGAAGTGTCCAGGCTTCTTGCATTCATAGCACACAGGAGGATTTTTCTGAGAATCCCTTCTAGTGCTGCTGGAGCCACTTCTCTGGAATCTTCTTCCATTCTTGAAGAACTTCTTGAATTTTCTGACCATAAAGGCCATCTCATCGTCATCCAGTTCCTCTTCATCTTCCTCATCCTCATCTTCCTTTATGGGAGTTGAGAGAGCTAGATTCTTCTTCTTTTTGTCTCCATACAACTCTTTTTGGGTTCTAATAGTAGTTTCATACTCGGCCAGACTCCCAAATAAAGCAGTGATGGATCTCATGGACTCTCCTCTCATTTCTTGAATAGCAGTAGCCTTCATTTACCATTCTGGGGTGGGGATCTTCAGGATTTTGGAGACCTGTTCAGCTTCAGAGATTCTCTTACCAAGGACAGTGAGGTTATTTATCAGATGTGTGAATCTGATTTCCAGTTCTCTAATAGGTTCTCCCTCCTCCATCTTGAAGAGGTGAAATTCTGCAACTAGTTGTTCAGATCGTCTTGCTTTAACTCCTGAAGTTCCTTCATGAGCAACTTCTAGAGCATCCCACATTTCTTTAGCCATTTCAAGATGGCACACTCTGAAGTACTCCTTTTGTCTGAGTGCACTTTGAATCACCAAGATTGCTTTGCTGTTCAACTCCATATCATCCTTGTCGTCATTGGTGAATTCTGATGGAAGTTTTGGAATCTGAACTCCATTTTCAGTTTTCATTGGCACAATATCTCCTTCCTTTATGATTTTCCAAAGCATGTATCCACTTGCCTGATGAAGGTTCTCATTTTCATCTTCCAAAAGGTGTAATGTTCTCTATTGAAACCTGGAGGTCTGTTGATTGAACTTCCTTCTGGGAGAAGATTTTCATATCCTGCCATGATGGATCTTTACTTCTCTTGATCATTGGATCAGTGAGCTTTGAGAAGACCAGGCTCTGATACCAAATGTAACTGACAGGAATGCACAAGAGGGGGGTGAATTGTGCTTTGAAAAATTTAGACAGAACTAATCAAGATTTATACTGGTTCAGCCCAAACTCTTGGACTATGTCCAGTTCTCCAACTTCCAGTTGGGTTCCACTAAATCTTCAAGATTCAAATTAGGCTCTTGTGTGCCTTTACAAGTGATCTCTCACAGTAAGAACTACCCTTACAGATCACTCCCAATTACAACTTGTAAGTGTACAATCCTTCCACTGGGATCCCACTATCCCAAGGAAATTACTTAGCAAAGTAGTATATCAGATAATACAAAGATTGCTCACACACTTGAGCTGATAGTATTACAAACTAAAGGACAGATGAGAGAATTTAGACAGTATTGATTGCAGTATGGAATTGTAGTTGGATATCACTTAATGCTCTATACCAACCATCTTCTTCTTTAACGCTTTTATAGACTTGTAATTTTTCTGCCCGTTTGAATAAAGTTTGAGCCTTCTGTGTAACAATCTGAGAGAGAGAGAGGTAAAGATCTGGAGATTGATGATTGTTCTGGGTTTTATTTAATGCTCCAAAGTTTATATACGTTTCCTCTCTCTTTTCTTTCAACGCATTGTACTAGATTGAGTGTTGCTGAATGTAGCTGGCTGTAACGGCTAGTTGGTTTAGTTTCTTTGTGTCTAACGTTAACTGCCCAAAATGGTAACAAGTACATTTTGCAATATAAAGGTAGTTAGACATGAGAAAAGAAACAAATTTTAATTTTCTTGATTGTCAATCAATTGCAAGGTGCATCAATCAATTGCCGTTTCTGGTCGTCAATCGATTACCTTCAGATTGCTTCAGTTTTTCACCTGCATCACTCGATTGAAGTGTTAGCTATCGAATAAAAACTGAGATTGTCAATCGATTGCATGATTTCTCAACCGATTGCCTCTTATCAATCGATTGATCAAGCTCCAATCGATTACATATATCATTGTTTCAAGGTAAGCTGCAATCGATTGCCATCCGATTGCTCACCGATTGGAATCTTGATCGATTGCCATTTTACTCAATCGATTAATTGAACTCTGATTACTAAGCGTAATTCCACAATCAATCGATTGCTTAGTTTTACATCGATTGACATACTGCACGTGATATGCAATCGATATGCCATCGATTGCAGGATAGATTCTTCAATCGATTGCCTGTTCTCTCAATCGATTGCAAGACTTAGATTTCCATAAACAGTTTTTCAAAGTATTTTTCTAAGTTAAGATCTCATGATCCTATTGCCTAAGTCATGTTTGGTTATCATCAAAATGTAGAGTTCCAACACTTTACAACTTCTCTTGGAGTCCCAACCTTCAAGGCTCCTCAAGAACACTCCTTTTTCTCTCACTTTCTTTGGGGCTACGAATTTTGGTGTGGAGAATGGGATGGAAGAGGTCCTATTTATAGGGGAAATGAGGGCAAGGATCACCCCAAGCCACCTCACACATTGCCCAACAGTTTTGAGATTTCTCTTGCACATTTATCCTATCTTAGGCTAGCGTCCTCTATTGCACCATTCATGCATTTTTCTTTTCTTTTCCTGCCTTCTATTTCATTTTCTCTTTTCTTAATAATGATTATTTTATCCCTAATAAGAGGCACCTTTAGTCTATTTGGACCCTAAAGCCTATTATCTAATTTTATCAAATTAGCAATTTCCTTTTAGTTCATTGGGGGGGTTATTATTTTAACTATTTTCCTCTTCTTCTAGCCCTCCCATGCGCCACCTTTGGCCTATTGGGGAAGGAAGAGAGACTTCTCTTC
The DNA here is from genome assembly GCA_037074515.1 of Mimosa bimucronata. Lineage (NCBI taxonomy): Eukaryota > Viridiplantae > Streptophyta > Magnoliopsida > Fabales > Fabaceae > Mimosa > Mimosa bimucronata. The sequence goes on from CM073441.1 coordinate 11,255,313, forward strand.
TTATTTTGCATGAGACATGATGACATCACTCACATGCATCTTCTCAAGCTTGCATGTCTTCTCATCTAAGGGATACAAAAAGGGGGAATTCTACATCATAATTGACATTTCTTTCACCTACACTCATTGTTGCAATTTCTACTTTCATCATTCCATTCACTAGACGAAAATCACAAAAGGAATCAAATAGGATTAGGTAGCTTTGAATCTGAAACAAATTCATTGTATTAACTTGTGAAGTCATTGAAATTAAATCTCACATTTAACCAAGAATACGTGGATTTTGACCTAGATTGTCTCACTATTTTATAGAGAGTAATCTAGAGATTTTAGGTGGCTTTGCCTTGGCTTCGTTGTGGCAAAGCCATGGTGAAAACTGTTAGAATCTTAAGTTTTGATGAAGACTGATCTATGAAAAATATCGCTAATAAGAAATGATAACTTAGCAGATCAATAAGAATGAAAATCTCTATCGCTAAGTTAATTTCCATAGCAAATTAATAGAAAGGAATAGCAAGTGAAGACTTAGAAATATCAAAGTCATTATCTATCGCTAAGTCATTCACTATCGCTAGAGAATGATCCATCGTTAGAAGTTCATTGATAACTCAGCTAGCAGAAAGATAACCTAAGTCCTTCATCTAATGAACTCAGCTAGCGATAACAGGTTGAGCTATCGATAACCATAAGTGCTTCAGATATTGATCATTCAGATAGCCAGTGCCTGAGAGCAAGAGTCAAATGAGCCATCGTAGTTGCTAGCGATAATGCATTAAGTTATCGATAAAGGATACTCTGAAATTCTATTGAATAATCATCCCAGTATCCCTAAAAGCTAATGAGCAAGCAAATGTCTAGCGATAATGGAAAAGGTATCGATAGAGGAAGAATATTTAATAACATAGATAGTATGCTGAACGTTGAATTAAACTAATATGTTAGCGATAATGTTTATGTCTATCGATAGAGAGTGCTCAATGAATTCCCTTAACTGATACATATATCATCTATCTCATTGAGCTAATGAACTAAGCTTGGGATAACAACTGCTGTGCTTTACCTGTTTTGGCTAACAGTTCAAATGCAGAAATTATGCTGAGCAAATAGCGATAACAAGGCTTCCTAGCGCTAAATGAAAAAGCTACTATGAAAGTACAGGTGTTCAGAACGCACAGTCTAGCCTATTCTACTCATGAACAGTTCAGAAATTTGAACCATCTGAGAAATAGTATCTTCCCCAACGGCTATGGACTCCCAACGGATATATCCTAATGGCCATATGAAGACTATTAAAAAGGCAATCTATGGAGATATAAATACAACAGGATTTGCTTCCAGAAAAATAACGAACGATCAACGAACGAAAACAAGAGATGAACAGAGCCTTATACAGAATCGCAAATTCCTTAGATTGAGAATGTTTGAAAAGAAGAACTAGAGAAATACATTGTTAAGATCCTTAAGCTCTAGTTGCATTTCTTCTTACACCATATTTGTACTTAAGTGTTTATCACAATCTGTTCATTGAGTGAACCCTATTATTAAAATCCTCATCTGTTTGAGGTAGTTCCTTAGCTTGGTGCTTTGTGAACTAGGGGGTAACCTTACAGGTAGTAAGGGGGAGTGTTTAGAGAGATTCTAAAACTCTGTAAAGGTTGGCAGGTGAACCTGTGTTTGTAAAACCTGTGGTAGGCTTCTCTTGTGCCAGGTTTAAACAAGAGGGTAGTGGAAATCTCAGGTGGAGCCTGAGGACTGGATGTAGGTCTGGGTTGACCGAACCAGGATAAATATTGTGTGCTTTATCTCTTCCCTTAACTCCTACAGTCTTTCATCATATCTACATAATATATATATATCCGCGCATTTACCAAGTTTAGAATTACTCTGTAATCATATGCAAAAGGTTTATATTTTATCCTATCACCCAATTCACACCCCCTCTTGGGTGTCAGTCAGTACTCTCAATTGGTATCAGAGTAGGTCACTTGTTTAAAGGATCCAACGATCTCAAGTGAAAAGATCATGGCTGATTTTGTGTATAATATGTTTACTGAAGGTTTTGATCATACCATTCCACCTCTTCTTGAAAATATTGATTTTATGTTTTGGAAAGCTAGGACGAAATGCTTTATAAAATCATTTGATTACCATATGTGGAATGTTCTTATAAATGATTTTGATTTCAAACCAAGAATGGATTGGACTGAGAAAGAGAAGAAAATGTTTTCTCTAAACATTAGAGCAATGCAAATTCTGCATAAAGGCTTAACTGAAAATGATTTTCAGAACATCAGACTTTGCTCAAGTGCTAAAGAAATTTGGGATTCTCTGGAGTCTATATATACCTCTGACCATCTTGTTGAAGCTGAAAGTGAAGAAGGAGAAGTCACAGAACCCTTCCAAGATTTAGTCAACACAGAAGGACAAGAGGAAGATGACTGTCAAGAGCTCTATATGAACGAATATGCAAAATCATCCACTGGAGCTCAAGATGCATCTATGGTATACAGTTCCAATCCCTGTGTTTTTGAGAAAAACAATTTTGATCTGCATAAAACTGATTTACAACCTATCACAGATCATATTTCAAGGATTGAAAATGTTTTAAATCATGCTGGAGAATGTTTTGGGAAGAAAGATCATCTGAATGAAAACATTTTGTGTTCCTCTGGCCATCACAATAATTGCTTAAAATTTCATGTTGCACATCATTCTATTATATGCCATTATTGTGGAAAATCTGGTCACATTTCTCACACATGTTATATTAGAAGAAATTTAAATGTGAGAAATAAATTTATTTGGGTTCCAAAAGGACATGTAAGGTCCAAGGCTAACAATGAAGGACCCAAATATAAATGGGTACCAAAATGTCCATCTAGTACTTTATCTGTGCAGATTAGCTCTAAAAGAAATGGACATCATGGTACAAAGGCGACAAAGAAGATTCCAAGAGTTTATCATACTTCAAGAAAAAGATTCACAGAACCTACATACAGAAGGAAAACTCATGGAAAAGTCACTGCTGCAACTGTTGGTACAAATCATAAGAAGCAGTGGACAGCAACAAGAAGAGCAAGTTCTACCTCAAGAATGAGCTACCACAAAGTACCATTCAATTACCTTGAGGAGAACAAGAGAAATAGAATTCTTCATACATCAAGAAGAAGATTTTTGAATTCTATTTCTCATGAGAGAACGTGGCTACCCAAACACAAGCTTATTAGACCCTTTTGGGTGAGCCAAAGCAATCCTCCAAGTACCTAAGGTAGAGGTAAACAAGGGTTACAAGGAAAGAAAGCTTCAAGACTACGATTTACATGGAAATTTACTCAAGTCTTGATGAGCTGAACTTCGTGCTTGGATTTTGGTGCTAAATCTGCAAAAGAGAATTGACAATATTCTGCCAGAATCATGCTACTACCTCCAATCGATAGTAAGAAGCACTATCGACAGTTAAATGGAAGATGAAACTGGCTCTCCAAGTTTCCTCTGAAGAAAAGTCCTTTCGAAGAGCAATTCTATCTCTATTCTTTAATATTAATTAATATTATCTTGGATAGATTCTCTGTCAGATCTTGATTGGCTTAAATAGCATTATATTGAGGTCATCACTTTGAATGATTGACATTTATTTTGTTCTATAAAATCTGCTCTAAATGTTAAATCTTAAGTTTTGTAAAACTAACCGATCGATAGTGAGTTTCACTATCGCTAATTGTATGCAGGACAAAAGCTGGTTGAGCAAAGATTGCCATCGCTAGCTAATAGCGTTATCGATAGCAAAGTCAGCTATCGATAGATGGAAGGAGTAAGTGACAAATCTTAGTGATTTGCTCAGTGAGGGATCATGCATGCTAAGCGATAGCTGCTCTTTCTAGCGATAGCATGTCACTTAAGAGGGCCCAGAATGCGAAATGTTAGTTGATGTACTTTTCATGGTAAAACCCTAAACCCTAAAACTTATAAAAGGAAATCTTTTTGCATCAGCATTCATTCTACATTCATTCTCTTCTACTCCCAACGCTCTGAACACTCATTCTGCATTTTCATCTATCTCAAAACCCTAAAATCCTAAACCCAGAAATGGCCAGAACCAAAGTTCCAAGTGTGAGTGATGTCGAGGCAACCTCTAGCGCTAAACCCTCTTCTCAATCCGCTAGCAAGAGGTCAAAATCCCAGAAAGAAATGATTGAATCCGGTTCTAATCGTCAAAAGCGAACTTCCTCTGATTTGCCCTATTCAAAAGAACCCCTTGAAACCCCTCGCGCTGTCTTCGTAAAACGAAAAACCCTAAATAGAACAGCAGTCTAGGTGGATTTGGAATATTTCAAGCAAAATGGTTTCGATTTGGATGCCTGGCTTCTTCCATACAAGAACTGGCTCAGTATCCAGAACGTCTACAATGAGGATGTTCTGAGGTCATTCTATTCGAGCATGAAAGCCAAGCTAGAATACAAGAAAAAGGAGCTGGTCAATATCGTATTTGAGGCGACAGTGAGAGGAAGGGGGATTTCTTTTAACTGGTTAGCCATTAACAAGATTCTAGGGATATTTGAAGCAGAGCATAACAAGTGGTACTCCTCTGAGCCCTATTCCGAGGAAGAACTTGTAGAAATTTATGAAAATTCCTCTGATAAGCCAGCAAGCATGCCTGTGATCAACAGAATACTACACTATGTGTATACAAGATTAATGACTCACAAGGCAAGGAATTTCAGTAGTTTTCCCAAGATAGACAATCCCTGGCTGCCCAATCTGATTTCAAAAGTACCTTTAAACCCTGGGCAGTTGATATCAATGGAGCCTCACCGATATTTATCTGAAAAATCTGCCAAGGCCCCTCTCCCATATCCTCAGCTCATGTCTTACCTCCTTGAGTTCTCAAAGATCAAGTCTACCGGAGAAAAAGACAATAAAAGTTGCAAGCAGCTTTCCATCTCCACTCTCAAAAAAATGGGGATTCCTGTTAAATCAAGTGGTGCTGTATCTGATTCTGAGGCCTCTCATGTTCCTTCTGCATCAGCTCAGTCTCAGCCTAATGAGGAAGAAACTCAATCTCAAAGATCTCCTTCTCCTCAGCAGCAGCATAACCTTGGTCAAGAGACACCTCCTTCTGCCCCTGTTACATCAAAATCAATCTTCTTCAAAAATGCAATAGAGGAAATTGTCTTCAGAGTCTCTGCCGAATTTAATCTGGCTTTGGAAGCGCAAAAAGAAGAATTGATGAAGCCTATTCGTGAACTTCAGTCTCAGGTGCAAAATCTGGAAGAGAACCTATGCCTTGTCCCTGAGTATGTCAAACAAAGAAGGACAGCTCCTCCATCTGAAGGTACTTCATCACATCATCATTCCCCTCTTCATTTCCACTCTCCCTCTCTTTCTTCCAAACACTCACCTTCAACCCCTTCTCTTTCCTCTCTCCACCTATCTCATTACCCATCTCCTTCCACCTACAAACATCCTAGCGATAGTCATCCTTCTCAAACCCAAATACCCACACCTTCATCTTCTCCTCAAGACAAAATCCCAATCCCTACAGATACCCCTACCGCTAATCCTTCTCCTAGCGCTAGCCCTCAAGCACGAGTCTCACCCCCAACCACCAGAGTATCATCACCACAGATAACCCCTATCGATAGCACCATCCCTAGCGATAGGATTCCTACTTCACCACCAATTCAGCCAATCATCGCTACCTCTACCACAACCCCTCCTTCTCCTCTCATCTCTTCTCAAATTCCTGACCAACCCTCTTCACCTACCCCTGCCAATGATGATGACAAAAAGGGGGAGAATCAAAGGGACAAAAATATGGCGGAAGAAGGCTTAGTAGAGGATGCATCTGATGAGGAAGACAATGCATCAATCAATCCAGATGGTTCTCCTGATAATAAAGTTCAAAAGGAAGATTTGAGCATGGCCATGGTTCTATATGAGGAGGAATTTCAACCAGTCTCTATAAATCTTCTTCCTCATTATTTTCAACGAGCACAAGAACTGCATGAGGAAGTTGAAGAATTCTTAGAAAGGTCTGCTCAATCTCTAAAGGAAAGAGAGGATAGAGATGCAGCAAGAGCAGAAGCTGAAAAAGAAAATGATCCTATTCAGACTACCTCTCAGAACCTGGAACTTAGTGAAAAAGAAAAAGCATCAGAGGTCCAGTCTGCTCCCAAGAAGATAAGGATCAAGAAATCTGCCCCCAAACCTCCAGTAAAGAAATCCAGGGCATCTAAAGGGATTGTGATTGAAGAGCCCAAATCAGCCCCCAAGTCATCAAAGAGGAAAGCAGCTCCAAAAGGGAAGGGGAAGAAAGCAAAGCCTCCTCAGAAGAAACAAAAGCGCCCATCCAAATTGGATGAGCTTCTGTCATGGATTCCTTCCCCTCCTCCAAAGAAGAAGAAGGCTGCTCCTAAGAAGAAAAAGAAATCTGAGGTTGAAGTTGAAGTTGACACTGAATTGCTGGAAGATCCTTCAACTGATTCTGGGGGAATAAGCAGTGAGCCTGGAGATTATGAGTTAGACACCTCAAATTGGAAGGATAATTCTGATTCTGAATAAACCAAAAAGCCTGAATCCTTCCCTAAAACCTCTCTCTCTCATGCATTCTACATAAACTGAATGATTGACAGTTTTATGTTTTATGAATAGCATTTTCTTTTGCAATCAAGATACAAATGTACATTTCTCATTCCAATGACTGATCTGAACATGCTCTATTCATGCCTTATTATTCTTTTATGTTTGTGCTGATATGAATATGTTTATGTTTCTGAACTTGCCTTTGTGTATATTTTTCTTTATGTTTTGTCATCATCAAAAAATGGGAGAATGTTAGAATCTTAAGTTTTGATGAAGACTGATCTATGAAAAATATCGCTAATAAGAAATGATAACTTAGCAGATCAATAAGAATGAAAATCTCTATGGCTAAGTTAATCTCCATAGAAAATTAATAGAAAGGAATAGCAAGTGAAGACTTAGAAATATCAAAGTCATTACCTATCGCTAAGTCATTCACTATCGCTAGAGAAAGATCCATCGTTAGAAGTTCATTGATAACTCAGCTAGCAGAAAGATAACCTAAGTCCTTCATCTAATGAACTCAGCTAGCGATAACAGGTTGAGCTATCGATAACCATAAGTGCTTCAGATATTGATCATTCAGATAGCCAGTGCCTGAGAGCAAGAGTCAAATGAGCCATCGTAGTTGCTAGCGATAATGCATTAAGTTATCGATAAAGGATACTCTGAAATTCTATTGAATAATCATCCCAGTATCCCTAAAAGCTAATGAGCAAGCAAATGTCTAGCGATAATGGAAAAGGTATCGATAGAGGAAGAATATTTAATAACATAGATAGTATGCTGAACGTTGAATTAAACTAATATGTTAGCGATAATGTTTATGTCTATCGATAGAGAGTGCTCAATGAATTCCCTTAACTGATACATATATCATCTATCTCATTGAGCTAATGAACTAAGCTTGGGATAACAACTGCTGTGCTTTACCTGTTTTGGCTAACAGTTCAAATGCAAAAATTATGTTGAGCAGATAGCGATAACAAGGCTTCCTAGCGCTAAATGAAAAAGATGCTATGAAAGTACAGGTGTTCAGAACGCACAGTCTAGCCTATTCTACTCATGAACAGTTCAGAAATTTGAACCATCTGAGAAATAGTATCTTCCCCAATGGCTATGGACTCCCAACGGATATATCCTAACGGCCATATGAAGACTATTAAAAAGGCAATCTATGGAGATATAAATACAACAGGATTTGCTTCCAGAAAAATAACGAACGATCAACGAACGAAAAAAAGAGATGAACAGAGCCTTATACAGAATCGCAAATTCCTTAGATTGAGAATGTTTGAAAAGAAGAACTAGAGAAATACATTGTTAAGATCCTTAAGCTCTAGTTGCATTTCTTCTTACACCATATTTGTACTTAAGTGTTTATCACAATCTGTTCATTGAGTGAACCCTATTATTAAAATCCTCGTCTGTTTGAGGTAGTTCCTTAGCTTGGTGCTTTGTGAACTAGGGGGTAACCTTACAGGTAGTAAGGGGGAGTGTTTAGAGAGATTCTAAAACTCTGTAAAGGTTGGCAGGTGAACCTGTGTTTGTAAAACCTGTGTTTGTAAAACCTGTGGTAGGCTTCTCTTGTGCCAGGTTTAAACAAGAGGGTAGTGGAAATCTCAGGTGGAGCCTGAGGACTAGATGTAGGTCTGGGTTGACCGAACCAGGATAAATATTGTGTGCTTTATCTCTTCCCTTAACTCCTACAGTCTTTCATCATATCTACATAATATATATATATCCGCGCATTTACCAAGTTTAGAATTACTCTGTAATCATCTGCAAAAGGTTTATATTTTATCCTATCACCCAATTCACCCCCCCTCTTGGGTGTCAGTCAGTACTCTCAAAAACAAAATTTGGGAGTTCACCATGGGCTTCTCCATGGCAAGCCAACGGTGAAAGCCCGACTTCTAGTTTTTTAAAAGGCAAATTTGAATTGTTGTAGGGTTCTTTTTCATTTGGTGCAATGGTGCAAGGAGAGGCTGAGAGGAGAATGCCATTGCTCTACTAGCACAAAATTTTTGAGGTTCCTAGGCTTGATTTCAAGCTTTCTACTCCTAGACAACCGTATGAGCCAATGGGAGACTAAGAGTGCTAACTCTTTTAATGAGCTTCAAGCCAAGGCAAGTGGCCCAACTTCATCTAATACGATCATCAACCCCAAGTCTTTGAATGCTATTACTTTAAGAAGTGGGAAATCGCTAAATCCCATCCCACTCAAGAAGAGGGTTTACTTTCCAAGTAGTGAAGAGGAGGATGATGACGAGCCAGTTAATGAGGAGATTGAAGTAGAAAGCCCTACTTAGAGCCCACCATTGAGCCCAATGAAGTTTGCGCAATCTGAGAGTACTAAGGAAAAGGAACTTCAAGAAAGGAGGGCATTGACTCAAAAAGAAAAAGTGGTGGAGGACCCTAAGGCACAACCTCAAGAAAAGAAGAAGCACAACAAGAAATTGAGTATCAATGAAAAAGGAGAGTGTAGCACACAAGATACCTTGGCCAAACCTCCGGCCAAGGAGGTAACTATCTCTCAACTCCCTTTTCCTCAAGCTTCCTTTAAAAGCAAAAAGAAACATGATGAGGTGTTGAAAGTGAAATGCCTGAACTCTTTAGCAAATTGCATGTGAATGTCCCTTTCTTTCAGCTTGTTAAATCCATTCCTAGCTATTGTAAATTCTTGAAAGAGTTGTGCACTAATAAAAGAAAGTTAGACCGAATGAAAGAATTCAATTGAATCCTAGTGTGTCGGCTTTGTTCAAGCCTCAGTTGCCGGTCAAGTGCAAAGACCTTGGATCATTCATGATCCCTTGCACCATAGGGAACTTGAAGGTGACGAATGCATTGTTGGATTTAGGAGAGACTATTAATGTGATGCCTAGTGCGATCTTTACTTCTTTAGGCATTAACGGTTTGAAAAAGACAAGTGTGATTTTACAATTGGCCGATCGCACACTCCGATATCCACAAGGCATTCTTGAGGATATACTTGTTAAGGTTAAAGACTTAGTTTTTCCCTCCGATTTCTATGTTCTTCACACCGCTAGCGAGCCATGTGAATCGACTATCATTCTTGGTAGGCCTTTCATGCAGACCGCCAGATCGGTAATTGATATGAAAAATGGTTTGATAACAATGGAGGTGGGAGAACACAAGATTAGCTTTAACATGTATGAAGCAATGCGACATCCCCATGATGACTATTCTCTTCTAGATGTGAGTGTGATTGACATTGCTGTGGAAGATGCCATTGAGGATCATGAATTAAGCTTGCATTCATATGATTACACATCTGATCTTGAAGCTTATGACTCTTATTTTTATACCCTACCTTCTATTTATTCTTTTTCTTCCTTAGATGATGACGTGTATAACCTTGAGTCACATGTAGTTGATTGTCTACTTTCTGTCCCTTTGGATTTTTCTGTGATGTATGATGCTAGTTTGGATATGAGCTCCACTAAATTTTCTTTGATGAGTGATGACATTTCTTTGGAGGATGGTAGTTTTCTTAATGTTTCAGGTCATAAGTTGGTTCAAGAATGTGAATATGAGGTTGGAAGCCATGAGTTGGCTGATTTGAGCTCAAAGGGTATAGCCCTCACTCCAACCAAAGTAACTTCTCACTTGACCTTCTTTGGACCGGATCACCATGTGGTAAAAGGGCCACCTTCTAAACCCTCTTCCCTTGATTCTAATCCTAGACCTAACATTTCTTCCCACACACTTAGATATTTGAATTATCTTGTTGCAAGTTGTGATGTAGGTGTTGTGGATGACATTTCCCCAAGGCAAGTCGCTGTAATAGATCAACCAAGTGTTGATTCCGCTCTTGGGAAGACCAATGCACAAGTGGTAGAGTCCATTGAACCTAGTCCACCTCTTCCAATTGGGTCTACGAAGGGGAGTTCTTCTTTCACTTTAACTCTTCCTACTCTTGTTCCCTCTGTTTTGGAACCACCCACTTGGAACTAAAGCCTTTACCAAGCAACCTTAAATATGCTTTTCTTGCTTCCAATGACAAATTGCCTGTTATTGTTTCAAATACCTTGAGTGCAATTGAGGAAGTTAAGTTGCTTGATGTTTTGAAAAAATATAGCAAGGCTTTAGGTTGGAAATTGGCTGATATTCCAGGTATGAACCCCACTATTTGCACCCATTAGATTTTACTAAAAGATGATTCTAGGCCTCTTAGGCAACCCCAAAGGAGGCTTAACCCCCTCATTTTGGATGTGGTCAAAAAGGAGGTCACTAAACTCCTAAGTGCCGGCATCATATATCCGATTTCGGATAATGAGTGGGTTTCACCGGTCTAAGTGGTGCCTAAGAAGTCTAGAATCACAGTTTTGAAAAATGAAAACAATGAGATTATTCCAACAAGAGTGCAAAATAGTTGACGTGTGTGTATTGACTATAGGAAGTTGAATGATGCCACCTGAAAAGACCACTTCCCACTTCCATTCATTGATCAAATGTTGGAAAGGCTTGCGCGAAGGAGCCACTACTGTTTTCTAGATGGTTATTCGTGGTACTTTCAAATTCCTTTAGCACCTGAGGACCAAGAAAAGACTACTTTCACTTGTCCATTTGGTACTTTTTCCTATAGGCGCATGCCTTTTGGTTTCTGCAATGCGCCGGGCACCTTCCAACGTTGCGTGATGAGCATCTTCTCTGATATGCTTGATGATTGGTTGGAAGTTTTCAAGGATGTCTTTACTGTATTTGGTGATTCTTTTGATGTTTGCTTGCATAGTCTGGAGAGAGTTCTAGCTAGGTGTATCGAAAAGAATTTAGTCCTTAATTATGAAAATGTCATTTCATGGTCACACATGGCATAGTTCTAGGCCACCTAGTCTCTAGCCGAGGCATTGAGGTTGATAAAGCTAAGACCGAGGTGATTGCGTCCTTGCCTTATCCCACTTGTATGAAAGAGCTCCGCTCTTTCTTGGGACATGTAGGCTTTTACTAACGCTTCATCAAGGGTTTTTCCCAAATTGCATTGCCTCTTTCTCATTTGTTGCAAAAAGATGTTGAATTTATTTTTGATGCTGAGTGCAAAATGGCTTTTGAAACTTTAAAGAAAAGTCTCTTAGAGCCTCCTATTCTTCTTGCTCCTGATTGGCCATTGCCCTTTGAACTAGCATGTGATCTTCCAACAATGCGGTTGGCGCTATGCTAGGTCAAAGGAGCAACAAGGCACCACATGTAATAGCATATGCATCTAAGACTTTGGATTGTGCACAAAGGAATTACACCACAATTGAATAGGAACTTTTTCCCATAGTCTTTGAATTGGATAAATTTAGACAATACTTGCTATATTCTGTGGTTGTCATTTATACTAACCATGCAGCTATCAAGTTTCTCTTCACAAAGCCACACTCTAAGCTGAGACTTCTTCGGTGGACACTTTTGCTACAAGAGTTTGATTTGCACATCAAGGATCGCGCCGGCAATGCCAATTTGGTAGCCGACTACTTGAGTACACTCTCGGAGAACACTAGGGGAGTATATCTTTCTGAATTAGTTTGTGATAATTTTCCAGATTCTTCTTTGTGTATGATTGATGTTGAGGTGCCTTGGTATGCTTGTTTAGTTAATTATCTCGTTTGTGCCCTCACCCCGGATGACATGTCTCCTTTTCAAGTCCAAAAATTAAAGACATAGGCCCAACACTACCTTTGGGATGAACCACACCTATGGAGACTGTGCAATGATCAAGTAATCCGGAGATGCATACCGGAATCCGAGTCTTTAGACATCCTTTCTGCTTGCCACTCGATGGTTTTTGCTAGTCACTATAGTTCTAGGAAAACTGCTAGGAGGGTCTTAGATGCTGGTTTCTATTGGCCTACACTTTTCAAAGATTCCTATTCTTTTGTAAATCCTGTGATAAGTGCAAAAAATTTGGGGGGAGTGTGACAAAAAAACATGAGATGCCCCAACGACCTATCCTAGTTTGTGAGATTTTTGATATTTAAGGGATGGACTTTATGGGACCTTTCCCACCTTCTTCCGGTTTCACTTATATCCTTCTTGCCGTAGACTATGTCTTTAGGTGGGTAGAAGCTATCCCGACCCGAAAAGATGATGCACCACAGTCTCCAAGTTTCTCAAGTCTAACATCTTTAGTAGATTTGGAGTACCAAGAGGTCTCATAAGTGATCGAGGAACCCACTTTTGCAACAAACTTCTTGATAACTTGCTTGCTAAGTATGGGGTGTCCCACAGAGTGTCTAGCCCATACCATCCCCAAACCAATGGCCAAGCGGAAGTGTCCAATAGGGATATAAAACACATTCTTGAGAAAATTGTGAAGCCATCAAGAAAGGATTGGAGTGATCGACTTGAGGATGCATTGTGGGCATATCGGACCGCATTCAAGACACCCTTAGGCATGTCTCCATACCGGTTGATTTTTGGTAAAGCTTGTCATTTGCTGGTTGAGTTGGAGCACAAGTCCTATTGGGCCGTGAAACTATGCAATATGGAGTTGGATGCCGCCGGAAATGAAAGATGCCTTCAATTGCAAGAGCTTTATGAACTACAGCTTTAGGCATATGAGAGCTCAAGACTCTACAGGGAAAAGACCAAGTTGATCCATGATGGCAAGATCTTCAATCGTAGTTTCAAAGTTGGTGACCAAGTTCTTATGTACCAAGCCCGCTTCCGCCATGGTCATGGGAAGCTCACAATAAATTGGTTCGGGCCGTACAAAGTAACAAAGGTCAACAAGTATGGGATGGTGGAGCTCATTGAAGAGGAGACCGGGAAGGAATTCGTTTGAAATGGGCATCTCCTCAAGGTCTACGATGAACCGGTTGCCAAGCCTCCATGAGGCCAGGTTGCTTTTTCTCCTTATCTTGTTTACTTTCATGCATTCTAGACTGGCTGGTTGATATTTTACTGTCATTGCGTTGAACAAGTGTGGGGGAGGGAGCATCCTAGTAGAAAGTAGGAATTAGGACTTTTTCATTCAATAAAATACCCTATGCCATTGAAACTTTCTGTCATTTTCACTTGTGATATGCATTTGTCCTGTGATTTGCGTTTTTCCAACATGCCTACTATTGATTGCACTTGTCTCTTCTTCTCTCCCCTTATGTGTAGGGACGTGTTGTGCCCCAATATTACGATTGGACTTCGCAACTTTCCTCTTCACCAGGGATAAGTCAATTTGTTGTTTGGTAATTTTCAACATTGAGGACAATGTCAATTTTAAGTGTGGGGGAGGGGACTAGGTAGTCTTACTGCTTGATCTATTGGTTTTATCATGTTATGCCACATTAGAGATAATTTTTTAAAATTTTTTATCAAATTTTTCAAAACCAAGGTAGATTGTGCTCCTTAGTCTTTCATTTTGATGGAGGGTCGCATTCATTGCAATGGAGGACCTAGTTGCATTTTTCTACCCATTTTTAAAACTTGTTTCTGAAAACCTAGTGTGGCAACAATTTTTGAAAACCATGGAGCAAGAATGGACCTTACCCTTTTGATCAATGAGCTTCATGAGCAATGGGAAGAATGCAAAGAACTATGCATTTTAGCCTTTCAACTTTCAAAGAGCTAGTGATGAGTTAATTTTAAGCATATGCATTGTGTTAATTGGCCTTGCAATTGGATGTTCAATTGGCAATTGAGGTTAACTTGTTGTAAGATTTTTCGGCCTATTTTCATTTCAAGGGTGTATACTTGCTTGATCATTCAATTTCTAGAACTTGTCTTTACTCTTTGTCAAAGTTATAATTGCAATTCATGCATGAAGGTGATTTAGGCATTCATTTCATCACCCTATTTTCCCAAAGACAAATCCACAACATGTCATTTTCCATTGTTCACCCATTTTGAGCCATTCCTTGGTTGTAATGCACTAATGTGAATTTTGAGATGAAGAATTGAGTTTGAGCCACTTTTGTTTATTGTTAATGCCATGTATATGTTAGAAAGAAAAGAAAATAGAAAAGTTAGCATAAAAAAAAGATGAAGAAGAAAAAAAAAGAATAATAGAAAAAATGAAAAGAAAGGGAGAAAGAAAGTTTGAAGAATACAACATTTCTTGATGTGGCATCATTATTGTTGAAATTTTGTTCTTATATGCTGTGTACTCCAATAAGGACATTGAATTGCATTTCAACCTTTCCTTTCCATAACATGCATTCCATCTTACCTTTTCCATCATTTCAATCCCTAAAGTCCTTTTGATTCATACGTGATTGTATGCATGTGTGGAGATGTTAGGGTAGTTACAAGCTTATGGCAAATTGTTGTTTGAGCAAGTTGAGTGTGAAAAGATCCCACATGAGGTGAGTAGAGGGAAACACTATTATCTTGAGAGTCCTCTTCACCAGTGCTTTGCCAATTCTCCCTTTGCATATTCTTGATCATGATTCATGCTGGCTTAAGATTATTGATTTGTTAAAACCATTCTTCTTTGCATTGTACCCTTTGTCCAGGAGTACAAAGGTCTAAGTGTGGGGGAAATGATTGCACCATATTTTTATACACTTTTCATTGATAAAGTCATTGCATTATTGCATGTTCTTAGGGTAAATCCACCTAATTAGGATAATTTCTGACTTTTGCACACTTCGTTGGAATTTGTTTTAGTCAAGGGCAATTTAGGCATGATTAGCATGATTTATTATTCAACCCATTTTCAAGAACATTTTGATGCTACCTTAGGTCCATTTTTTTGTGTAGATCATGGAAAGAATGCAGCCAATGAAAGGGCCAAGTTGCAGCGAAGAATTCTGGACAGAGCAGAGGAAGGAAGAGGTAGAAACCCCTGTCCTTCGCCATGGCCTTGCTACGGCGAGCTCACGGCGAGGAAGACAAGACTAAGCAGAATTGATCTCAGCTCGCCGTGGCCTCGCCACGGCGAGATCACGGTGAGCTCACAGCCCAAAAGTTCGAAAATTGGTGCTTGAAGCCACGGCGAACGGGACGAACTAAAATGTGCTGAAGCAAATTTTAGGGTTCCTTGGGCGACAAAAATAGGACCCAAGCCCCGAATTTGAGCTCTCCAAGCCTCCTATGCACGAAATTGAAGAGCTATCCTAGGGTTTCACTCTTTACCTTCATTCCCCACTCAAATCTTCACCATCCTCACTCATTTTCACCTCCATTATTGCTGGATTTTCTTGTTCTTTCCCTTTTCATCTTCTATTTCCACCTCACTTTTCCTTTTATCTTCCTCACTCATGGAGGCTATCATCATGGGTCCTCTTGGGCACGAGTTTGAGGACATGAGAGGCTAGAATCTTGGTGCTTTGGTGGTGTGAAGGTGGCTTGGGCTTCAATGGGCGAAATAGGGGAGTTGTTTGTTTTCTCATGCTCTTTTACTTATGTATTGAGTCTTGTGGTTGCATTTCTCTTTGTATATTTGGATTTGAGACATGATTTCCTTTTATAGTTGCTTATGAATAGGAACACTTGTGTTGGATATTGGGTTATGTTAATTGAATGATATGTATGTTTAAATTTCCTATTGGATTTTATGAATGCTATATGATTTTTAGTGGTTGCTAGATTGTGTAGCTTAATTTGTCCAATTGAATGCTGTGGCTGCACATTCTTGAGAGGAATCGATTTTCAAGTTCCAACACACACCAAGTGGAGCTTAACACTAACCCTAAGTAATGGCTAAGAAAGTGGTTGCTTGATTAGTCATTAATTAGGGCTAGTGGACCCCTAGTGGTTGCTTGGGGATTTTTCAATAATACTTGGTGCATCTTTTAACTGCCAATATCAATTTTAATGAAGCGTGATAGCCACCGAAACACTACCAAAGCCCATTTTATAAAATCACCCTTAATCCAAACTCTTTTCACTCATTAATCTAAAATACCAAAAACAAGTAATTGCATTTGTCAATAGTTTTAGTAAATGAATATTTCAAACCAAAACCCCCATACCTTTTATTTTTTTAATTGCATTTAGCTAGTTTAGGTAGGTTAAAAGACTCCTCAAGTGAAACGACCCGGGATTACAACCTATATTGCAATCCTTGGATTAAATCTTGATTTTAACCCCTAAGGCGCATTAGGCAAAGGTTAAATCACTTACCCTTGTAAGATACTTGCTTCCTAACCCTCAACTTGGAATCACAGGCTGTGGTTGACTTGCTTGTTCAACTTGAACTTTCTTCTCAGATTCTACTTTAGCAACCTTTGCTGCCTCTCTGTCCTCTCTTTCTTGCTAGCTCTGGTTCAATCTATCAATCAGTTACTCTACTTGTTGATGGTGATGGGGCCAGGTATCTACTGAAACAGGCTGTGGTTCTTGATATAGGACCAAAGCCATGCTCAAGTCCTCTTCAATGTTTGCTTGTCTCTCCAGCACAACATCTGGATCCAAGGGAGGAATGTTGGAAGGAGCAGGTTCTTCATGGGTTAGGTCTTTAATCTGTACTCGTTCTTCCATACTCTGCTTGATTTCTTCTGCCAGCTCATGAATTTGAGGAAGATTCTGGCTTAGAGTGGCATCAGGTGAGTTCTTCTCCATGTCTTGTTGCTCTTTTGCATGTTCAACCTTCTCCCCCTTTTTGCCATTATCAAAAAGGGTTCTATGCACCAGGGGAGAGTGGTCTGAGGGAGTAGAAATTGGAGAAAAGGAAGTGTTTGCAAAGGAAGGAGGTGATGGGAGGTTGAGAGAGGTGATGGGGGCTGTGGATTTCTTTCTGGCATAGGTGTGAGAGGGATGCTTGGTATATCTAGGAGTGTGGGTGATAAGAGGTAGTATGGTAGAGGATGGCTGATAAATTTGAGGTGGGGATATGGGAGGGGACATATGAGGAGAAGGGATATGAGGGATTTTGGTTGGTGATGTTAGTGAAGAGGGTTGAGAGGTGAGGGGAGGGGAGGGTTCTTTGGTTGCTGGAGGGGTGGTTTGTGTTTGAGGGGCTTGAGATGGGGAAGTGGGTGGCAGAATGGGAGAGGAAGCTAGGTTGATAGGTGAGTGGTGTGTGGAAATGTGAGGGTGATCTTCTCCTGGTTGGTTGGAGGGACTGGCTACATCTGTCCCATGAATGATGCACTAGCTACTTCTCTTTCTGAGAGGTGGAGATAACCCAGCATTTTCTTTATGTTGGCCACTTGAGCTTCTAGATGCTTGATGGTATCTACCACTACGTTGTACCCCTCATAGACAAAAGTTCCACAATCACTGATAGAGGGTATCAATGAAGTGGTTAAAGCTGCAACCAGCTTTTTCAGCAACATGTCCTCCATTGCGTCATGCTGCATGGACAATTCCTTCACCAGATTGGGGATGATATTCTACTGTATGTTCTCTGTCACCCTGGCAGCTACTTGAGTGATGACTTCGTTTGACAGCATATTTCTCATGGCAGACTCAAACATGGATGGTGCAGTAGTAGTGAGAGCCGAGGATTGAGCTTCATCTTGGACTGCCCTGGACTTTCTATTGGTGCACTCTTGTCTCTGACTGACTTGGGAGCAGGGGTTGCTTATGGAGCAAAAGTTTCCAGAGGTAGAGCAGATATTTCTTGAGGAGCACCAGGAATTTGTAGCTTCATTTTCTTGATGTGGGTATTGGTGAAGAGTGGTACCTCATGAACATCATTTTCCTCTAGGTATCAGATATCATTCTTTTGGAGAATGAATGATATCAGTTGAGGAAAGGGAAAAGGGGTCTTAAAGCTCACAGATTCCCTGAATGCCATGAATTCCTCTGTCAGTATTTGTCCCAGATTTAGAGGATCTCCCTTGATTAGAGCAGGCAAGATTGGATTGTCCACCTGCTACAATTGACTCAGATTACTTGCCTTGTTGACCATACACCTGGAGTAGGCATAATGAATCAACCTGTTGTAGAAGTTCATATCTGCAGGCTTCACACTGCAGGAATCCTTGGCTTCCCCAGATGGTTGATAAGTCCTCAGAATATCTGGTTATATTTCTCCTTCTTTTGCCACTGGTTGCATAGAGGATTGGTAATGTTGAACCATTCATTTAGAGTCTTCCAGTTAAAGGAGAATGTTTTCCCTCTAACAGTGGAGATGATTTCAATATTAACCACTTCATTGCTGGTGGTGTGAGTACTGTTGATCTCCATGGAGGAGTAGAAACTTCTGACAACTTCTTGACTGTAAGGAAGTTTAATCGGAATTCCTTATATTCTTTCAACCAAGGGGACAGATCAATTCGTATCTAATGAAGATGATCCAGATCAAAACATCATGTCCTCTTATTAATACTTCTGTGCCTATAGTGATCACTAACAGGTAATCCCCCTTCTGTAACAAAATTCTCTAGAGGGATGACAGATTCTTAAATATTTCTGGCTTTTGATTTCCCTTTACTCTTTCCAGAGGAAGATGGAGTGGATTTTGATTGGACCTCACCCTTTTCAGACTGCTTCTGGGAGATATTTACTGAATCAGCGAATGTAACCTGCTTCTTGGATGAGGACTTGCCCTGTGAGGAGGATTTGGCTAAGTCTACCATGGCCTGTGCTTCAAATTTGTTTGGGGCAGTTCTAAGAGTAACAGATGGATCATCTGAAGGCAGGGGAAACTTGTCTTTCTGAACGTTCGGAGTGAACTTGGAAGATTTTGCTAAGGTTTCACTCTGGGTTTTCTTCTTTTTTTTCTTAGGGGTAGATTTGGTGGGTTTAGAACTGGGTAGGATCATCTTGGGAGGCATGGTGGTTTGAGAAGTTAAATAGCAGTTATTAGGGTTGGTAGCTAAAAAATTTTGAGAGGGTTTGATGCAACGAGAATGTAAAGGTTTGATCTTTAGGAAGAGTTACAAGTTTTGGGTTTGAACAGACTTAGTGAAAAATGAATAGTGAATGCAAGATGATGCAACGGTAAAAAAGAATCATTTATATCAGATTTGAGAGAGAGAAAAGTTACCGTTGTAATGTTATCGTTGGAGTTGCAATCGATTTAGGAGTTTATCAAACGATTGGATGCAGGGGTTTTCTGTTAATGGTGAGGGTGTTCAATCGATTGATGCCTTAGCAATCGATTGGATTATTTGTTCTTGAATGAGTCCCACACTAAGTAATCGATTGGCTATCGATTGCCCCTTCCAATCTTCAGATTGATAGTGCTTGCAATCAATTAGGCCAATGTTGCAATCGATTGGGCCTGTCCAATTGATTGGGTTGATTGTGATCGATTGGGTTTTAACCCTTTTTACTTGGAGCCTCTGCATTTTGTAACACCAATCTATCACCAATCAATGTCCTATCTTGGTCAATCGATAGCAAGGACTTACAATCGATTGGTCTCCTATTTTTTTTTCAACATGACCTGCAAAGAAATTGGAGGCCTCTCTGATGCCTAAGTTAGTACTTTATCATCAAAATTTAACTAAATTCAAAAAAAAATTCAAGAAGGTTAAGGGATTGTTACTATTTTTCACAACTCAATGGGATTTACCATTCCCAATTCTCTCCTGATGTACATGAATTGATCAGCTGCAAGAGGTTTAGTGAATTTGTCTGCCAGCTGCAAGTGAGTTGGGATGAATTCCACCTTGACATCTTTCTTTTGGACATGATCTCTAATGAAATGATGCCTGACATCAATGTGCTAAGTTCTTGCATGATGTACTAGGTTCTTGGCTAAGCTAATGGTGCTAGTGTTGTCACAGAGGATTGGGACTTCTGGAAACTCCATTCCCAAATCTGTCAATTGATGCTTGAGCCATAGAACTTGAGCACAACAGCTTGTAACAGCTATATATTCAGCTTCTGTTGATGGTAGGGAGACACCGTTCTGCTTCTTACTAGCCCATGTGACTAAGGAACCTCCAAGGAATTGACATTGACCATTGGTACTCTTTCTATCAGTCTTATACCCAGCATGTTTTGAATCTGAGTAAGCCATGAGATATTCTTGAGTTCCCTTTAAATACCATAATCCTAGTTCCTGAGTTCCAACCAGATATCCCAGAAATCTTTTGACACACTTGTGGTGAGATTCATTAGGTTTGGCTTGACATCTAGCGCATATTCTCACACTGAATTGGATGTCTGGTCTACTAGCAGTCAAGTTTAGAAGAGATCCAATCAGACCTCTGTATGTGGATTGGTTGAAGTCCTTCCCATATACATCAGCATCCAGTAATGCTGTAGAGCTCATGGGTGTATCATCTTCTTTAGATAGATCCATTCCAAACTTCTTTAAGATCTCTTTCACATATTTAGTCTGAGAGATAAATATTCCATCTCTCCTTTGTTTGATTTGAAGACCTAGGAAGAAGTTCAGCTCTCCCATCATAGATATTTCAAATTCTCCCTGCATAATCTTAGAGAATTCCTCACAAAGAGATTCATCAATAGCACCAAAAATAATATCATCAACATAAATCTGTAGTATAAGCATATTTTTCTTTTGTGTAGAATGAATAATGTAGTATCTATTTTTCCTCTAATAAATCATTTCCCTAACACAAAACTACTAAGTCTCTCACACCAAGCTCTTGGTGCTTGTTTGAGTCTATATAAAGTCTTTTTAAGTTTGAAAACATGATCAGGTTTGGTAGAATCTTCCAAACCAGAAGGCTGCTCAACATAGACTTCTTCCATGTATATCCATTAAGAAAAGCACTCTTTACATCCATTTGATAAAGTTTAAAATTTTTAAGGGATGCAAAGGCTAATAGTGACCTTATTGCTTCAAGTCTTGCAACCGGAGCAAAGGTTTCTTCATAGTCTATGCCTTCTTCTTGATTATATCCTTTTGCTACTAGTCTAGCTTTGTTTTTCACAATCATCCCAGATTCATCAAGTTTGTTTTTGAAAACCCACTTAGTTCCTATCACTGGATAATCCAGTGGTCTATGAACCAAGTCCCAAACTTGGTTTCTTTCAAATTGGTTGAGTTCTTCTTGCATTTCTATTACCCAATCACTGTTAGATAGGGCTTCTTCAATACAGGAAGGCTCAATTTCTGAGATGAATGTAGAAAACTACATTCCTTCTCTAAGCTGTCTTCTAGTACTTACACCACCACCAATTTCACCTGTGATTTTTTCTGGTGGATGATATTTATGATGCCTCCAAGCTTCAGGCTCATTAGGTTCATCAACATGATCATCCTCAGAACCTTCATGTTCTGATTTATCAGGTGAACTTATTGGTTGTGTAATTGGTTCATCTTGAGGATGGTTTTCAACAGATTTTGACCTTAATGGAATTTCATTCTCATCCTCAATTTTCTTTTGACAATCAATTTCATAAAACACAACATGAATGGACTCTTCGGCAATCTGAGTTCTTTTGATGAAGACTCTATATGCTTTACTTCTATTTGAGTTTCCAATAAATATTCCAACATTAGATTTTGGATCGAATTTACCTATGTTTACCTTTCCATTGTTGTAAATGTAGCATTTAGATCCAAAAACTTTCAAGTCAGCAATATTTGGTTTTCTGCCTTTGTAGAGCTCATATGGAGTTATGTCCATGCCAGATATGACATATGCTCTATTTGAGATGTAGCATGCAGTGCTCATTGCATCAGCCCAGAATCCTTATACCCTTTTCATTTAGCATGGTTCAGGCCATTTCTGTCAGATCTCAATTCTTCCTTTCCATAACCCCATTTTATTGTTGAGTTCTTGGAGCTGAGAAGTTGTGATGTATTCCATTTGTTTCATAGAATTTACCAAAATCACTGTTCTCAAACTCTCCATGATCTGTTATGATTGATGCAATTTCACAGCTTCTTTCCTTCTGCACTTTCGTAGCAAATAATAGGAAGGCATCAAAAGCATCATGTTTGGATGAAAGAAATAAAGTCCATGTAAACCTAGAATAGTCATCCACAAACACAAGAGTGTATAGGTTTCCTCCTATACTTTTGACCCTTGCTGGACCTACCAAGTCCATATGTACTAATTCCAATGGTCTCATTGTGGAAACTAACTTCTTAGGTTTGAAGGAGGATTTTGTTTGTTTCCCTTTTTGACATGCTTCATAGATAATATCATTTTTAACTTTAAGCATAGGTATTCCTATCACAAGATCATTCTTTACTAGTTTATTCAACTGAGACATGTTTACAAGAGCTAGTCTCCTATGCCATAGCCAGCAATTCTCAGTGTTACTAATAAGGCATTTTTCTTGAATAGATGTATTTAGATCAATAGTATAGCAGTTTCCATCTCTTCTTGCTATTAATTTGCATTTTAAACCAGCTTCTCATATATCTTCGGGACAATTGCATATAGGTCCCAAGCAAGAGAATTAATTTTAGAGAGGTCCCAAGGAGTTGTTAATGACAGCTATTAACAACTGCAATAGCTTTGGTTAACAAGTGAAGGAGTTGTTAATGGACTTGTCTGAAATTAATTCTCTTACTTGGGACCTATTTGCAATTGTCCCTATATCTAAATTATTCTTATCAATTATCATGCATTCATTAGAGTCAAAAATTACCCAGTTACCTTTGTCAACTATTTGGCTTATACTTAGGAGATTGTGACATAGACCCTCTACAAAATAAATGTCTTTAACTGTTTGGCCATTTTTCTGGTTTACTTCTCCAATTCCAGCTATCTTTCCTGACCGGTTTCCTCCAAAGCTCACTTTGGCTCCATTCTTGAACTCAAGATGTTTGAACTTTTCTCTGTCCCTAGTCATGTGTCTCGAGCACCCACTATCAACATACCATTTATTGCTTCTGGATGCCTTGAGACAGACCTGCAAGATAGCTTACTGAGATTTAGGTACCCAAATATGTTTGGGTCCTTTGGAGTTAGATGATACACCTTGGTCCTTCTTGACCACATGTGGTTGTGACCCTTTAGGAACCAATTTATAAGTTCCTTTCACTCCATATCTCCTAGGATAGCAAGTTGATATAGTATGTCCCTTTCAATTGAAAAAACTACGGAAACTAAAAGGACTGACATTTTCAGTTGATTTTCTAAAAAATTTAAGATATGGTCTTTCCTTAACAGTTTTCTTGGTTTTTAAAGATTGTGGAGCAGTATTGTAGCCAAGACCTATTTTATCTCTATGTGCCCTTTGATTAGTTAGCATAACTTGCAAAGCTTCACTGCTTTTAGTAAATTTTTGTAAAGTTTTTGAAAGCTTTTCATTTTCAGCATTGAGTTTTTCACAGTTCTTACATTCAGAGATTTTAGTTTCTTTCTGAAATTTTGCATTTCTTTTTCTTAGAGAAACAACTTCTTAAACGATTTTTACAAACTCAATATGTAATTCATCATAAGCATCTTGAAGTTCACTAAAAGATGGTTCAGGATTCGTTACCTCAGTATCTAACTCCTCCTGAGCTACTAGGCACAAATTGGCTGTCTCTTCTATATCACTTTCTTCCTCATCTGAGCTGTCTCCCCAGATAGATGATATGTAGGCCTTTTTCTTGCTAGCAGATTTCTCCTTCTTTCTATCCTCATCCTTGTTACTCTGGAGACTAGGACATTCAGGTTTGAAGTGTCCAGGTCTTTTGCACTCACAGCAAATAGGGGCGTTTTTCTGTTGCTCCTTCTTTGTGAAACTGGGTCTTTCTTTCTTGAATCTTCTTCCTTAATTTCTGAAGAATTTCTTAAATCTTCTCACCATTAGGCCCATTTCTTCATCATCCAGATCTCCTTCATCATCTTCATCTTTCTCTTCTCTGGAAGAAGCAAGAGCCAGAGTTTTCTTCTTCTTTTCTCCTCCAGCTAGCTCTTGTTTGTACCTCATTCTGCTCTCATATTCAGCCAAGCATCCAAACAAGGAAGTGACTGAGCTCATGGATTCACCATAAATCTCCTCAATAGCTGTAGCTTTGGCTTGCCACTCATCAGTGAGACTGTTCAGGATTTTTGATACTTGATCTTCCTAAGAGACATTCTTCCCAAGAGTTGCAAGATGGTTGATGAGGTGAGTGAATCTTATTTCCACCTCTCTAATGGTTTCTCCATCCTTCATTTTGAATAGTTGATACTCAGCAGTTAGTTGATTAATCTTTCTGCTTTTCACTCCATATGTTCCTTCATGAGCCACTTCTAGAGCATCCCATATTTCTTTGGCAGTTTCAAGATTAGATATCCTGAAATACTCCTTCTGACTTAAGGCACTTGTATCATCAAGATGGCTTTGCTATTTAGCTCCAGGTGTTCTATATCTGTATTGGTGAACTCTCCAGGCTCCTTCTTTACCAGTATCCCATTTTCTGTTTTCATGGGTACATAATCTCCATTCTCTATCACTTGCCAAAGTTTGTAGCCATTTGCTTTAATGAAAATCTTCATTATTTTCAGCTTCCAGTAGGCGTAGTGTGCTCCATTGAATCCAGGTGGTTTTGTGATAGAACTTTCTGCAGGTAGCACGCATTTATTTAGTCCTGCCATCGATCTTTTCTTCTCTGATCGTTAGATCACTTGCTGAGAAGCCTTACTCTGATACCAAATGAAAAATGGCAGGAAATATATAAGAGGGGGTGAATTGTGTATTTCGAAACTTTTATGCAGTTAAATGAATTTAAACACTGAGAATTTATACTGGTTTGGTCCTAACTTTGACCTACATCCAATTCTCCAACCTTAGTTGGGTTCCACTAGTGAATCAGGATTTCAACAGGTTCCTGAACACCTTTACAACAAGAGAATTCCCTCAGTAAGAACTCACTCTCACCGAATTCTCTCCCCCTTACACTTTGTAAGATTACTTCCCTTCCTCTAGGATCCTAGTATCCCAATGAAATCACTCAATAAAGATGTGTAACAGAAATACAAGGCTAGCTCACACTTTGAGCAGATAAGTTTACAGTTGAAGAACAATTGAGAGAACTCAGATTAGAATTGATTGTAGTAGGAAATTGGTAGTTGGATATCACTTAAAGCTCTCTACCAACCAATTTCAACTTCAACACTTTTATAGTCCTGATTGCTTCTGAGTTTCTAGTTATAGCCGTTGTGAGTCTGTGTGAGAGAGAGAGAGTTGAAGATCTTGAGGTTGATGATGATTCTGATTTTTGCATTAAATGCTCCAGTGTAGAATTTTTGTTCTATTCCTCTTTCTTTCTCTTCTTTTAGTTGATTAGTGAAGTATCGCAATAGCAGTGGCAGAGTCAGGTAGGTAACGGCTCTTAGTTTATGTTTCTGTGTATCCAACGTTAACTGCCTAAACTAGATACAAGTACAATGTCCAGATATAAAGGTAGTTAATCACGAGAAAAGAAATGAATTTGAATTTCTTCATGTGTCAATCGATTGATGGATGTGCCAATCGATTGCTCTTTCTAGTCTTCAATCGATTGCCTTCAGATTGGTTCAGATTGCCACTTGCAACACTCGATGGATTTGTTAGCTATCGAATAAAACACATGTATGTTAATCGATTGCCTAAATTCTCAATTGATTGGTACATGTCAATCGATTGTTCATGTGTCAATCGATTGCTTACATCTTGGATTGAACTAGAGTTCCAATCGATTGCTTATAGATTGTTTAAGCCAATCAATTGTCTCTCCTTCCAATAGATTGCTCATTGTCTGAGTATTTTAAAAATTTTAAGTATCAATCGATTGTTCTCTTCTGGGAATCGATTGAGACACACCAATCGATATGCCATCGATTGTGAAGGCATCACACCAATCGATTGCTTCTTTGAGCCATCGATTGCTTAACTTAGATTTTTGAGAAACAATTTTTCGAAGTATTTTTCTAAGTTAAGATCTCATGATCTTATTGCCTAAGTCATGTTTGGTTATCATCAAAATCTATAGTTCAACAATTTCATCGATTGTTGCAGGTGATAATCTGAAGAAAATTAGAACACTCTAAGCGCCATTGATTGCCAAGCATGAAGAGCAATCGATTGTGGGTTGAGCCATCAATTGAAAACCTTAATGTTCAAAATTAATCACTCATGCTTAACTAACTTTACATTTCTGGAGTTTTTACCTAGCCTATTTCAGGAAAGTTTCGTTGGATGCAGAAACCAAGCAAAACTCAGAATGCAGAGAGTCTTAGAAGCTGTTACACTGGACAATGACTTAATCCAAGAAGAGATGTAAACACAATAGATAAACATCTCTGGAGCATTCATTACAATGGCTAAATCATCATTAACACTCCAGATCATCTCTCTCTCTCTAAACAGCGGAAGCTTCAATAGGCAAATTTCACGAAGACACTATAAAAACATTTGAAGCTCAAACTTGGAAGGTAGAGATATTAAGTGCAATCCAACAACTTATTCAAAAAACATTTAAGTCATCCATCTGAGTTCTCTCATTGTTCTTCAAACTGCATCTTATCAGCTCAACTGTGTGAGCAAGCTTTCAACTTGTAATCTTTCTTATTGTGTGATTTTCTTGAGATAGTGGGATCCTAGAGGAAAGGGTGTAACTTACAAAGTGTAAAGGGGAGAGAATTTGGTGAGATAAGTGAGGTCTTACTGGGAAATTTCTCTAAGGTGTAAAGGTATTCAAGAACCTGATTGAATCTTGAGTCACTAGTGGAACCCAACAAAGGTTGGAGAACTGGACGTAGGTCAGACTTAGACTGAACCGGTACTAAATAATGTGTTGATCATTCCTTAAGTGTTTAAGAAAATTTGAGATACACAATTCACCCTCCCTCTTGTGTATTTCCTGGCACTTTCATGTTAAGCTATGTTTATGATCAATTTTGATTGGGAAACATTTAAACTTTGATTTGAACCAGTTTAAGCTTGTTTTTGCTTAGGGTTTTGTGGTAATCCAAAAATCATGATTTAAAATTGGGTCTTCATGTTTCAATTATCCTATTTCTACCTAAACATGGTATTGAATATTTCAGGAATTTGAATTTTGGTCTAGTATGAATTTTGTTTCAACAAAGTTAAGCAAATCTTAGTGTTCCCCTTGATTTTTGGAATAAATTTTTCAAAAAGGTGTTTGATGATTCAAAGAATATTAATGATAGTGTTTAAAGATTTATAAACTTTGAAATTTGTTGGGTCTTGCCTTAATCTAATTTTGGCTTGTTGAAGTTTCAACAACTTTGAGATTTTTGTGATGAATTTGGAAGATGAATGTTGTTGATGTTGAACTCTATAGTTTTGATGATAACCAAACATGACTTAGGCTGTAGGATCATGAGATATTGACTTAGGAAAATACTTCGAAAAAAACAGTTTCTCAAAATCTAAGTTAAGCAATCGATTGGACATACCTGCAATCGATTGGATAATTACAGTTGCAATCGATGGGATATCAATTGCATATCGATTGGGGACTATCAATAGGTAGGAACACTATACAATCGATTGATGCACAAAAGTACTCTAAGTAATTAGACTGCAATCAATCGATTGGATGGAAAAGCAATCGATTGGGATAGCAATCGATGAGCAATCGATGGGAACTTACAGAGAATCAAAGACATATGCAACCGATTGAAACTTAATCAATCAATTGGGAAACCAAGCAATCGATTGACTCACGTAGTTTTTAATCGATAGCTGACATTTCAATCGAGTGATGCAGGTAGCAATCTGACCCAACTTGAAGGCAATCGATTAGCGGCCAGAGTCACCAATCGATTGGCACTTCTTGCAATCGATTGGAAATCAGAGATTTTCAAATTTGTTCCTTTCTCTTATGTCTAACTAACTTTATATTGCAAGATGTACTTGTTGCTATTTTAGGCAGTTTACGTTGGACACAAAGAAACACAACCAAAGAGCCGTTACTCACAGCAACACAGAGTCTGTTACTCTACACTGAACACCAGGGAGAAAGAAAGAGAAAACGCACATCAAAAGTACTCTGGAGCATTAAATGCAACTCATAATCATCATCAATCTCCAGATCTTTATCTCTCTCTCCTGGCTTCATAGACTATTGCACAGAAGACTCAAACTTCACACAATGGGCAGAAAACCTCCAAGGACTATAAAAGGGTTAAAGTTGAAATTGGTTGGTAGAGAGCATTAAGTGAAATCCAACATCCTATTTCCAACTGCAATCAATTCAATCTTAGTTCTCTCAATTGTTCTTTAGTTTGTAATCTTATCGGCTCAAGTGTGTGAGCAAGCTTTGTATTCTCTAAAATTTTTAACTGTTGAGCGATTTCCTTGGGATAGTGGGATCCTAGAGGAAAGGGTTGTATTCTTACAAGGTGTAAGGGGGAGTGATCTGTGAGAAAGAGTTCTTATTGAGTGATCACTTGTAATGGTATTCAAGAGCCTGATTTAATCTTGAAAAGATTAGTGGAACCCAACTGAAAGTTGGAGAACTGGACGTAGGCCAAGAGTTTGGGTTGAACCAGTATAAATTCTGATTCATTCAATTTAAATTTTATTAAATACAATTCAACCCCCCTCTTGTGCATTCTTGCCAAATTATAGTTGAATGGTTCTAATGATTTGGAAGAGTTCATTGAAGCTAAATGAATGTTTCTAATGCCTTAAAAATCTTGACTAGTGGTTCAACTCGGATTTTGGGTATTATAATCCTTGAAATATTTGATTAAGGAAAAAGGCATTTTGAAGTGCAATCTTATGTGTTTGGAATTTAATGGTTCTAGTAAGTTGATTGGATTAGTTGATAATATTGTTGGTGTTGGCTCCTAAATTATCGTTTACTTCAAAAGATCTTCGGGCTTGTCTCCAATGCTCTCTCAAACTTATTGTGAAAATGGCAGGAAATACACAATAGGGGGTGAATTGTGTATCTCAAAAAATTTAAAGAACTTAAAAATATAGAGCACAAGGGATTATAGTGGTTCGGTCCTCACTCTGACCTACATCTAGTTCTCCAACCTCAGTCGGATTCCACTAGTAATCAGGATTACAACAGGTTCCTGAGTACCTTTACACCACATAGAATTTTCTCAGTAAGACTCACTATCTCACCAAATTCTCTCCCCCACACACTTTGTAAGATTACAACCGTTTCCTCTAGGATCCCAATATCCCAAGGAAATTGCACAATGAAAGAGTTTACAGAATTGCAAGCTTGCTCACTCAATTATGCTGATAGAAAATATAGTTTGTAGAACAGATGAGAGAACTCAGAAAAACTTAAATTGATTGCAGTAGGAATTTGTCGTTGGGTAGCACTTAATTCTCTTCTAACCAAGTTTTTGGGCTTCAAATACTTTTATACTTCATTTCAGAAACTTGCCTGTTGTTCTCTGTTATAGCCGTTGAGAGAGATGAGTTTTAGAGGTTGATGAAGTGATGATCAATAGCAATTAATGCTCCAAAGTAGTATTAGAGTAGATTGTGTGCTTAGTTGCTCATTCTCTCTTGTGAGGTAATGTTATCGCTTAGTGAAGTACAATAATGGCTCTTCTCTCTGTTTTTGTGATGAACTCTGTCTAATGTAAACTTCCCCAAATGGTAATTGTAAAACCTTCCAAATATAAAGTCAGTTAAGCATGAGAAAAGTAATAAATTTTGAAATTCTTTTATGCCAATCGATTGCTGGCTCTGCTTGTCAATCGATGGCCTTCATATTAGTGTTGTTTCCTTCCTGCAACACTCGATGGAAATGTTAGTTATCAAGTAAAAATTGGCCAAGGAATTGATTGCCAAAGTTCTCAATCGATGGCTTCATGACAATTGATTGTTCAGCTATCCATCGATTGCTTTCTGCTTGCTTTGAATTTAAGTAACGATCGATTGCTCATCGATTATATCTGTCAACCAATTGACTTTCTCCCAATTGATTGCTCTACTATCTAATCACTTTGAAAACTTGAGTCAAGCAATCGATGCAGGCAATAAGTAATCGATTGAACTATCTACTAATCAATTGATAATGGGCAATCGATACTCCATCGATTGCTGTGTCAAAATGTCAATCGATTGACTGTGAAACCTTTCGATTGCTTCTTAACTTAGTTTTGTTATCATCAAAATATGAAGTTCAACATTCTCCCCCTTCTTGATGATGACAAAACATACTTAGTTATATAACAGAATTTTCTGAAAGATTTTACAAGTGATTAATAGATAATCATTTTTAACAAAATAACATATTAAGATAGTTTATTAGCCCATGTTGTAACATATATATCATAATTCATAAGAAGGAAGATACATAATATATTATGCAGAAAGCATAGTAGATACACATAAGTACAAAAACTGCAGAAACAAAACCTATTAGTTCTAAGTTAAAATAAGACAGATATGTATGAAAGATGCATGATCCTAAAGTTTTGGCGCTAAGGTTCACTCTCAATCTTTAGAGGAGTCTTTGCTTTAGGATTGAAGCTCTGGGGATGATTCTTCTAGAGGATCACTAGAAGGAGATGAAGGTCTATATGAAATGGTTCTCTCAGACCCAGAAGACTCCTGTACCACTTGAGCACATGTCTTTCTTTTCATTAGCTGAGGGATTTCCCATTCTGCTTCCTCTGATACAGCTACTTGCTTTGCTTTAGTCTTGGCCAAGCTTCTTGTGTCATCTTTGCAAACCTGGGAGAAATTATAAATTGTGTTGTGGTTTCTCCCTCAGATTCATCAGTCCCAGTTTCCTTCTTCTCCGTCTGAGGCTTTTTCTTAGGAGGGGCTAGTTTCTTTTTAGGCTTGGGGGTAGGCTTCTTCTTTAGCTGAGCTTTCTTAGGTGTCTTGCCCTTTTTCTTGATAGCTTTATTTGACTTGATTACCCCTTTTCCCTTTTCATCTGAACTCTCTAGAAACTGATCAGTTATTTCTGTAAGGGATCTCTCTTCTTCAACCTGGCCTTCCACTGGTCTTCCTTTAACTTCGACTTGAGGTTCATTGGAGGGAATTTTTGTGGAGGCTTCTGGCTTTTCTGGGGTTTTTATAGGCTGCTCAGTTTCTTCCTTAGCCTAAGCTTCACAGGTACTTCAGCAGGCATCTCAACTGACTCAGTAGTTGCTGCTTCAAGTACTTGGATCTCTTCTTCCTCCTAAATTTGTTTGGCTTCCTCATGAATCTTTGCAAATATGTTCCCCAGCTTAGTAGTTTCTAGTACCACTTCAGTAATTGGGATCGCACGATGTTCATCTTCCTGGGCTACCTCCATTAGTGATTCATATTGCTTAGCTTCTTTAGGATCTACTTTGTTTAGAGGCTCAAGTTTAGTTTCCATTACAATAGATACACCTGCAGAAGTTTCTTTTGGTACCCCAGATTGCTCAGGTTCTTCTTCTTCTTAAGCAGCTGCCTTTTGAGCTTCAGGTTCAACTTCATTTTAGAGCTAAGGTTCAGCTAGCTCATCCTCTATTTGAACTTCCATAACTTCCACAGACTGTGGTATCTCCTGAGATTTCTCCACTTCAACTTCAACTTCTTTCTCCACTTCAACTTCAGATTATTTCTCCCCCTTTTTGTCATCATCAAAAAGGGTGCTGTAGATGATGAGAGAGGGGTCTGAGGTAGCTGAGGTTTGAGAAGAGGAGGTATGGGCAGAGGGAGGAGGGGAGGGTAGGTTGGGAGAGGTAATAGGAGCTTGTATCACTTTCTTGCATAGGTTTGGGTGGGATGTTTAGTCAAGATGGGAGTGGTAAGAGCGATTGGTTGGGTATTTTGAGTGAGCTGAGGAGTAAGAGATGGGGTTGCTTGAGGAGATGTGGATTTTGGTGATGATTTTTGAGGTGATATTTTTGGGTAAGTGTGAGGAAAAGGTGTTGTGGTGGTTTATGGAAAGGTTTGTGGCTGAGGATCTGGGATTAGTTAAGTAGGAGAGGCTTGTGTTTGGGCCATGGGAAAGGTATCAAGCTGAATTGGAGAGTGATGAGAAGGTGATGAATCTCCTGAGTGGCCTTCTTATACAGCTTAAGTGGATCGACCACCCATCTCTGACTCCCTGAGTCTTTGTGTTATTGCTTCTCTCTCATAGGAGTGTACAAACCCCAACATGTTCTCCACATTGTGGATTCTGGTCTCCAGGTGCTTGATGATGTCACCCACAATGTCATAGCCCTGGTACACATGCACCCCACACTCCTTGATTGAGGGCACCACAAACTCATTCAATGCAACCACCAACCTCTTCAACAATCTATCCTCCGTGGCTTGATTTTCCAAGGAAAGTTCTTCCATAAGGCCTTGAATGATATCCTTCTGTAGCTTCTCTGTGACTTTGGCAGCAACTTGATCTACCATATCCTCTGAAAACATGGTCTTCATGGTAAACCCAAAGATAGAGGGTGTAAAGGTTGTAGGTGCTGAGGACTGTGCTTCATCATGCCCTGCTACCTTCAAACCTTCTGCTGCTGGACTCTTGCTCTTGATCTTCTTAGGGTAGGTGCAAGTTCTGCGATGTTTCTAGGGATCTTCATCTTTAGCTTGACCAACCATTCTGACACATTGTAGCCATTTTTCTCCAAGTAGTCAATGTCCACATATGCATATCTCTGCATGATGGATTTCTTGTCAATGAACTCTAAAGCATTTTCGATTGGACCTTGCTCAAAACGTGGATCCACTAGAACTTTTGCATCTCCAGAGATTATATCCTTCACTTTCACAGTACCAGTACTCTTGCCTTTGGATTGGGAGGCTTGGGCTTGAGTTTCTGGCATCGTTGAAGATTATGGCTGAGAAGATGAAGGTGAACATGAACGTGAACTACTCAGCATCAATAGGCTTGGTGAAGATGTATGCAAGTTGTAAGTATGTACTTGTGTTGTCATAGAGGATAGGCACGTTTGGGAATTCCAATCCTAAGTCTCTTAGTTGATTCTTCAACCATAACACTTGAGTACAACAACTTACATCAGCTATATACTCAGCCTCAGTTGATAACAATGATACACAATTTTGCTTCTTACTTGCCCATGTCACCAAGCATCCTTCAAAGAACTGATATTGACCACTGGTACTTTTTCTATCTGTCTTGAATCTAGCATGATCTGAATCTGAATATGCTAAAAGATATTCTTGAGTTCCTTTGAGATACCATAACCCAAGCTCTTGAGTTCTAGCTAGGTATCTTAGAATTCTCTTCACATTGGTTAGATGTGATTCCTTATGATTGGCTTGATATCTTGCACACATCCTAACACTAAACTGGATATCTGGTCTACTTGCTGTCAGATATAGTAGAGATCTAATCACACCTCTATAGTGAGATTGGCTTACTTTCTTGCCCACTACATCTGCATCCAGGTTTGCAGATGTGCTCATTGGAGTATCCTCAGCTTTTGACATGTCCATTCCAAACTTCTTGAGGATCTCCTTGCAATATTTTGTCTGAGATATGAAAGTGTCATCCTTTCTTTGCTTGATTTGGAGGCCTAAGAAGAAATCTAATTCTCACATCATTGACATTTCAAACTCCCCCTCATCATCTCAGCGAACGCTTCAAAAAGTTTTTCATTAGTAGCACCAAAAATAATATCATCTACATAGTTTGAACTATAAGCATATGGTTATCTTTGTGCAGAATAAATAATGTTGTGTCTATTTTGCCTCTCACAAAACCCTTCTTCTAACAGAAAAATACTAAGCCTCTCATACCAAGCTCTAGGTGCTTGTTTTAGGACATATAGAGCTTTATCGAGTTTATAAACATGATCTACTTAGAGTTTTCTTCAAAAACAGGAAGTTGTTCAACATACACTTCTTCCATGATATATCCATTAAGAAAAGCACTATTTATATCCATCTGGTATAGTTTGAAATTCTTGATGGATGCAAAAGCTAAGAGGATTCTTATTGCTTCAAGCCTTGCGACTGGAGCAAAAGTTTCCTCACAGTCTATG
Organism: Mimosa bimucronata; assembly: GCA_037074515.1. NCBI lineage: Eukaryota > Viridiplantae > Streptophyta > Magnoliopsida > Fabales > Fabaceae > Mimosa > Mimosa bimucronata. The sequence continues at coordinate 11,289,554 of CM073441.1, forward strand.
CCTTCTTCTTGGTTATATCCTTTAGCCACAAGCCTTGCCTTGTTTTTTACAACTGTTCCAGATTCATCAAGTTTGTTTTTGAAAACCCATTTGGTTCCAATCATAGGATAATTTGAAGGTCTAGGAACCAAGTCCCAAACTTGATTTCTTTCAAATTGATTGAGCTCTTCTTGCATTGCAACTATCCAATCAGAGTCTGCTAGTGCTTCTTTAATGCAAGTAGTCTCAACTTTAGAAATAAATGCAGAGAAGTGCATTCTATGTTGAATCTAGCCTCTGGTCTTAACACCATCACTAACATCACCAATGATTTGCTCAGGTGGATGATCCCTGTGATGTTTCCAGGCCGAGGGCTCAGTTGGTTCATCATGAGAATCATCCTCTTGGCCTTCTTTAATAGATTTAACTGGTGATGTTATTGGTTGTGTAGAAGGCTTAGCTTTATTTGAAAAATCGGATTCCTCTTCTTCCAAAAGCTTTTGTTCAGAATCAGTTTCATCAAATACTACATGAACTGATTCTTCAACAGTAGAAGTTCTTTTGTTGAAAACTCTATATGCCTTACTTCTGTTAGAATAGCCAATGAAAATACCAGGATCCTTTAGGATTGAATTTACCTAGGTTTACCTTCCCCTTGTTTGGATGAAGCATTTGGAACCAAAGACCTTGAGATGACTTACATTAGGCTTTCTTCATTTGTAAAGCTCATATGGAGTTTTCTTCATTTCTTTTTTGATGTAAGCTCTGTTGGAAATGTAACAAGCTGTACTCATTGCGTCTGCCCAGAACAATTGAGACACTCCTTTTTCATTTAGCATTGTTCTGGCCATCTTAGTGAGTACTCTATTCTTTCTTTGAACTACTCTATTTTGTTGAGGTGTTCTAAGAGCTGACAAGTTGTGATGTATCCCATTTTCTTCACACAGCTCTAGGAAGTCTTGGTTCTCAAATTCTCCTCCATGGTCTGTCCTTATTGAGATGATCCTTTGCCCTTTCTCATTCTGCACTTTCTTACCAAACAACTGATAGGCCTCAAAAGCATCATGCTTAGAGGAAAAATACATAGTCCATGTAAACCTTGAATAATCATCCACAATTACAAGAGTGTATAGACTTCCTCCTAGACTTGTTACTCTTGCCAGACCAACTAGATCCATATGAAAGAGTTCTAGAGATTTGGTTGTGGAGACTTTCTTCTTTGGTTTGAAAGAGGATTTTGTTTGTTTCCCTTTTTGACAAGCTTCACATATTAAATATGTTTTCACCTTCAAGACTGGTATGCTAATAACAAGATCCTTTTTAACTAGCTTATCTAATTGAGACATGTTCACATGAGCTAATCTTCTATGCCATAACCAACAACTTTCAGAATTACTTACAAACCATTTTTCTTTAAATTGCTTATTTAAGTCAACTGTATATAGGTTTACATTTCTATTAGCTCTCAATCGACACTTAAGACTTGATTTACATATGGCTAGCTCTTTCTTATCTACTATAAGACACTCATTTGAATCAAAAATTACCCAGTTACTTCTGTTAGTACTCTGACTGACATTTAGGAGATTGTGGCAAAGACCATCAACTAGATAGACTTCTTTGATTGTCCCAATCTCTCCAACTCCAGCAATTCTTCCTGACTGGTTTTCGCTAAAACAAACTTTGACTCCATCTCTCATGATAAGATGATCAAATTTCTCTTTATCTTCAGTCATGTGTCTTGAGCGTCCATTGTCAATGTACCTCTAATTGTTGTTGGATGCTTTGAGACAAACCTGCACAAACTAAGAAGATTTAGGTACCCAAATTTTCTTGGGTCCTTTGGGATTAGTTTGATGTCTCTGGTCCAAATGGACTTTAGGCTGTTGTGTCCCTTTGGGGACCCATTTGTATAATCCAAATACACCATGTTTCTTAGGATAACAAGTAGATTCAGTGTGACCTTTTTTGTTGCAAAAGTTGCAAAAACTAAATGGTGAAGAATAGTTGGAAGCTTTTCTGAAGAATTTTAAATAAGAATTTTCCTTAGATACTGGTTTCCTTTCTTGCAAAAGCTTTGAAGTTGAATCATATCGTAAGCTAGTTCTATCTCTAAAGGCTCTCTAATTCATTAGCATAATATCTAATGCTTCAATGCTTTTAGTGAACTTCTTTAGAACACCAGAAATCTTTTTCTTTTAAAAGATTTTCACAGTTTTTGCATTCAACATTCTCAACTTTCTGAGGAGGTTCTTCTGTTAAGACCTGTTTACATTTTATGTAATCAGGTTCCTTAACTTTCTTTTCAAGTTCTTTATTTTTCTTTCTCAAAATAACCACTTTCTTTGCCAATTTCACAAACTCTATATGTAAATCATTATATGCACTATGGAGTTCTTGGAAAGATGGTTCAAAAGAGTATACCTCACTATCAGATTCTTCTTGGGCTAGCAGGCAGAGGTTGGCTGTCTCCTTAGCATCACTTGTCTCCACATCTGAACTATCTCCCCATATAGAAGAGACATATGCTTTCTTTTTGCTCTGGAACTTCTCCTTCCTTTTCTTCTTCTCTTTGAAACTTTGAAGACTTGAACATTCTGATTTGAAATGCCCAGGCTTCTTGCATTCATAGCATACAGGAGCATTCTTCTGAGAGTCCCTTCTATTGTTGCTAGAGCCACCTCTCTGGAATCTTCTTCCATTTCTGATGAACCTTTTGAATTTTCTAACCATAAAGGCCATATCATCATCATCAAACTCTTCTTCATCTTCTTCATCCTCATCATCCTTCACAGGAGCTGAGAGAGCAAGATTATTCTTCTTCTTATATCTATAGAGCTCTCTTTAAGTCTTAATTATAGACTCATATTCAGCCAAGCTTCCAAATAAAGAAGTGACTAATCACATTGATTCTCCTCTCAGTTCCTGAATGGTAGTGGCCTTCATTTGCCATTTTGGTGTGAGTATTTTAAGAATCTTAGATACTTGCTGATTTAACCTTTTGCCTAAATGCGCCTTGGGGGTTAAGATCAAAATTAATCCAAGGATTGCAATATAGGTTGCAACCCCGGGTCGTTTCACTTAAGAAGTCTTTCGACCTACCTAAACTAGCTAAATGCAATCAAAACAATAAAAGATATGGGGTTTTTGCTTTGAAACTTCATTTAATAAAACTATAGACAACTGCAATTACTTGTTTTTGGTATTTTAGATTAATGAGTGAAAAGAGTTTGGATTAAGGGAATTTGTAAAATGGGCTTTGGTAGTGCTACGGTGGCTCTCACGCTTCATTAAATTGATATTGGGAGTTAAAGATTCACCAAGTCTAATTGAAAAATCCCCAAGCAACCGCTTGGAGTCCACTATCCCTAATTAATAATTAATCAAGCAACCACTTTCATAGCTATCACTTAGGGTTAGTGTTAAGCTCCACTTGGTGTGTGTTGGAACATGAGTTTTGAAAACCAATTCCTCTCAAGAATGTGCAACCACAGCATTCAATTGGACAAATTAAGCTACACAATCTAGCAACCACTAAAAATCATATAGCATTCATAAATCCAATAGGAAATGTAAACATACATATCATTCAATTAACATAACTCAATATCCAACACAAATGTTCCAATTCATAGACAACTAGAAAAGGAAATCATGTCTTAAATCCAAATATACAAAGATAAATGCAACCACAAGACTCAATACATAAGGAAAAGAGCATGAGAAAACAAACAACTCCCCTATTTTGCCCATTGAAGCTCAAGCCACTTTCACACCACCAAAAAGCCCAAGTTCTAGCCTCTCATGTCTTCAATTTCGTGCAAAAGAAAGCCCATAGCCACAGCCTCCATGAATGGGGAAGAATGGAGAAGAAGTGAGGTGGAAATGGAAGGTGGAAGGATGAAGAACAAGAAAAATAGCAAGATTTGAGGTGGAAGTGAGTGGGAATGTGGGGATTTGAGTGAGGATGGAAGAGAATGATGAAAACCCTAGCAGAGGAATGTGTTTTTGAGCTTGGGGGAGGCTTCGGAAATGTTTTTCGGGCATGGGTACCCTTAAAAACCCGTCTGGAACCCTAAAAAACGTGACAACAAAATTGCTGTCACGAAGAGTTCGCTGCAGCGAGCAAACCTTCTCGCTGCAGCGTGACAGACAGAGGCAAATTGTTCAGATTGGGTCTTGTCTGGCTGCAGCGAGCAAACTTCCTAGCTGCAGCCAGATGCTCGAAAGTCTAGGGTTAATTTCTTGCTTTGGCCAGCTTTCTTCTTCGTAACTCGCTCTTCCTCTTGGCCCACTTCTTCTATGACCTACACTAAAATTACACTCAAGGTAGCATCAAAATGTTCTTGGGAATATGTCAATCAATAAATTATGCTAATTATGACCAAATTGCCCTTGATTAATATAAACTCCAACAAAGTGTATGAAAGTCAGAATTTATCCTAATTAGGCACAATTACTCCTAGAACATGCATTAATCCAATGATTTTATCAATGAAAAGTGTATAAAAATATGGTGCAATCACTTGCTCAGCTTCTGAAATCCTCCTACCAAGAGCGATGAGATTGTTTATGAGATGAGTGAATCTGATCTCCACCTCCCTAATAGGCTCCCCATCTTCCATTTTGAAGAGATGAAATTCTGTGATTAACTGCTCAGCTCTTCTGGTTTTTACTCTTGTTGTTCCTTCATGAGCAACCTCTAGAGCATCCCACATGTCTTTAGCTGTTTCAAGATGACATACTCTGAAGTACTCCTTCTGATTCAGGGCACTTTGAATAACTAGGATTGCCTTGCTATTCAACTCCATAGTTTCTTTATCATCATCTGTGAATTCTGCAGGTTGCTTAGGAACTTGAACTCCATTTTCTTTCTTCATGGGAACAATGTCACCATCTTCTATAATTTTCCATAGCATGTATCCATTTTCTTAGACATATGTTCTCATCTTCATCTTCCAAAAGGTATAGTGCTCTTCATTGAAGCTAGGAGGCTTGTTCATTAAGCTTCCTTCAGTGAGAATATTCTCATATCCTGCCATAGTTTATCTCTACTTCTCTTGATCGTTGGATCAATGAATTCTAAGAAGATCCGCTCTAATACCAAATGAAAGTGGCAGAAATGCACAAGAGGGGGATGAATTGTGCTAATTAAAACTTATAAGCAATGAGACACAAGGCTTATACTGGTTCAGCCCAACTCTTGGCCTACATCCAGTTCTCCAACTTTTAGTTGCGTTCCACTAAAATATTCAAGATTTAATTAGGCTCTTGATTGCCTTTACAAGTGATCCCTTAGTAAGGACTCTCTCTTACAGATCACTCCCCCTTACAACTTGTAAGTTTACAACCGACTCTTAAGATCCCACTATCTTAAGAGTAATCCTTACTTAGAATGAGATTACAGAGACTTGTTCACTCAATGAACAGATTTTGATACACACTGAAGTACAAAGATAATGAATATAACAGAGAGCATGTGAGTATTGATTGCTTGAGAGTTTATTCAATGTATGCAATCAATTCACTTTACTAACTTCTTCACCAATGACTTTTATAGATGTCTCTGGAATTTTGCCCGTTGGGCAGTTTATAGCCGTTGTGTATCTTATGTGAATGAGAGATGATAAATCTTGATGGAGTGTTGAGTTGATGATGTTCTTGTGTTGCATTAACTTCCTTGTACTAAGTTAGCTTCAGTTCTTCTCTCTTAATTAATTGCAGAAAGCAATTCTAGTTTCAAATAGCTTAATTCTTGAATCTGTGTGAGTAATGTTAACTTCCCAAAATAGGTCTGACATACTCTTCATATAAAAGGCTAAACATTTAAATCCATCTCCAGATCGATTATAAGGCTCTATTCGATCACTACTTCTATTCTCTGATCGATCACACATAGATCAGGCTTAGATTAGGACCTACATCACTTGACCATGAGATTAGAGTGTAGTTATAAAATGCCACGCCTGATCGATCATAGGATACCCTAATCGATCATGCTTCATTGGTCGAATAGGCTTAAGTTATATTGGCCTTGTTCAGTTAATCCTAGACTTTCATAATCGATCACATGACATCACTCACATACTCTTTGATCAATTAGGAGACTATGATTGAATAGGCTAAGTTAGACTTTGAATTGCAGCTAAGACTTCTCGATCGATCATAGGAGGTCCTGATCAATCATGTCCTTTCACTCGATTACTATGTTTGAATTGTAGCTAAGACTTCTTGATCAATCACAGGCGGCCATAATTATAACTTATATTCATTCTAACCTTATCTTGATAGATCATAACCTTAGATTCTTACTTGATTATCTCTCCCTAATCGATTACGCAATGACTTAGGATTTTTATCATATTATTCTGAGTTCATTCCAGTTCTGAGTCTAATATGCAAAGAATTAGTATGGTTGAGCAATCGATTGGGAGAAAGTCAATCGATTAACAGATATAATCGATGAGCAATCGATTGTTACTTCAACTCAAAGCAAGCAAAAAGCAATCGATGGATAGCTGAACAATCGATTGTCATGAAGCCATCGATTGAGAACTTTGGCAATCGATTACTGTGGCCAATTTTTACTCTATGACTAATATTTCCATCGAGTGTTGCAGGAAGGAAACAACACCAATCTGAAGGCCATCAATTGACAAAGCAGAGCCAGCAATCGATTGGCACCCTGAGCCATCTGGTCATAAAAGAATTTCAAAATATTTTACTTTTCTCATGCTTAACTGACTTTATATTTGGAAGGTTTTATAGTTACAATTTAGGAAAGTTTACGTTAGACAGTGTTTAACACAGAAACAGAGAGAAGAGTCGTTATTGTACTTCACTAAGCGATAACATTACCTGGCAATAGAGAAGGAGCAACTAAGCACACAATCTACCCTAATACTACTCTAGAGCATTAATTGCTGCTGATCATCACTTCATCAACCTCCAGAATTCTTCTCTCTCATTGGCTATAACAGAGAACAACAGGTAAATTTCTGAAATGAACTATAAAAGCATTTGAAGCCCAAAAACTTGGTTGGAAGAGAATTAAGTGCTACCCAACTACAAATTCCTACTACAATCAATTCAAGTTTTTCTGAGTTCTCTCATTTGTTCTACAAACGTATTTTCTACCAGCTCAATTGAGTGAGCAAGCTTGCAATTCTGTAAACTCTCATTGTGCGATTTCCTTGGGATATTGGGATCCTAGAGGAAACGGTTGTAATCTTACAAAGTGTGTGGGGGAGAGAATTTGGTGAGATAGTATGTCTTACTGAGAAAATTCTATGTGGTGTAAAGGTACTCAAGAACCTGTTCTAATCCTGATTAACTAGTGGAACCCAACTGAGGTTGGAGAACTGGATGTAGGTCAGAGTTAGGACTGAACCAGTATAATCCCTTGTGCTCTGTATTTTTAAGTTCTTACAATTTTTAAAGATACATAATTTACCCCCTCTTGTGTATTTCCTGCCATTTTCATTTGGTAATTAGAGTCAGGCTCCTCAACATGTGATCCAACGATCAGAGTAGAAAAGATCCATGGAAGGACTGAATGAATGTATGCTTCCTGAAGGAAGCTCCATTACAAAGCCCCCTGGCTTCAATGGAGAGCATTATGCCTACTGGAAGATGAAGATGAAAATCTTCATTAAGGCAAATGGCTATAGACTGTGGTAAGTGATAGAGATTGGAGATTACATACCCATGAAGACAGAAAATGGGGTATTGATCAAGAAGGAGCCTAGAGAGTATACCAATGTTGACATAGAACACTTGGAGCTGAACAGCAAAGCCATCCTAATGATCTAGAGAGCTCTAAGTCAGAAGGAATATTTTAGAATCTCCAATCTTGAAACTGTAAAAGAAATGTGGGATGATGCTATTGAAGTAGCCCATGAAGGAACAGAAGGAGTAAAGAGCAGAAGAATCAATCAACTGATAGCTGAATATCATTTATTCAGAATGAAGGAAGGAGAAACCATCAGAGAGCTAGAGATAAGGTTTACTCACCTCACAACCATCTTGCATCTCTTGGGAAAATTCTTTCTCAAGAAGAGCAAGTCACCAAAATCCTGAACATCCTCACTGATGAATGGCAAGCCAAAGCTACAACATTGAGGAAATTCGTGGAGAATCCATGAGTTCAGTCACCTCTCTGTTTGGAAGTCTAGTTGAGTATGAGAGCAACATGAAATATAGACAAGAGCTAGCTAGAGGAGATAAGAAGAAAATACTTTAGCTCTTACTGCTTCAAAAGAAGAAGAGGATGGAGATCTGGACAATGAGGACCGATGGTGAGAAGATTCAAATATTCTCCAAAGGAGAGGAAGGAAGTTCCAGAAAGGAGGTCCCAGCTTTGTCAAGAAGGACTCTTAGAAAAATTCTGCTCCAATATGCTATGAGTGCAAGACACCTGGACGTTCAAGTCTGAATGTCTTAGTCTCCAAAGGCAGAAAGATAAGGAGAAAACGAAAGAGAAATATGCTAGGAAAAAGAAGGCCTACGTGTCATCAATATGGGGTGACAGTTCAGATGAGGAAGAAAGTGAGTTGGAGGAAACAACCAACCTTTGTCTGGTAGATGATTGCACCATATTTTTATACACTTTTCATAGCTAAAATCATTGGATTATTGCATTTTGTTGACTCATTTTTTAGGGTTTTTTCGGGAGTATAAATAAGACCCAACTCCAAAATTAACCATTCTAAGCCTCTCCTACATGAAAACACTGAGCTCTCTTAGAGTTTTCTCTCATTCATCTTCCATTTCCTCTCCAAATCTTCATTCCCACTCACTTCCACCTCAAATTTCACTGTTTTTCTTGTTCTTCATCCTTCCTCTTTCCATTTCCATCCCATTTCATCTTCATTTTTTCTCATCCATGAAGACAGCTACTATGGGTCTTCTTGTGCTTGAATTTGAACATATGAGAGGCTAGATTCTTGGTGCTTTAGTTGTGTGAAGGTGGCTCTAGCTTCAATGGGTGAAAGAAGGGAATTATTTGTTTTCTCAAGCTCTTTTCCTTATGTATTGAATCCTTGGGGATCTTTTCAATTATACTTGGTGAATCTTTAACTCCCAATATCAATTTTAATGTAGCGCGAGAGCCACTGTAACACTACCAAAGTCCATTTTATAAAATTACCCTTAATCCAAACACTTTGCACCCATTAATCCAAAATCACCAAACATAAGTATCTTGTATTTTCACTAGTTTCATTAGATGAATTTTCAGAACCAAAACCCTCATAATTTTTATTGTTTTAATTACATTTAGCTATATTAGGTAGATTAAGAGACTCCTGTTGTAATCTATATTGCAATCCTTGGATTAAATTTTGATCTTAACCCTCAAGGCGCATTAGGCAAAGGTTAAATCACTCTTGCTTCTAGAGAAGAAGAGTATAAAGAGGAAGAAAATGTGGATGATGAGGAGATGGGCTTGATGGTGAAAAAATTCAGGAGGTTCTTCAGAGGTGGAAGGGGGTTCTAGAAAGGCATTCCCAATAGCACCAACAAGGAACAACAAAAGAATGCTCCCCTTTGTTTTGAGTGCAAGAAGCCTGGTCACTTCAAGTCTAAATGTCCAAACATTCAAAAGAAATTTGGGAAATAAAAGAAGAAAGAGATTTTTGTAGGAAAGAAGTCTTATGTCTCATCCATCTGGGGTGACAACTCAGATGAAGAAGAAAGGGAGGCTGAGGGACACTACAAACTTGTGTTTGGTGGTTCAAGAAGGATCAGTGATTGCACCATATTTTAATACTGTAACAGCCCAAACTCGATCAGGATATTGTCCGCTTTGGGGCCTCCTCACCACTTACGGTTTTAAAACGCGTCTTGAGGGGAAGGAGAATATGCCCCCATATATAGGCTAGGCACACCTCGATCCTAGCCGATGTGGGACTTCACAATCCACCCCCCTTGGGGGCCCAGCGTCCTCGCTGGCACACCGACCCGAGCCTGGCTCTGATACCAACTGTAACAACTACTACCTAATTACACTTTTAAATACATTTTAAATAACTATTAATCATTTATCAAAACCATTTGAGGGCTAACTATGTTAGGAAAATAATTTATCTTAACCAAACCACTAACATAGTTAGAAGATGATTTTTCATAATTTTAATAAAAGTACAATTGATAGCCTAACCATGATAGAAAATGATTTCAACTATCAAGGAAACCTATCATGGTTAGAAAAGATTCAACATAATATGAAGAGAATTATCCATGTTAGAAAATAGTTAGTCTTAATATAAAAATATGGCTAACATGGATAAATAGAAACCACTTACTATATGATAATAAATCCATCCATAAGATTCACCTACACCATGATAGAAAGGAACAACCCTATCATGGTAATTAAAGATTCTACATATACCTTATACACTAATTTTTGAAAATAATCACACCAACAAATCTTCGAATCATTCATTTATAAACGTTCAACTTCAAAATAATTAATACTAAATATTAAAGAAAATATCCACAAGTATTAATATTTTAAGTCTCATAACCCATATAAAGTCCTTATCAATAGTAAAAGTCCAACGGTTTATGATAGATACTAAAACGACAAAAGTCGGCCGGACTAGGACCGGTCCCAAAAAGGATTAAACAACAAATTAATAAACCAAAATGCTAAACAAATACTTAGTTAAAATTGAAAGACAAAACTTGAAACAGAGCGGAAGCACATAAAAATGCATGGATCCCTAATTGTGGCAATAACCTCTGTCCTGTTGGCCAGAAACCCACTATCTTAGTGAGAAGTTTCCGAATACTTCCCTTGGTTGCCTACTGCGTGGCTAATACCTGTAAAAATGAGATAAAAAAAGGGGTAGACCCAGGTAACCACTAACTACTCGCCTACGTGCGGTGTGTGCTAGCAAGGTGTTCAGTGGAGCATTACTATGTATACATATTTGATTAAAGCATGTGGCAATTACGAATTAGATGCAACATATTATCATAAACAAATCCTTCCCACTACTACAAAATAGGCTTTTCACGTCACCAATTAACGTCACATAATTATAAATGTGACATGGAAAAAAAACGCGGTGGCATTTTTGTAATTAAGTTGCAGGTGGAGGGAGTTACAACGTCACAAAAACCTTAAATTGTGACGTTGAAAGTTTCAACGTCACACTTTGAGCATTTGTGACGTTGTATGTTTGAAATGAAAAAATAAAAAAAAATTACTTTAACTTTCCACGTCACACTTAATCTAAGTGTGACGTTGAAAGGCAACAGAAAATAATTTTAAATTTTTTTTAAAAAAATTAGTAACTTTCAACGTCACAATTTAATTAATTGTGACGTTGAAAGTCACAGAAAATTTAAAAAAAAATTTAAAAAAATTGTCCGTGACTTTCAACGTCACAAATATACTAATTGTGACGTTGAAAGTCACAGAAAAAAAATTTAAAAAAAATTATCCGTGACTTTCAACGTCACAATTATATAAATTGTGACGTTGAAAGTCACAGAAATTTTAAAAAAGATTTAAAAAAGATTATCCGTGACTTTCAACGTCACAATTATACAAATTGTGACGTTGAAAGTCACAGAAATTTTAAAAAAGATTTAAAAAAAATTGTCCGTGACTTTCAACGTCACAAATATACTAATTGTGACGTTGAAAGTTATTAATTTTTTTAAAAAGAATTTAAAATTATTTTCTGCTGACTTTCAACGTCACAATTATACTAATTGTGACGTTGAAAGTCACAGAAATTTTAAAAAAAAAATTATCCGTGACTTTCAACGTCACAATTATTCTAATTGTGACGTTGAAAGTCACAGAAATTTTAAAAAAAATTTAAAAAAAAAATATATCTGGGACTTTCAACGTCACAAATAAGATAATTGTGACATTGAAAGTCCCCCCCAGCTCCCTCCAAATATTTCCCCCAGCTCCCTCCAATTTCTTAACCCAAAAACGAAACTCGTACTTCCCCAGCTCCGTCCCGCGCCCCATAGCTCTGCAAATCTCATACCTCCTTCCTTCCACAGCTCCGGCCAACGCATGCAATCTCTGATCCGAGGTCAGGTGAGCATCCTCTTCCTTCATCCTCTTCAAGTTTTGATTTTTATGAAGTCTTTCTAACTTCAGATCTCAAAATCACCAAAATCCCATTTTGTTAATGATAAAGGTGTTAACGCCGCTCATTGCTCCGGTGCCTATATGGAATCCGTGAAGAAATGTATGTCCCATTATTCTTCAACCACTGTGAAATTTCTGTTTATTTTCTTATTCCTTCTCTGTTTCGTTCGAATCTGGAGGCCGGAGGGACTAAAATTTTGGGGGTGATAAGTTTAAGAGTAGAAAGCAATGATTTGTGTTTTGCATGTTGAAATTTTGGGTGGTAAGTGACTTTGAAGATTTCTGATTTTCCTGTTCTTCCTTTGCTTCCTATGTTCCGTTCAGTTTCTTTATTTCCCTCTGTTTTCTGCTCTGATTCAGTGATTGTTTTTTTTTAATTACATGGGCAAGCTATCGCTTGGAATGGTTTACATTACCTGGTCTCTATGATTTCTGCTCTAAATAGGTGATTAGCTCCATTTCTTGATTGTTTGTAAATATAAAAAGGATTGAATAATATTGAGTTCAGATTTTTAGGGTGAAAGATTTCTTTAGAGTAATAAATTGATGTATTGAGAGGTGATATTCAGATTTAAATGAAGTTTCAGCGAGGATAAAGCACTAAATTGGACTTTGTTGTACAGGAAGTTTGCAAGGGATATTGGGCAATTGAAGTGAGTTTAAAAACTGATTTGGATTGTTTAAATTTAAGAACTAGTTATAAAGTGTTGTTTGTGATATTTGATTAGTATTTAGTATTTTTAAGGCTAATGCAAGTATTTTAGGTGTTAAGTGTATATAGAGACAAAGTTTATTGATTGTTTTGGAATTTTGCTGTTAAATAGCAAAATAAATAGAATTTATATCTTGATGTTATGGGACGGAGTAAATGGTAGCTAAACTTTGAGGAACAATGGTGATTGAAAGAGAAGAAACTATAAAGAGTGGTTAAAGTAGTTACATGTTTAAAGTAGTTACATGTAGTTTGTGATAGAATTAATTGAGACTAGAAAGGAAGTTTGTGAATTAAGAAGTATAAGCATAAAGATATGTCAAATTGAGTTGTATGAACATGATACTTATTGTGGTCAAATTTATTGACTTGGTTTCTTTATTTTGAGCCTTCATTCTCATTTCTTAATCTCCCTCATATTATTACACTATTGTTTGTAGGATGGGTGACTTTAGTGCTCATGTTCTAGCTTATCATCTACTCATTTAAATTCTAAGGACCATAAACAAAACTCCTGCTTTTCCAGAAACATTATAAGTAGAAGTTGAGTAATTTCTCTACTTCATCTTGGTGCTGCGATTTCAGTGTTGGGTCTGACTTCATTTGAGTAAGCAATTCCTCCACTCCATTTTGGTTATCTTGAATTTTATTACTATTAGTACTATTATTGAATTTGTTGTTTTATCCTAAAACAGTATAACTCAATAGCTTAAACAGTTAGATAAACTTGACTAGCTTGTTGGAAATGGCATAGGTTTAATAGAATGGATCGTAGTTGGATGCATACATTGAGAACCACTAAAGAGTATCAGATGGGTGTGGAAGAATTTATTGAATTTGCCAAGAGAAACGTGCCTAGTAAGAATGACATGTATCTTTGCCCTTGTGTGAATTGTGCAAATGCTTATCGTAAGAGCGTTGATGATATAAGGGATCACCTTCTTTGTGATGGGATCAATCTCCGTTATAAGAAGTGGCTTTGGCATGGGGAATTGGGAAGTACCGTACATGCGTGCCCGTCACAAAATGTAGAAGCAACGGTGGATGATGTTTGTGATGATGGAATGGACGACATGATCAATGATATTAGGGCGGAGTCATTTTCTGTGGTACAAGAGTTTGACAAGTTGCGGAGTGATGCAGAGACACCGTTGTTCCCGGGGTGTACTAAGTATACTCGGTTGACTGGCGTCCTGAAATTGTTGAAAATAAAGACAGAAAATGGGTGGGCAGACGCGGGTTTCTCGCAGATGCTTGAAGCTTTGAGTGATATGTTCCCAGCAGGCAATGTGCTTCCGAAGCGTATGTACGAGGCTAAAAAAGTTCTAAGCAAGATGGGCATGGAGTATAAGAAGATACACGCTTGCCCTAATGATTGCGTGTTATACAGGAAAGAGTATGAAAGCCTAAAAGAGTGTCCAAAATGTAATACTCCGAGGTACAAGCCGAGGAAGGATGCCGTTGGTGATGATGATGGATCAAAGAAAGGGGTACCTTTGAAGGTAATGTGGTACCTTCCGATTGTGCCACGGTTTAAATGCTTGTTTGCAAATGAGGCAGAAGCAAAGAAACTGAGGTGGCATTGTGATGAGAAAATCTCAGATGGAAGATATCTCCGGCACCCTGCTGATTCTCCTCAATGGAAGAAGATAGATTCCATGTTTCCTGAATTTGGTGGTGAGCCAAGGAACCTTCGTCTCGGACTGTGTACGGATGGTTTCAACCCTTTCGGGAGTCTCAGTAGCACACATAGTGCTTGGCCTGTGTTGCTGGTCATTTACAACATGCCGCCTTGGTTGTGCACGAAGCGCAAGTATGTGATGATGTCAATGATGATTTCGGGTCCGAAACAGCCTGGTAACGATATCGATGTCTACTTGGCACCTTTGATTGAGGACTTGAAGATGTTGTGGGAGGAAGGCGTAGATGTGTTTGATGCGTACAGGCAGGAGACATTCAAGTTGCGAGCTATGTTGTTTACCACAATAAATGACTTCCCTGCATATGGCAATCTTTCTGGTTACAGTGTGAAGGGTTATATGGCATGCCCTATATGTGAGTCTGACACACACTGCCACCATCTCAAACACGGAAGAAAAACCGTCTACCTCGGTCACAGGAGGTTTCTTGATCGGTTCCATCCTTACCGTAGACTAAAGAAGTGTTTTAATGGCTCATCTGAGTACCGATCTGCTCCTACCCCCTTAACCGGGGATGAAGTTTACCGCCGTGTTGAGAATGTCAGTATGGTATTCGGTAAGAAACAGAAGCCAAAGACCGGTTCTGAAAAGATCATTTGGAAGAAAAGGTCAATCTTCTTTGATCTACCTTATTGGCGATATCTCGATGTGAGGCACAGTATAGACGTGATGCATGTGGAGAAAAACGTCGGTGATAGTCTTGTTGGAACGTTGTTGCATATACAAGGGAAGACTAAGGACGGACTCAGTGCACGGTTAGACTTGGTTGAAATGGGTATAAGACAACGGTTGCATCCTATAGTCAGTGAAAATGGCAAGAGGGCTTATATGGAACCTGCTGCTCATACACTTTCGAAACAGGAGAAAAAAAGTCTATGTGAGTGTTTGAGTGGGATCAAGGTTCCACAGGGTTATTCTTCTAATGTTAGCAGACTTGTGTCAATGAATGATTTGAAGTTGGTGGGAATGAAGTCACATGATTACCATGTATTGATGCAACAATTCTTACCAATTGCCATAAGAGGCATTATGCAAGATGATGTCAGGAAGACTATAGGAAGACTGTGTATGTTTTTCAATGCGATATGCAGCAAAGTCATCGACACTGAAAAGCTAGACGAGTTGGAAAATGAGGGTTACATTATATTGTGCCAATTAGAGATGCACTTTGCTCCAGCCTTTTTTGATATTATGGTGCACTTGATTGTTCATTTGGTAAGGGAGATAAGGCTCTGTGGCCCTGTTTATCTAAGGTGGATGTACCCTTTCGAGCAATTCATGAAAGTCTTGAAAGGGTATTCCAAGAACCCACACCGACCTGAGGCATCAATTGTTGAAAGATACTTAGTTGAGGAGGCAATGAATTTTTGCAAATCGTATCTAAAAGGGGTTGAGGAAAACCCACGACATGAAGATGGGATCGGTAAGGGGGTACGGGGCGTCAAAGTAAAGACTATGTGCCGTGAAGAGGTGTTACAAGCACACCTATATATCTTGAATAATATGGAAGAAGTGCAGCCTTATTTGGACGAGCATAAGAGGATCCTAAAAGAAAAGAACCCGAAAAAGAGTGACATGCAGATTTCTAACGAGCATAATAGGACATTCATTGGGTGGTTCAAGGAGAATGTTGAAAAGGAGACCGGTGGCCTGGATACAATAAGATGGTTAGCCGGAGGGCCGCGTTTTGAGGTTGTTATGTGGGGCTCTTTTGACATAAATGGTTATTCTTTCTACACTAAGGCTCAGGACAACAACAGCACCATGCAAAACAGTGGCGTGATGGTGGTAGCCGAAGCGATGCACTTCTCCAGTTCAAAAGATAAAAACCCAAGATTGGCTTCCATGGCATATTATGGGGTAATTGAAGAAATTTGGGAAGTTAGTTACACCAAGTTCAAGGTTCCAATCTTCAAATGCAAGTGGGTTAACAATAGCGCACTTGTGATTGAACCCCACACTGGTATGATCTCAATTGATCTTCACAAGGTTGGGTACAAAGATGAGCCATTTATCTTAGCAAGTCATGCGAAACAAGTGTTCTATGTAACGGATCCCGCAAATAAGCACTTGTCCATAGTCTTGAAAAGTAAAAAGCAAAAAGATCGTGCTCCCACTTTAGATCTTGATGAGATACCACCTTTGTGCGTAATTCCACCTGAACCAAGGGAACCGGAATTGATAGATGATGACGACCTATTTGCCTCTAGAAATGATCATTGTGAGGGGATATGGGATAACACCTAAAGTGAGAATCTTTTTGAATTATAATGTATTAAGTATTATTGTTATTGTTTTGGTTTTGTGAAAGTTGTTGCCTTGTAATGACTCAACCACATATTTGATTTGTTAACAGGTACATCATGGCGGATGATTCTAACAATCAACAACAAAACAATCCCCCTCGAAAAAAGGGAAGAGGTCCGACGAAGCTCAAAGACATTATTGTCCGTCAAGGGACAAATGTTCAGCCTATCCGTGTGGAATTTGACGAGGACATGAATCCTATTGGAGAGATTGGAGCGCAATTCGTGAGCTACGTCGGTTTTGTAGCAAGGAACCGAGTAAGCATCTTGGATGACGATTGGAGGGAAGTCGATAAAGACATTAAGGATCAATGTTGGTCAGATATCTTGGTATGTTTTATCATTATTTATCTATTTGTTCCTAATATGCATGTATTTGTTTTTTTTAGTTAACTCAACTAATGTGTCTTTTATTCTTATTTTTCCTTGTAGCAAAACTTCGACGTTCCAAACACCAAGGCGTTCAAGGATTTTTGGTTGAATGAATCGCGCAAGATGTGGAAGGGTTTTAAGAATAACCTAACCAGAGACTACATCAGGGGGAACAAGATGGGTCAAGATCCCTGTCAGACCTATCCCTCTATTGACCCGGAGACTTGGAAGACCTTTGTTAAGAAACGGCTCGACCAAAAGTTCCAGGTGTGTATAGGTTATAAATAGTTCTTTAACTTTGCTTCAAAAATGAATTTTGAGCACATTATATTAATTAACTAACTTAGTTTTATTTTCATAGGAGAATAGCCAAAAACAAAAGGAGAGACAAGAAAAAAATATTTACAAGCATACAATGTCTCGGGGGGGTTACAAGTGGGTCAAGAAAAAGTTGATTAAGAAACAAATTGCAGAAATGGAGGAAGCGGCACGGACCGATCCTACCGCTGTTCTACAGCCTCCGCCGCCCATCTCACGTCATACGAAATGGGCTGAGGGAAGGAAGTCTAAAGAAGGAAAATTTGTTAATCTGGAGGCTGAAACAGTTGCAAAGAGGATTGTAAGTATTTTACTTTGTTGTTTATTCCTTTAACTTGTGGTTTTATAGCACATTACAACTTAAGATTTTTTCGGTTATTGTAGGAAGAACTTGAGCAGCAGACCACCCAAGGGTCCTTCACACCTTCTGATAGGATGGACATCCTGGCCACGGCAATTGGGAAGCCCGATCGCCCCGGCCGGGTACTAGGGGAGCCCAGGACTCTAGGGTTTATCAAGTATTTCGGCCGTAGATCCCGAGCCACTAGCACAGATTCTACTGAGGAGATATTGGCTAAGGCTCGGGCAGAGATGGAGGCCCAGTTAGAGGAGCGGGTTGCTTTATCCGAGCAGCAGATTAAAGCACAGTTCGATGGGTAGGTGGCCGCGAAGGTCCAGGAGGCTCTGTCGGGTTATATGGGGGAGCAGATCCGAGCGCAGATTGAGGCACAAGTTAGAGCGTCTACCATGCAGCTTGGACTGTCATCACATTCTTCTCAACAAAGACAGCAGGTTTGACCATCTCCTATATATGTTAATTACCGAATTATGGGTTTATCAATTAGGCTCACTCTGTGTATTCCCATCTCCTGTAGGAGTCCCCTGCTACCGGCGGTCCAAGCGGCAAAGACAGCTGCAATCAGACTGTGCCGTTAGGATCAATTCGTGAGAATGAATCAAATCCCACTCCAGACAATGACCCTGAAGTTGGAGTAGAGTGCTATCTCCATCTCGATTTCCCTCGCCTGCACCCGGTCGCAGAAGCTCGCCAGTTCCCGAACGCCTCCTTCATACATAATAAGCTTATTGGGGAGGACCAAGTGAAGGTGTCTATTACAAATATCTTAAATGATGAGGGGGGGACAGATGTACCCATTCCCCATAATGAAGTCACCAAACTATATGAGGCGATCGAGACATTCATTCTGTGGCCTAGAAGACTTGTACACAGCACTCCACAAAAGGCGCCGATTGATGCGGTATGTACACTTAATTTTTGAGACTCCTTGTTTTACATGATTACAGTTGTAAAAATATATAACATTGGTTTTTTCATCGCCCGCAGTTCTTTTCAGATGAATATCCTTCTCTCCAACTCCTGCGGGAGATGCAGCCAACTTTGCACTCCATAACCATTAAGATGCCTCCAGGAGTAGTCAGTCCGTATCGTTCATATGATTTTCTAGTTGATGGTGACAGAGATATCGTGGAGTTTTTGACGATGGAAGAAATTGACCTCGCTTGGCTCGAATTAGCGACTTTGTAAATGACTGTTACTTTTTATGTCTATGCAATATTTTTACATCTATCCTTTTATAATTTCAATCATTTTATGATAGGTACTTCCACCAGCTGTGCAACCAATTAGGCAGGGAACAATACAGATTCCTTAGTCCAATGGCCTTGGTGAGGCGAGATGATTTTAAAAACGACAAGGCTAAACTGGAGTATGAGGACGAGATGCGGGCTTATGTCACACATCAAATGTCAGCGAATCGGGGATCTGTCTATTTTGCGCCTATTCTTCAAGAGTAAGTGTGATTATTACCTTTTGCCAACTTTTCATTATTTGCACATTTACAAATGTTATGTTTATGTGTGGACATAATATTCTTAATGTTTTTCAGTAAACACTGGTCATTAGCTGTCGTTTGCCCCATACAACATCGTCTGGTTTGGTTTGACCCATTGCGATATAATATAACCTCATATTATAAAACCCTCTTATCTAAGTAAGTACTTTTAATGACTTTTTACTTTGGGCTACATAAATTATTTTCATGGATACGTGCTAATTTTAGTTCGATTTTAGGGGCATTCAACAATGGCATTTTGCATCAGAAACCGGTGAAATGGATGATCCCATCGTGACACAAAGACCTAGAGTAACTACCTTTAATTTAAATTCATTCAATGTTAGTCAATTGAGATATTATTTATTTTGTTATTAATTTATACTATTTCTTGTGATTTATAAAGTGCCCCCAGCAACCGACGAATAAGGAGTGTGGGTATTACGTCATGAAGTATATGTGTGACATTATTGAGAGTGATCGTACCGGATCCTTTACACAGGTATAAATTAAATTCTTATCTATAGCTTGATACAATCATTATATAATTATATGATTTATTTATCTAACTTTGCAGTAATCACAGCATCCATTATTTTTGCAGTTTTATGATGGAAACAACTCATTTGAAGACACAGACCTTGATTC
This sequence comes from Mimosa bimucronata, assembly GCA_037074515.1. Lineage (NCBI taxonomy): Eukaryota > Viridiplantae > Streptophyta > Magnoliopsida > Fabales > Fabaceae > Mimosa > Mimosa bimucronata. Next base: position 11,309,563 of record CM073441.1, read on the forward strand.
ACTTCGTGACCGTATTGCTCAATTTTTTCTTTCATTTGTGGTTGGTTAAAAAGTGATCATTGCAGAAAATACTTTGTTGTCTAAACATGGAATTTTGTGTGTCTATATATATGTTTAGTTTGATTTAGTTATAATATAGCTATGTATACATGTTGTATGAATAATGTATACTGTTGTTGATCTGCATTATATCTATTTCTGTGACATTTGCAATTAATACAGATTGGGAAACCAAAAGATAAATTAACCATCATTTTTTAAAAAAAAAAAATTAACCACGTCACAATTTAAAAATTTGTGACGTGGTTTCATGAAACCACGTCACAAACTATTAATTTGTGACGTGGTTTGTGGAGAAACCACGTCACAAATTAGTAATGTGTGACGTGGTTTCATGAAACCACGTCACAAATTTTTAAATTGTGACGTGGTTTATCAAGAAACCACGTCACACACTACTAATTTGTGACGTGGTTTCGTGAAACCACGTCACTTTTGTTTAATGTGTGACTTGGTTTCCTGAAACCACGTCACACATTAACAATGTGTGACGTGGTTTCTTTGCCACACCAACGTCAATTTAATCTAGTTTTGGACAAACAACGTCACAAGTTTTGTAATTTGTGACGTGAAAAATATGACTTTTAACGTCACTTTTTGGTGTGACGTTAAAAGTCAAGTTTTCCACGTCACTTGAATTTATGTCACACCAAAATGTGACGTGAAAAGTCCAAAATTTGTGACGTGAAAACCCTGTTTTGTAGTAGTGTCCACATAATACCCTTGTCACACAACAGATTCCTCAGAAGTCATTCATGAATCACATGTCTCGAAAATCATACGTCACAATGCAATATACAGGCAGACAACACCAAACAATCATTAACACCGATTTCATATGGTCCAGTAGAGACTCACAACCCTCGCCTGAGACCGGGGGCGTTCTCCCCAATTCGTCTTTCCGTTTTATATTAATTAGTCCTTGTGGGCCAACAAGGAACCTCATCGCGCAATGGTATTTTAATTAGTTATTCGGTGTTCATATACAACTAAATACAGCAATCCATCCACCACAGTATGTAACACCAACAAAATATGAGGCACAAGGCCTTTCCAGAAATTCTTTAGAATTAGATCATACAATAATTCCTAAAATCTCATATAGTTTCAAAATCATGACAATACACATAATCATGCCAGTTCAAGGTACATACTCCACCAAACAAGTTATATAGAAATTAATCTTTCTAAAATTTATAATCATCTAAAACCGCAGTCAATCACCCGAAACTATTCATTTAAAATACTCACTAATCCACACACACATGCAAACGGGTAGAAGTAGTTACCTGGTAGCCTGCACTGTACCGATCTCACAACAGCGCAGTCTCGTGTTATTTTAGCACGACTCAAACTCTACATATCAACACACAAGCAATTACTATCTACTAAAACAAAACACAATTCATAATTTAAACTCTCTATTACCTATTCCCAGCTCCTGCCTACATCCTTTACAATTTAATTCCACCATATTCAAACCTATAAGATAACCCAATTTTCCCAAATCAATTCAGACACCAAACCTAGCCCATTCAACATTACCAGCACTATCGTTGAGTCTAGATGATCTCTTAAATTCCATAATTTCACCTTAAATACCCAAGTTCATAGATTTCTTCAATTAAAATCAAGGATAAAGCTATTCAGATCAAGAAAAATCGCCGTAAGGATCAACTCTATCGCAACTAAACCTTTTAATGTCTTTAATCAACCTAGATAACCCAAACGATAAACTATAATACATTACCCAAGCAGTAACTTTCAAAATCTTTTATGAATTCTAATTTTTCAAATTCAGAAAATTATTTTAAATTCTCGAGTCACCTAATAGACAAATCTAAACTCATAAAATCAACCTATTAATTTACCTCAACAAATCTATGGTCAGTTATTATCAAAACTCAACTCCTACTTCAAACCTAAACCCAATATTTTGCTCTAATCATCCTAATATCACTGTCATTGGAAAGCTAAAATTACAAGTAAAAACTTTTATGAAGGAAGCTAAGTCAAAAGAAGTGACTTTGATTATCTAAATTATCTGTAAAATTCACCTAGATCAGAACAGCGGCCACTACGCTGTGCGAGAACGAAGAAAGAGATGAAACAATGCTTCAGCCGCCGCAAATGATAAGCCTAAGGGATTGTGGAATATATATATATATATATGTACTCCACGTGAAAGTTGCGGGCCCTTGAATTATTTGGTTATTATTATTATTTTTTTCTATTTATTAACTTAATATTATATATATATATTTTTTTTTGTTATATATATACATATAAAAAAAATAAATCTTATCATTAATTCAGTAACTCTCCCTAAAATTTAAATAATTAGCTAAGTTTGAGACCGTATCCAAATATTTATTTATTTATTTATTTTACAAGATCAAGGATATCATTTTCTATTTTCAGATTTCCCATTTAAATTATTAATATAATCTCATAATTAGTTTCAATCTATTTATTCGGTGAAATTGATCATCATCAATAAATCTAAACTTACGTAAAAATTTCTCCTTTCATAAATCTCTCAAACTAATCTCCATAAAATCCTCAAATTCAATTTAAATCCTCAAATTCAAATCAAATCCTCAATTACAAATTAAATCATCAAATTCAAATTAAATCTCAAATTCAAATTACATATTCCAGTTCAAATTAACTATTTCATTATCTTTCTTAAAATAAGGAATATACTAACCCTAGAAATCCTCAATAAACCTCAATTTCCATTAAGATAACCATAATTTTCTAGACTCATTATTAAAATTCTAAATAAAAATAACTAAACCTTAAATTAATTTTTTAGGATGTTACAACTCTCCCCATCTTTTAAGAATTTTGTCCCCAAAATTCACTTAAAATACAACTCTAAGAAACAATACAAAACATGGCCCATTCAGTACATTTATAAGAACTCGAATTTGGTCAAGGCAAATCTAAAATCTAACGGAAATTATATACGCCATTTCTTTGGCTACTTAAAATTTCCAAGCCATCTTCTAGCTTTGCTACACCTTATTTGTCAACACATGGATCATCGTCTATATTTGTCCTATCATACCACTCATAAATTAAGATGGAACCCATTCTTACAATGAAAAATCACCGCAACTTGTTGAATTATCTCCCCTCTTGGTTACCATTACTTCCTTTTTATACCACTCAGCACCTATTTTACTCAGACAACTCACTACTATAAATAGTAATCCAAATCATGCCATTTGAATCTTCAAAACACCATATTTTCTATATCGTTGGTCTTTTATTTCCTTGATTTCAATGGAGAAAAGTCACATTTTAATTATCTAAAGAACCAGATATCGCCTAAACACACACATATATACATATAACTAAACAACTTCAAAATCCTTGGACCAATTTCCTTAGAATATGACACTTTTGACCTAGTTCGTCTTTGAAGTTTCATGATTCACTCTTAAAACAAATAGCACCTCAATCATCCTTATCACTCCTTGTATCCTTGAGTCTGACAATTACAAAGAATGTTGCACATCCAAAGGCATTAGCCAATATTAAGTTTAACTCCAAGTCTCATTTATCTATTAATTCTTCCCCCAATCATGTCCCCTTGTTCTAACTCCTTAGCTACCATTAAGATTTTTTTTAAAAAAAAAAAATCAAACTCAAATAATAAAATCAACAGAAAAAATATTATTTAGCAATCAAATAATAGATTTTCAAAACAACAAAAGTTTAAATTTAAAATAATGAATCTTATAAACTTGGAGAAACTTTCAAGAATAAATACTTAATCGTAAAAGTTTCATTTTCAAATTTAAAAAATATTTTTTTTAATGTTAAAAAGAGGTAACAAATAAAGGAATGATTGTAAAGTTAATTTATTCATGAAAATACATCTAACACACTAAAATGTTTTTTTTTTCTCCAAACTTTAGTGATATAAATTTTTTTTTTCGAGAAGTAGAAGAATTCCATATTCAAAACAAGTTTAAAGTAAAGAGATATTGAATTTTAAAATGATAAGAAGGACTATTGCAGTTTTTCTTTAAAAGAATCAGAATACAATCCCAATATTTGTAAATTTATTGCTGAAAATATTTGCAAAATAAAGGTAAAAAAAATTATAGATTTAATATCTTCCAAACATATGATAAAAACGCTCAAGAAGGAATCAATAACTAAAAAAAACAATACTGGGTTTAACAAAACTAGATTCATATTTTAAAATAAACTAATAATCATCATCAATCAAATAAACATTTTCAACCAAATGTTTTAAAAACACTTAAGAACTAATCAAATTATTTATTTTCAAAAAAAAAATGTGGATCTATGTAGAAAATATTTCAACAAAGAAAAAAAAATCTACTTTCAATAAAAAAAAGACTATATTTTCAAAACAATATTAGAGTAAAAAAAAATGATGGCAACTTTAATGTAAAAATAGAATATAATCACAATTTCAAGTAAAAGATATTGTAACTTATAATTCAAACTAAAAGATTTAATTTATAAAATATCAAACAATAGAAATAATTGCTTCTATTTCTTTAATAATCCATGGAATGAGAACAATACTTTCAAATCAAATTTAAAATAATAAGGTTAAAAAAAATAAGGACAATAAAATATCTATTTTAAAAAAAACTGCTATTATTTTTTTTAAAAGGAACGAAATCAGTTGATGAATAAAGGAATTTCTTGATTTTTGAAAGTACATAATCCAACACTTAAAACATATTCAATAGTGCAAAATTGCTCCTAAACATCTATTAAAAAAATGACTTAATAAAAATTTTAAAATCAGCTACTTGTGTATTAAAAAAAAACACTTTAATCACTTCCAAAGTTCATGATGAACACTAAATCCATTTAACTAACTCTTTATCATTATCCAACCTAACCACATTATTCCCCGCTAGCGAGCCTATCAAACCATCCATGTTCAAATCCTATATTCATGATTACATAGCATATCTGTATTAAAACCATAATAAACCTCGATGTGCCAGCGAGGACGCTGGGACCCCAAGGGGGGTGGATTGTGAAGTCCCACATCGGCTGTGATCAAGGTGTGCCTAGCCTATATAAGGGGGCATATTCTCCTTCCCCTCAAGACGCGTTTTCACAGGTGAGTGTGGGAGGCTTAGGCCATTATCCCTACCGTGAGGAACAAAACCGTGAGGGGCATAGCTATGTCACCAAAGCGGACAATATCTTGAGCGAGGCTTGGGCTGTTACAAATACACTTTTCATGATTAAAATCATTGGATTATTGAATGTTCTAGGAGTAATTGTACCTAATTAGCATTAATTCTAACTTTTGTGCTGTTGTAAGGGTTTATTCTAATCAAGGGAAATTTGGGCATCATCAATTTATTTTATTGTTTAACCAATCTTCAAGAACATTTTGATGCTACCTTAAGTTAATATCTAATGCAGGACATGCAAGATATTGACCAAGTTGAAAAGCGAGTTGAGGAGAATGAGGCAGGTGAAGTGCGAAATTCACCCTAAATTTTTGTGTATCTTGCTGTAGCCACCAAATTTGGTGGCTACAATGAGAAGGATAGAAAATTGGGGCCAAGTTTTTCCAAGCTCATTGTAGTGAGCAAAAGTGCTCTCTACAGCGAGAACGAGCTGACATATGCGCGATTTCAGCTGGTTTTTCGGGTTTTTAGGGTACACATTGGTAGGATTTGACCCAAAATGACCTAGACCCAACTTCTAAACATAAAATATTTTCCACCTCCATTCACTCCCAAACCATAAAATCCTCTCGAATCTCTAATCCTTCTTCCATCTCCATCTTTTTCATCTTCCACCTTCTTCCACCCTCTCCTTCCATGGAATTTCACATGAGGCTTCTCCTTAGAGCTTCTCTTGGAGCTTCTATGTTTGATTAATTCCTCTTGATATTGAGTTGTTTGGCCTTGTGTTGATGATTCTATCTAGTTGATTTGGTTAGGGTATGTGTATAATTGTATGAGCTCTCTTTTGTGGGACATTCTTCCATTAGATTGATCTTGGTAAAAGAAAAAATATTAATCCAATCTAAATTAGCTAATCACATCATGTATGAACTATTTGGTGTTTATTTTGGGCTTTGAAAATTTGAGTTATGAATTCCTTTCTATATTGTGATTGCATGAAGTTAATCTCATTTTAGTGGTGCTAGTGGGCTTAATTTATTGCTTCCATTCATAATTGTTGTGATTGCACTTTATGAGAGCCACAAGTGTTTTGACTCAAAGTATTTCACACATCAATTGGACCTAAACACTAACCCTAAGTAATGGCTATGAAAGTGGTTGCTAGATTAGTCATTAATTAGGGCTAGTAGACCCCTAGTGGTTGCTTGGGGATTACTTTATTAGACTTGATGAATTGAACCCCCAAATGATTTGAATCGATGTTTGCCACCTCACCTAGATTCAAGGGATTCCATTTCATTGCATTAAATTTACTTGACCCATCCAACCATTCCACCTGATTAAGGAAAAGATAAAAAATATTGTAGTTCGGCTCATTTTGCATGTTTCATACCAAAAACCAACAAAACCCCTTTTTATACCTCATTTTCATGACATTTAGTTTCCTAGGTTAGTCATTAGGCTCCTTGTGAGATGATCTGGGATCGCACCACTATAGTGAAATCCTTGGTTAATAAATAATTTTTCATTTAACCCCCAAGACGATTAGGAAAAGGTTAAATCAATCAAACACTGAGGTAACCTCTTCTATCCTTTCTTTTTATGAACTATTAGTATGAAAAGAAAGTTGAACTGATTGATTGCAAAAATGTGAGAATCTCACTCTAGAGAATGGGAGACTTTCCAAAACCTTGAAAACTTTCACTAAAGGAAGTGAAACTTTGTAAGTTCTTTTACTGAATCAAAGAGCTTTTAGAGCTAAAACTGACCTTGGTTATGATGCAACACCAGAACCATTGAAAGAAAAGAAAGAACGAGTCAAAGAAAAATCATATTTTAAGTTTTTCAGGAAAGCTGCTGAATATGTTAGCCCATTCAATTTCTGTAGCTTTTGTAACAAAAAAGGGAACTCTATTTCTACATGTTATTCAAAGAAATTTGGTGTGACTAGAACTTACAAATTGGTTCCAAAAGGGTCACAACCAACTATGGTCGAAAAAGGACCAAAGTATTCGTGCTAACCCAAAAGTACCCAAACATGTTTGGGTACCTAAACCTCTCTAAGATATCATGTAGATTTCCCTCAAGGCATCTTGGAGCAACAAATGGTATATTGACAGTGGATATGACTGGTGATAAAGAAAAATTCAAACATCTTGAACCTAAAGATGGAGCCAAAGTGAGTTTTGATGCAAACCAGTCTGGAAAGATAGCTGGAATAGGGGAAATAGACCAAAGTAATGCAAATTCTGTAAAGGAAGTCTACTATGTTGAAGGGCTTTGCCACAATCTCTTGTGTGTAAGTCAAAGTGCTGATAAAGGTAACTGGGTTATTTTGATTCTAATGAATGCATAATTATTGATAAAAATGATTTAAACATTAGCAAAGCCACCCTAAACTGTAAGTTAAGGGCTAGTAGAGATGGAAACTGTTACACAGTTGATCTCAATCAACCAAAGCAAGAAAAGTGCTTCATCAGCAATTCCGAAAATTATTGGCTATGGCATAGAATACTAGCTCATGTGAATATGTCTCAATTGGATATGATAGTTAAAAATGATTTAGTAATTGGCCTTCCTGAATTTAAATGTAAGTCTAAATTAATATATGAAGCTTGTCAAAAAGGGAAACAAACAAGTGTTAAAATCTTAAGTTTTGATGAAGACTGACCCATAGAAAACATAAGTGTAAGTTACCTTTGAATTAAACAAGTAAAATCTGATAGGTAACAGATCACTATCGCTAGAAAGTGTCGCTAATGAAAGGCTCAAAGTAAATGGAAACTTAGCAGATCACTAAGATAAAGATATATCTATCGCTAAGAGTATTCCTATCGCTAATAGACAAAGAGCCATAGCAAGTGAGGACATAGAAATAACAAGGTAAATATCTATCACTAAGTCATTCACTATCGCTAAGAAAGATCCTATCGCTAGTAGCTCATTAAGAACATGGAAAATAAAAGGAAGTATAACCAGCTGAACAATGAACCATGTCCTTGAGCTAATGGAATCAGCTAGCGATAACAGAGATAACTATCGATAATAGGATACTTAAAATAACTTAGAATATTCAGCAAGCTAAGTATCCTCTAGCAAATGAACAAGCAAGTAACTAGCGATAATAAGATTAGCTATCGATAGAAGATTGTTTATAAAGATGACATAGCTAGTATGCTGAACGTTGAACTAGAAGAATATGCTAGCGATAATGTTTATGTCTATCGATAGAGAATGCTTTATGAAAATCCTTAGCTGATATAAATATTATCTATCACATTGAGCTAATGGACTATGCTTACGATAACATCTGCTGTGCATTATATGCTTACTTGTTTAGCTAACAGCTCAAGTGCAGAAATTATACTATGCAGTTACCGATAGCAAAGCATGCTAGCGCTACTGAAAAAGCTGCTATGAAAGTACAGGTGTTCAGAACGCGCAGTCTAGCCTACTTTACGCATGAACAGTTGAAGCTAGATCAGAAGTTTGAATTAGCTCAAGAATAGTATCTATCTCCAACGGCTATGGACCTCCAACGACTATATTCTAACGGTCATATGAAGATGAATCAAGAGGCAATCTGTGAAGATATAAATAGAATAAGATTCGCTTCCAAAAGATGGGGGATTTAACGAACGAACATAACGAGCGATGAACAGAGCATTATACAGAATTGCAAATTACTCTGATTGAGAGCTTTAGAAAAGAAGAGTTAGAGCAATACATTGTTCAGATTATTAAGTTCTAGTAGTATTTCATCATACATTTCTCTGTACTTAAGTGTTTATCACAATCCGTTCATTGAGTGAACTTTATTAATTGAAATCCTCTACTGTTTGAGGTTGTTTTGAAAGCTTGGTGCTTTAGAACAGGAATATTACCTTACAGGTAGTAAGGGGGAGTGTTTAGAGTAATTCTAAAACTCTGTAAAGGTTGACAGGTGAACCTGTGTGAAAGTGGCAATCGCACAAGAGGGGGGTGAATTGTGCTATTCAAAAACTCTAAAGAAAAATGAATACAACACAAAATTTATACTGGTTCGGCCAACACTGCCTACGTCCAGTTCTCCAACACTCTGTTGGGTTTCACTAACCACAGGTTTTACGAGCACAGGTTCACCTGTCAACCTTTACAGAGTTTTAGAATCTCTAAACACTCCCCTTTACTACCTGTAAGGAAATATCCCTGTTCTAAAGCACCAAGCTTTCAGAACAACCTCAAACAGTAGAGGATTTCAATAAATACGTTCACTTAATGAACTGATTTTGATAAACACTTAAGTACAGATGAAATCTTTAAGACAATAAATACAGAGTAATGAATGAACTGGTGAATGTTCTCGTTTTTCGTCACTACTCAATAAATGCTTGAGTTCTGTATTTATATCTTCTTCTTCGGATTTTGCCCTAACGTTCAATCTTCAAGAAGCCGTTTGAAATTAGTCGTTGGGAGCTTCTATCCGTTGGCATTTAATGCAACTTCTTTATCGGGCTTAACTCTCTACTCTAGCTTCAACTACTTCTTGCATATGGTGAGCTAAGAGAGAGACAGACTCAGCGCTCTGAGCATCCGTACAAATAGTACTTTCTGGCAGCTTTGTATTAGCGCTAGCTTGATCTGTTATCGCTAATCTCATAGAGTGTGATCTGCACTTAACCTGTTAGCTGAACAGATAATCTTCCAAAGATATAGGAATGCTATCGCAAACTTAGTCTGTTAGCTCAATTGAGACAAAAAACATTATAAGGCATTTCAGAGCATATTCTTTTAGATCAGAGAGCATCATATCAGTATATATATTCTTCTATCGATTGCTTCAACTACTATCGCTGGATACTTGATTTGCTTATTAGCTTTAAGGATACAATTATCAAAGAATTCAGAACTTCAAGTTATCCCATTATCGATAGATAAACATTTTAGCGCAAGCAAACATATCAGCTCTTGACTCATTAGCTCTCAGGCACTAGCTATCTGAAAGATCATTATCTGAACCACTTATGGTTATCGATAGCTTAACCTATTATCGCTAGCTGATTTAGGGACTTAGTTCATTTATTTGCTGGTTCCATTTACTCATAAGCTCAATGAACTTCTAGCGATGGATCCTTTGCTTAGCGATAGAGGGAGACTTAGCGATAGATATTAACCTTGATATTGCTAAGTCTTCACTCGCTATTCCTTTCTTTCAATTAGCTATACAAATACACTTAGCGATAAGGATACTCATTCATTATTGGTTTGCTAAGATGCCATTTCTTATTAGAGATAAATCTTTGTTCTCGCAATGATGATTTGTTACCTGGCAGATATTATAAGATTAATTCAGAGGTAACTTTTACTTATGTTTTCTTAGGGTCAGTCCTCATCAAAACTTAAGATTCTAACACTGTGTTCGTAAAACCTGTGGGTTGTAAAGGATTCTCTTGTGCCCGAGTTAAACAAGAGGGAAGTAGAAATCTCAGGTGGAGCCTGAGGACTAGATGTAGGTCTGGGTTGACCGAACCAGGATAAACTCTATTTGCATTATCTCTTCCCTTTACTCTATTAATTTCCAGCATTCTATCTTATTTACTCTTTGGTGTACTTCATGTTTCAAGATATTCTCAGTGATAAACCAAAAGAATCCTAAAGATTGTCTTCACTGTGTTTTAGAAAGGAAAGTGTCACATTTTACACCATCACCCAATTCACCCCCTCTCTTGGGTGACAGTCAGTATTTACAATAAGGTCCTCTTTCAAACCTAAGAAGACATTTTCCACAGTAAGGCCATTAGAGATGGTTAACATGAACCTAGTTGGTCCAGCAAGGGTTTAAAGTACCTATATACCTTATTTAACACCTTTAGTCGCCTTGGGTTAAATTCAAAAATTCCAAATTATGCAATATAGCACAACACGAGGTCGATTCTCTCACAGAGCCTCTTTATTTGAAATCCTAGGGTAAACTAAGTATCAAAAGCAACATTAAAAGGGTTTGAAATTGATTTTTTTCTATCAAACTACTTGTGAATACAATGAAAATAAATCCTAAGCTACTCTTTTTGTGTTTGTTTTGAATAAACGAAGAATGACTTGATTAAATTAGATTTGAGAAAAAATAATAAAGGAATGCTCCTTGGAGATGGAATACTAGCTATCCTTGCTTGAGAAAAGATATAAGAGTAAAGTTATCACTAAGTCAAATTGAAAATCCAAACAAGGTTTGGATCAAATGAATTTAATCAATAATTATTCCTAAATGCTAGGCTATAATCACCAATTAAACCATTTTTCATAAACCACTTAGTGTGTAATCGAAATTGGTCAAAGCAACTTGTTCCTCTAAATTCAAATGCTCACGGAGGCAAATGATAAGCTTAACTAAATCATACAATCAATCAAAGATGATAGATAATATAATTCTATTGAACTCGAAAATAGGAAATAGAAATTCATGCATCAAGTTACAAATCCCAATCACTATTACAAGTTTAATCAATCCACACAGAGAAATTGAATGAAAAATCTCAGTTCCACAATCATATAACAAAACCTAACATAGGAAATTGAAATATAATGAGGGAAGTAGATGAAAAATAAATAACTCCCCTATAAGAAGCTCCATAGCTCAAGCTAGATCATCCTCTCCAAGAAGCACAAGAAGATTAGCCACTCATGATGTAAATCACCGCTAAAAATTGTTTGCTACACCAAGAAGCCATGGATGGATGATTGGAAGGGTTGTTATGGAGGATGAGATGAAGAAAGAGTGAAGAAAGAGGAAGAAGATAGTAGATGATGGTAGAAAAGGCAATCTTTGATGAAAGATGAAGATGGGTGAAGTTAGGAACCTTGTGCGCCAGTGCTTTTGTCTGTAAAAACTTGAAAAATCTGATTCTCAATGACCTAAGACGCTGATTTTCGAACTTTGGGCCATTTTTGAAATTTTCAGAAGTCCTGGGCCAGTTTTTGTAATTTTCTCCTCACTATTCTGTAGCTTTTCAGAATTCTGGGTCATTTTCTAGAATTTTTGCTAAATATCATATACAGCAATTTCAGCCCCTTTTCTTCATTTTCTACAAGAAAAAATTAACCACAATGTAATACCTTGCATCCCAAAAATTAATCACTCAAAATAATCAATCAAATGTGACAATTATTCCCTTATTTGGCTCCTTTTTGCACACAATCATCTTTAATTCAACTTAATCATAATATATGCAATTTAGCTCAATATTAATGCTAAAATGCCTAAATAAAATATAAAATACCATGATAAAATAGGGATATATCAATACCCTTGTAATTGTGGATGACTATTCTAGGTTTACTTGGACCATATTTCTTTCACTAAGAATGATGCATTTGATGCCTTTTTGCAGTTTACTAAGAAAGTATAGAATGAGAAGAACGCCAATATTTCTTCAATAAGGACTGACCATGTGACACCTACTTCTAGGACTCATTCCCAAGCTAGATTATCATTGGGAATCATATTCAAGCTTTTATGGGACTTAGAACATTAAAACCACAAACTTTTAAAACTTTTCTTTATTTATGGAAAAATACTAAAATGGGAAAGACTTCTCTAGTAATTTTGAAAAATCATAACTAATTGTAGAAAAATGATTTTGACTTGGTTCAAGTCTCAAATTAAAGCTTGAAGAGTCCTCTATCAAAAAAAAAAATATCAAATAGATCATGAACTAACCCATATGCTATAGATATTTGTTTTTCCCAACCTGCTTTCTTCAATAATCTTCCAGAGCTTGTATCCATTGGCTTTGATGTAGATCTTCATCTTTAGTTTCCAGAAAGTGTAGTGCTTCCCATCAAAGCCTGGAGGTTTATTAATGGAACTTCCCTCAAGTAGAATATTTTCAAGCGATGCCATAATGATCTTTACTTCTCAGATTCGTTGGAATCAATCAAAGAAGACCTTGCTCTGATACCAAGTGAAAGAGGCAATCGCACAAGAGGGGGTGAATTGTGCTTTCAAAAAATTAAAATGATAACAAATAAATGCAACTCTAAAACTTTATACTGGTTCGGCCAACACTGCCTACGTCCAGTTCTCCAACACCTTGTTGGGTTCCACTAACCACAGGTTTTACAACACAGGCTCACCTGTCAACCTTTACAGAGTTTTAGAATCCCTCTAAACACTCCCCCTTACTACCTGTAAGGTAATATCCCTGTTCTAAAGCACCAAGATTTCAAAACAACCTCAAACAGTAGAGGATTTCAAAAAAATACGTTCACTTAATGAACTGATTTTGATAAACACTTAAGTACAGATAAAATCTCAAAATAAATACAGAAAACAGAGAGCAATGAATGAGTTTGTGAATATTCTTGTTTTTCGTCGTCTTTTTCATAAATGCTCGAGTTTTGTATTTATATCTCTTTTCAGATTTTGCCCTAGCATTCAACTTCAAGAAGCCGTTTGAATTTAGTCATTGGGAGCTCATAGCCGTTGGCATTAAATGCAGTTTCTTCATCGGGCTTAACTTTCTACTCTAGCTTCAACTACTCTTGTGTAGGGAAAGCTAAGAGAGAGATAGACTTAGCATTCTGAGCATCCGTACAAACTGTACCTGCATAGCAGCTTTTTCAGTAGCGCTAGCATGTTTTGCTATCGCTAACTGCATAGAGTAAATCCTGCACTTGAGCTGTTAGCTTAAACAAGTAACTATATAATGCACAGCAGATGCTATCACAAGCTTTGTCCATTAGCTCAATGAGATAGAGACAATATATATCAGCTAAGTTTGTCCAAGTTATCAGAGCTTACTCTTAATGATAGATATTAAGGCTAGCATATTCTCTTGGTTCAATTGTTCAGCGTACTAGCTATATCATATCAGCAAACATTCTTCTATCGATAGCTAATCTTATTATCGCTAGTTACTTGATTTGCTCATTAGCTTTAAGGATACTGAGATGATTATTCAAAGGTATTTCAAGGTATCCTTCTATCGATAGCTAACCATGTTAGCGCTAGCAACTATGTTATAACTAGATAATTCTTCCTCTCAGGCACTAGCTATCTGAATGTCTATTAACTGAAGCACTTTGTTATCGATAGCTTAACCTGTTATCACTAGCTAATTCTATTCGCTCAAGGACTTTGATCTATATTTCTGCTATTTGTCCTCACTTTCATGAGCCCATGTTATCTATGAACTTCTAGCGATAGGATCTTTCTTATCGATAGGGAATGACTTAGCGATAGATATTAACTTTGATGTTACTAAGTCTTCATTTTCTATGGCTCTGTCTATTAGCTATAGAGATACACTTAGCGATAGAGATATTTATTCTTAGAGTTCTGCTAAGTTTCCATCTGTTATAGTTGATCCTTTCAATAGTGATAGTCTTTAGCTTTAGCGATAGTGATTTGTTACCTAACAGATTTTACTCATTAATTCAAAGTTAACTTACGCTTATTTACTTATGTTATATATGGGGTCAGTCTTCATCAAAACTTAAGATTCAGATTCTAACAATTTGATCTTCCATCATAACTTAGACTAGCTTCTTCTCTTTCTCCTTTGATGAGCTTGCTCCTAAAATGGTGTAGATGGGGGGTGAGATTTTTGGGAAAATCTCAGTAGTACAATACTCAACAAACAACCATGCATGTTTAACGTTGGACAAGATATAACAATACCAATGACTTATACATGTGAGCATTTATATTCTTGAATAATCACATATGGCCATAGAATTATAAGAAACACATAATCACTTCAAACATTCTTCATGAAGTCAGCCAAATATCACATCACAATGTTGAAACAATGCTGGAAATGAAGAGAGTAAGTATTGCCTTATAGCTTTACAACTTTTCTTGGAGTCCCAACCTTCAAGGCTCCTCAAGAACACTCTTATTTCTCTCACTTCTTATGGGGCTGTGAATTTGGTGAGAAAAGTGGGATGGGAAGGGTCCCATTTATAGGGAAAATGAGGGCAAGGATCACCCTAAGCCACCTCACACAATGCCCAATTGCATGAAGATTTTCTCTACCACCCTTATCCTACCTTGGGTTAGCCACCTCTATTGCACCACTCATGCAATTTATCTTCTTTTCTTGCTTTTATTTTATTTTCTTCCCTCTTCATAATGACCACCTTACCCCTAGTAAGCGGCCTCTTTTCACCATGTTGACCCTAAAGCCTAATATCTTATTTGTACTAAGTCCACAATTTTCTTTGAGTCTAATGGGGGATAATATTTTAGCTTTCTTTCTCTTCCTCTACCTCTTTCACGTGCCACCTTTGGCCCGTTGAGGAAGGAAGAGAGACTTCTCCTCTTACCTTGCATTAAGAAATGGTGACATCACTCACAAGAAATTTTTTAAGCTTGATGCCTTTCTATTGGTCATTTATTATTTTATTTCTTTTTCATTTACCCTTACATGCATTTTCTATTGGCTCTCTCATTATACTCTATTTTTCTATTTTGCTTTTATTCCTTGCATGTCTTCCTATTGGTTATCTTGTCATGATAACCCCCTTCTACCTTTCTCTTGCATGCATTTCTATTGGCCATCAACATAATACTTTCTTTCTAACATAAATTATGCTCATTCTTATTATAATACAGTTTTTATTTATTATTTACAACATAATTCCCTTCCTCTCTATGACAAGTTGTGACATCCTATGCTCCACAAGAGGGAATTATCATTTCTCTTGGGCTAAAGGTCTCTTTCTTTATCTCTAATCCATTTTCTAAGCCCAACCTTAAACTAGACGGGGTTTTAAGCAAATAATATCATCTTATTAACATGCAAATTATACTTGATTATTATAAATTTTCCCTTAATATTTTAGGTGAATTCTTAAGGGGAAACAATTAAATGAGCACCTAAACTAAAACATGCTTTTAAACTAATGGCTATGAAATGTAATTTCCAAACTAATAAAAATTGGGATGTTACAAGTAACCCAAGTCCAAAATTGATATATTCATGAGTTCAAGCCCTAAAATGCTCAATTTAACATTTAAGTGTAATTAACTCAATGCAATAGGACTCTAAGCACATAACTGCCTAAAATACCATGTAATGGCCTAGAACAAGTGATAACTCCCTATAATTATTAGTGGCTAAAAATATATAATTATCAAGTGCAATCATTCCCCCACACTTACGCCTTTGTACTCTTGGAGAAAGCATATATTAATAATGACAATGGCCTAGGCTAATCAAAGTTCTCAAGTTGGAGTGGGACATGTTCAAGAAATGCAAAGGAAAAATTAACAATACCATTGGAAATCAAATGGTAACATGTGAGCACTCTCAAGCATATAAAGTATTTCACACAACTCACAATATGGGTTATTGCACTCTACTTGCTCAACATGCAATTTTCCATAAGCTTTTAAGAATTCTACAATCTCCATGAAGTAAACTCATATGCAAAGAATCAACAAGGCTTTAAGGCTTGTAATGATGGTGGAAGGCTAAAAATGGATGAACATGCAAGATAATGAAACTGAATGGTTGAAACGCATGAACAAGTCACAATACACTTGGTAGCAATAGAAACATAAGTTCAAGCACATTCTAGCCACAATTCAAAAATTGTCTTATTTGTGCACTATTTTTGACTTCTTCTATTTCTTTTCTCCTTTTCTTTTTTTATGTAACATCCCGATTTTTATTAGTATGGAAATTACATTCTATAGGCAATAGTTTAAAGCATGAGGTAATTTACATGCTCATTTAATACTTTTCCCTAAGAATTCTCATAAAATATTAAGAGAGAACTTATAATAATCAAGTAGAAATTTGCATATTACTATGATGATATTATTTGCATAGAAAACCATCTAGTTTAGGGTTGGGCTTAGAAAATGGATTAGAGAGACTTGAGCCCAAAAGAAATGATAATTCTCTCTTGTGGAGCAAAGGATGGCGCCACTTGTCATAGAGAGGAAGGGAATTGTGTTGCAAATAATAAATAGAAAATATATTGTAATATGTATAAGCATAAATTATATTAGAAAGAAAAGGTTATGTTAATGAACAATAGTAATGCATGCATGGGAAAAGTGGAAGGGGTTATCATGACAAGATAACCAATAGGAAGACATGCAAGGAAGAAAATCAAAATAGAAAATAGAATACAATAAGAGAGCCAATGGAAAATGCATGCAAGGGTAAATGAAAAAGGAATAAAATAATAAGTAACCAATAGAAAGACATACAAGCATAAAAAGATTCTTGTGAGTGATGTCACCATTTCTTCATGCAAGATAAGAGGAGAAGTCTCTCTTCCTTCCCCAGTTGGCCAAAGGTGGAGCATGGGAGAGGTGGAGGAAGAGAAAGAAAGCTAAAATTTTGTTCCACAAATGGACTCAAAGAAAATTGTGGATTTAGTAAAAATAAGATAATAGGCTTTAGGGTTAAAATGGTGAAAAGAGGCCACTTACTAGGGGTAAGGTGGTCATTATGAAGAGGAAATAAAATAAAATAAAGGCAAGAAAAGAAGATAAATTTCATGAGTGGTGCAATAGAGGTGGCTAAACTAAGGTAGGATAAGGGTGGTGGAGGAAATCTTCATACAAATGGGCATTGTGTGAGGTGATCCTTGCACTCATTTTCCCTATAAATAGGACCATTCCCATCCCATTTTCCACACCAAACTCACAGCCCCATAGCTAGTGAGAGAAAGAAGAGAGTTCTTGAGGAGCCTTGTTGGTTTGAACTCCATGAAAAGTTGTAAAACTCTAAGGTAGTACTTACTCTATCACATTTCTAGCATTGTTTCAATATTGTGATGTGATATTTTGTTGCCTTGATGAAGCGTATTTGAAATGATTATGTGTTTCTTATAATACTATGGCCATATGTGATTATTCAAGAACATAAATGCTCACATGTATAAGTTATCGGTATTGCATTATCTTGTTCAATGTTAAACATGCACGACTGTTTGTTGAGTATTATGCTATTGAGATTTTCCCCAAAATCTCACCTCCCCAAAATTTACACCATTTTAGGAGCAAGCTTATCATAGGAGAAAGAGAAGAAGCTAGTCTAAGTTATGATTGAAGATCCAATGTTCCCTGTTTTTGTTTTGCATCTTTAGAACCTTGATGAATCTCTAATTGATTTAACCTTTTCCTAAATGCGCCTTGGGGGTTAAGATCAAAATTTAATCCAAAGATTGCAATATAGGTTGCAACCCCAGGTCGTTTCACTTGAGGAGTCTTTTAATCTACCTAATATAGTTAAATGCAATTAAAAATAAATAACAGGTATGGGTTCGGTTTTGAAAGTTCATTTAATTAAACTAGTGAAAAATGCAAGATACTTGTTTTTGGTGATTTTAGATTAAAGGGTGAAAAGAGTTTGGATTAGGGGAAATTTTATAAAATGGGCTTTGGTAGTGTTACAGTGACTCAAGTGCTTCTTTAAGAATGATAAGTGGGAGTTTAATTTACCAAGTCTAATTGAAAAAATTCCCAAGCAACCACTGGGGTCCATTAGCCAAATTAATGACTAATCTAGCAACCACTTTCATAGTCATTACTTAGGGTTAGTGTTAAGATCCACTTGGTTTGTGAAATGCCTTGAAACAAATGCAGTTTAACTCTCATGAAGTGCAGCCACAACATTCATGCATGGAAGAAATTGACTATAACCACTGGCAACCACTAAAATGACTATAACCAAGAACACAACCATAAGTAGATAAGAAATTGTAACTCAATCACATTTAAATCAAAGCATACACATAATAGTTCACAAACAAAGATAGCAACCACATATCCCATGTCTCAAATCCAAATACAAGACCAATACGAAAGGGTAGAAGTCAAATACAAAGGAAATAGGAAATTGTGAACTAGAAACTCCCCTATGTTGGTCCACGAAGCTAGAGCCACCTTCACACCACCAAAACACCTTGAACTTAGCCTCTCATGTCTTCAAATGTGAGCCAAATATGACCCATAGTAGCTGCCTCCATGGATGAGAAAGAGTGAAGATGAAATAGGGTGGAAATGGAAGGTGGAGGGATGAAGAAGATGGAAGTAAGCAAGATTGGAGGTGAAAATGAGTGGAGATGTGAAGATTTGAGTGGATTATGAAGGGAAAAAGAAGAATTCCTAGGAGAGCTCAATATTTTCATGTAAGAGGGCTTAGAAAACTGATTAGAGGGGGTTTGGGGTCTATTTATACCCCCAACAAACCCAAGAAATGAGTCAACAAAAATGCTGATATCGGGCCCTCACTGTGGGAGGCCATGGTGAGGAACATAGAGCATGCCATGTTTAGGATCCTTGCTATGGGAGGCGACGGAGACGGACAAAAAGCATGCAAGTTCAGGGGTCCTCGCTGTGGGAAGCTACAACGATGTGCAGAAACTTTGTCTTCTTAATTAGCCTTGTTCTTTTATTATCTACACATGAAAATGAGCCAAAGGTAGCATCAAATGTCCTTGAGAATTGGTTAATCAATAAATCATGCTAATTATGCCCAAATTGCCCTTGATTAGTATAAACTCCAACAAAGTGTGCAAAATTCAGAATTCATCCTAATTAGGTACAATTACCCCAAGAACATGCAATAATCCAATGATTTTATCAATGAAAAGTGTATAAAAATATGGTGCAATCAGTAATATCTTTGAGATGCCTTTGAATATGTTGTTATTATGTTATCCTTTTGGATTTATGTATGTATATGTTCATTCATGACCATTTGGAACAAGTTTTAATATATGCGATTGAGATTCTGTTTTCTGGGTTCCATTTCTACACAATGTCTATTGAAGAAGTATTTTGAGTTAGTAAATGAACGACTTTAGCTATTAAAGTTTTATGTAAAATAATAGGCATATAGGGATTTCTGGAAACCTAAAAAAAACGTAAATCGGAGTTATGTAGCTCAAATTAAAAATCACGCAAGAAGGCTATAATTTCTGGGTGTGAGAAAGAAAGAAGGTTGGGAAAAACAAAATGTTGTACCAAATGGCTTGGTGCATGATCTGTTTGATATTTTCCCCCCACATTTAAATCTTGCATTATCCCCAATGCAAAACTCAAATGTAAGGTGTAGCAAGCAATGATCCACAAAAGATGTATTTATTGACTCTACTAACACTAAACTACTTTTCCTACTAGAAAGATCCCTTCCCCTTACTTATCCCAACATGTATCATCAAATATCACTAGCTAATCATGACATGAAGAAAAGTAGGGTAAGAGAGGAAAGGAATAACCTAATCGAGTTATGGAGGCTTATAACTCGAATGGTGAAATCGAAGCCCAACGAGCTTGCAACACATGCTATGTCCTTCGAAAAGTTGGAAAGAGGCTTGATTTGTGCAAAAGTCAATGGACTTAATCTCTAACGGTCCAACCCACCAAACTTTCTCACCAAAATTTGGATCTTCAAACTGAGTGATCTAGACCCAAAAAAAATTAGAGATCTTGAGTGGGACTTCTTCAACAGGATCCAGAAGAAACGGGTCTTCATAGTTTGGTGAGTCCAAAACATCCAATTGACTTAGGGTGGGAGAAAGTAGTGGTAGTAACTTTGAGTAGACTAGAATGGTGACTTCTCTTTGAAGTTCTAAGAGAGCGGCATTTACCGTGTTGCGCTTGTGAAATTTTTTTGGACAACATTTTTGCTTGCTCTTTTTCGTAGGCTTTAAAATAGGAGACTTGACGCCCTACTAACACTTGCAACATCACGTAAAACAAAATCCCTTCCAAGCATAGCAGGGTTAGATGAAACAGTAGGACCAACAGGCTCAAAATTAGAAACAAATCATGGAGTGGGAAGAGTACAATCCCCTGAGAAGATTAAAGAGTAGCTCATGTCAGTCGCATGTGAAATAGAAGAAGAAATAGGATAGGAAGAGGGGGGTGTTGAACCTCAGAGCATTGAAGATCCATTGATGAGTCCTATAGCAATTGATGGTCAACTCTTAACTGAGAATTACTGCAATGATCGATTGATTAATTAACTAGAGAAGGTTCCACTTCAATTGATCATTAATTTCTACATTGAACATTATGTGAATCTGTTCAATCAATGTCTAACTAATTGATCTAGTATTGTAAGAAAAATTCTTTAAAGTATTGAGATCCTCATCGAGTAATGAAGAATGCTCAATTAAAAAGCACATCAATCTAAGGAAGTAACCAAGGAACCATGGATGATTGAAAGAACCATCGAGCAATAAACTTGAACTTTGAATTATAACTTGCCATTCCTATGTTTGATATCCTGATGATTAACTATTATATTCTGGAGTTTTTGTTTAGTACATTTCAGGAACAATCAGGGATAAAGTAAGGCAAAGTAAAAATCAAGGATGACTTAGAAATAATTTGATAGAAAATTCTAAGTGATGCCTAATCAATCAGGTTCAAATTGCAAGTTAAGAAACTTAAAGCCTAATCGATCAGGAATAGATCAGGTTTAGATTAGAAGTTAGAGTTGTAGTCGCCCAATCGATCAGAGGCCCTGTGATCGATCAGAGAAGAAAGCCTAATCCATTAGAGAAGTAAGCCTAATCGATCAGAGAGCATTAATCAATCAGAGGAAATAAGATAATCTAAGTCTAATCGATCAAAGAGCACTAATCGATCAGAAGAAATGAGATAATCTAAGTCTAATCGATCAGAGAGCATTAATCGATTAGAGTATATTGATTGATCGATCAGAGAAAACATGTAATCTGAGAATAATCTATCTGCAATCGATTGGACATACCTAATCGATCAGGGTTCCCCTGTAATCGATCAGGCGAGCAATTTTCTAACTTGATATTTAGTGATGCAGGCTATGATCTATGTGTAATCGATATGTGATCGATTAGAAACCATCCCCTGTGATCGATTGGAGGCTATGATCGAAGTGGCGATAGGACTTATTCAAAATTCAATGGTTCAGACTATTTTAAGCTATCAAGTACAGAAAGTGCACAGACCCATTTCAGGAAGTTAACGTTGGCACGCAAACTGCCATTAAAGCTGTTAGACACACCAATTACTTCTAGCAATTAATGAAGAGAGATGAAGTGAAGTAAATCAAGCAAAATGGAGCTAATGCTTTCCTAAATACTATCCCAACACTTCATAATCAGATTAACCTACTCTCTGGACATGCAACAGCTATATTTCCACAACGGGCAAATTTCTAGAAGAAAGTATAAAAGCCATTGTAAAGAAGTTGGTTGAGGACATTGATTTGCCATATTGAATATCTGTACCTACTGCATTCAATACTCACCAATCTTTAGAAAGCTTATTGATTGATATTCTTTAGTGTGTGACAAAATCTGTTCAATAGGGTGAACTAGTATTCTGTATTCACAATCAAGTGAGGATTACTCTTGAGATAGTCGAATCTTAAGAGTAGGGTGTAATCTTACAAGTTGTAAGGGGGAGTGATCAGTGAAGAGAGAGAGATTTCTTGCTGACACTTGTAAGGGCATTCAAGAGCCTGAGTTAATCTTGAAAAGATTAGTAGAACCCAACTGAAGGTTGGAGAACTGGACGTAGGCCAAGATTGGGCTGAACCAGTATAAATATTGTTTCACTCAAGTTTGATTTTTTTAAAAGAGCACAATTCACCCCCCCTCTTGTGCACTCATGCCTCTTTTATTTGGTATCAGAGCCTGGTCTTTTCAAAGTCAGTTGATCCAACGATCAAGAGAAGCAAAGATCCATAATGGCAAGATATGACAATGTACTCCCTGAAGGTAGTTCAATCTCCAAGCCACCCGGATTCAATGGTGAACACTATACCTTTTGGAAGATGAAGATGAAAGTCTTTATCAAATCATCCGGATATCAACTCTGGAAGATAGTGGAAGAAGGAGACATCATTCCTATGAAGACAGAAAATGGAGTTCAAATACCAAAACTACCATACAAAAGATGACAAAGAAAATCTGGAACTAAACAGCAGGGCAGTCTTGATTCTTCAGAATGCCCTAATTTAGAAGGAATACTTTAGAGTATGTCATCTGGAGACAGCAAAAGAAATGTGGGATGTTCTAACAGTTGCTCACGAGGGAACCAGTGGAGTAAAGACCAGAAGAATTGAGCAATTGATCTCTGACTTCCACCTATTCAAAATGGAAGAAGGAGAACCAATCAGGGAACTGGAAATCAGGTTCACTCATCTGATAAACAACCTTACTGCCCTTGGAAGGAGAATTTCAGAGACAGAACAAGTCTCCAAAATCTTGAAGATACTAACTCCTGAATTGCAGATGAAGGCTACTGTAATCCAAGAAATGAGAGGAGAATCCATGAGCTCTATCACGTCCTTATTTGGAAGTTTGGCTGAATATGAATCAACCATCAAAGCACAAAAGAACTGTATGGAGACAAGAAGAAAAAGAATCTTCCTCTTTCAGCTGCTACAAAAGATGATGAGGATGAGGAAGATGAAGAAGAATTGGATGACGATGAGATGGCCTTCATGGTCAGAAAATTTAGGAAATTCTTCAGAAATAGAGGAAGGTTTCAGAGAGGTAGCTCAAGTAACACCATAAGGGACTTCCAGAAAAATGCTCCTGTATGTTATGAATGCAAGAAGCCTGGATACTTTAAATCAGAATGTCCAAATCTTCAGAGATTTAAGGAGAAGGAGAAAAAGAAGGAGAAGTTCCAGGGCAAAAAGAAAGCCTATGTTTCCTCTATATGGGGAGATAGTTCAGATGAAGAAGCCAGTGATGCTGAGGAAGTAGCCAACCTTTGTCTGGTAGCCCAAGAGGAATCATCTGACAGTGAGGTATATCATACTGACCCATCTTTTCAAGAACTTCAAGATGCATATAATGATATACATGTTGAATTTATGAAACTAGCAAAAGAAGTTTCTGTTTTGAGAAAGAAAAACAAAGATCTTGAAAAGAAAACTAAGGAATTAGATTGCATGAAATGCAAACAGATTTTTGAAGAATCATTTCAAAAGAAAGAAAATGTTGAATGCACAAACTGTGAAAAACTTTTGAAAGAAAATGAAAAGATTTCTGGAATTTTGAAGAAATTCACCAAGAGCACTGAAACACTTGATATCATGCTAATGAATCAAAAGGCTTATAGAGATAAAACTGGGATAGGGTATGATCCAACTCCCAAATCCCTGAAAACGAAAAATTTTGCACCTAAAGAGAAACCCTACTTGAAGTTTTTCAGAAAAGCCTCAGAATACTCATCACCATTCAGTTTCTGTAATTTCTGTAACAAAAAGGGGCATACTGAATTAACCTGCTATCCTAAGAAATATGGAGTATTCGGTTCATACAAATGGGTCCCTAAAGGGACACATCTGCCTAAACTCCATCAGGATAAAAGGCAACATACTAGTCCCAAAGGACCCAAGAAAGTTTGGGTACCTAAAGCTGTATAGTTTGTGCAGGTTTGTCTCAAGGCATCCAACAATAACAAGTGGTATATAGATAGTGGATGCTCAAGACACATGACTGGAGATAAAGAAAAATTGGACAATCTAATCATGAAGGATGGAGCTAAAGTTAGCTTTGGTGGAAATCAGTCTGGAAAAATTCCAGGAAAAGGAGACATTGGAGCAGTTAAAGACATTTAACTTGTGGAAGGTCTCTGCCACAACCTGCTAAGTGTCAGTCAAAGCACTGACAGAGGTAACTGGGTAATCTTTGACTCAAATGAATGTCTCATAGTAGATAAGAAAGAACTAGCTATAGATAAATCAAATATTAAATGTAGATTGAAGGCAAACAGAAATGGAAACTTGTATACAGTTGATTTAAATCAGCAATTTTCTGAAAAATGCTTTATGAGTAATTCTGATAGCTGTTAGCAGTGGCATAAAAGATTAGCTCATGTAAACATGACTCAGCTAGATAATCTAATCAAGAAGGATCTTGTCATTGGGATACCTAATATGAAATTAAAGACTGACTTACTATGTGAAGCATGCCAAAAGGGGAAACAAACAAAGTCCTCTTTCAAACCAAAGAAGGGAGTCTCCACTACTAGACCTCTGGAACTGATCCATATGGATTTAGTTGGTCCAGCAAGAGTGAAAAGTCTAGGAGGAAGTCTATATACTCTTGTGATTGTGGATGACTATTATAGGTTCACTTGGACTATGTTTCTTTCCTCTAAACATGATGCCTTTGATGCCTTTTATCTGTTTGCTAAGAAAGTGCAGAATGAAAAGGGTAAGAAAATTAGCTCAATCAGAACATATCATGGAGGAGAATTTGAGAACCAAGATTTACTGGAGCTGTGTGAAGAAAATGGTATAAATCACAACTTCTCAGCTCCCAGAACACCATAGTAAAATGGAGTGGTGGAAAGAAAGAATCGTGTCCTCACAGAAATGGCAAGAACAATGCTTAATGAAAAGGAAATATCTCAAGTGTTTTGGACAGATGCAATGAATACAGCTTGCTACATATCCAACAGAGCTTACATACGAAAAGCAATGGATAAAACTCCTTATGAGCTTTACAAAGGAAGAAAGCCCAATGTAATTCATCTCAAAGTTTTTGGTTCTAAATGCTACATCCACAACAATGGAAAGGTAAATTTAAGTAAATTTGACCCTAAAGCTGATTCTAGAATTTTCATTGGGTACTCTAACAGAAGCAAGGCCTATAGAGTATTTAACAAACGAACTTCTACTGTTGAAGAGCCATTCCATGTAGTATTTGATGAAACTGACTCTGAACAGAGGCCATTAATAGAAGAAGAGTCTAATTTTTCAATCAAAGCTAAAGCCACAACACAACCAATATCATCACCGGATGAAGAAGCTCAAGAGAATGATTTCCATGATGAACCAGCAGGTCCCTCAGCCTGGAGACATCATAGGGATCATCCTCCTGAGCAAATAATTGGTGATGTTAGTGGAGGTGTCAAAACCAGAAGCCAGATTCAAAATGAAATGCATTTTTCTGCGTTTATTTATGAAATTGAACCTTCTTGCATTGAAGAAGCATTGACAGACTGTGATTAGATAGTAGCTATGCAAGAAGAGCTCAATCAATTTGAAAGAAATCAAGTTTGGGATTTGGTTCCAAGACCTTCAAACTATCCTATAACAGGAACCAAGTGGGTTTTCAAAAACAAACTTGATGAATCTGGAACTGTTGTTAGAAACAAGGCAAGACTTGTGGCTAAAGGTTATAACCAAGAAGAATGCATAGATTATGAGGAGACTTTTGCCCCAGTAGCTAGATTGGAGGCAATAAGGCTCTTGTTAGCTTTTGCATCACTAAAAAATTTCAAATTATATCAAATGGATGTAAAAAGTGCCTTTCTTAATGGTTATATTATGGAGAAAGTATATGTTGAACAACCCTCTGGGTTTGAAAATTCTTCTAAGCCTGATCAGGTCTTCAAACTTAAAAAGGCCTTATATGGACTAAAATAGGCACCAAGAGCATGGTATGAAAGATTAAGTAATTTCTTATTAGATAAAGGTTTTACAAGAGAAAAAATAGACACCACTCTGTTTATTTCACATAAAAAGAAAAACATGCTTATAGTACAGATTTATGTTGATGATATCATTTTTGGTGCTGCTGATGAATCTCTTTGTGAAGAATTCTCGAAGATCATGCAGGGGGAGTTTGAGATGTCCATGATGGGAGAACTGAACTTCTTTTTAGGTCTTCAAATTAAACAGAGAAAAGATGGGATTTTCATCTCACAATCCAAGTATGTGAAGGAGATCTTGAAGAAGTTTGGGATGGATCTATCAAAGAAAGAAGAGACACCTAAGAGTTCCACAGCTTTACTGGATGCTGATGTAAAGGGAAAGGACTTCAATCAATCCACATACAGAGGTATGATTGGTTCCCACTTATATCTAACCGCAAGCAGACCAGATATTCAGTTCAGTGTGGGAATATGTGCCAGATATCAAGCTAATCCAAAGGAATCCCACCACATGTGTGTTAAGAGAATCCTGAGGTACTTGGTTGGAACTCAGGATCTGGGATTATGGTACCCCAAAGGAACTCAGGAGTACCTCATGGCATACTCAGATTCAGATCATGTTGGGTACAAAACTGATAGAAAAAGTACCAGTGGTTAGTGTGAATTTCTTGGAGGATCATTAATCTCTTGGGCCAGCAAGAAGCAGAATTGTGTCTCCTTGTCCCACAAAAGCTGAATACATTGCTGCTGCAAGTTTTTGTGCTCAAGTCCTATGGCTCAAGCATCAATTGAAGGATCTGGGAATGGAATTCTCAAAAGTCCCAATCCTCTATGATAACACTAGTACAATCAGCTTGGCCAAAAATCCAGTGCATCACTCAAGGACCAAACATATTGATGTCAGACACCACTTCATCAGGAACCATGTACAAAAGAAGGATGTCAAGGTGGAATTTATTTCAACTCACTTGTAGTTAGTAGATATCTTCACCAAACCTTTGGCTGTTGAATAATTCATGTTCATTAGAAGAGAATTGGGAATGGTAAATCCCAAGGAGTTGTAAAACTGTATCAAATCCTTAACTCTTCTAAATTTTCATATATATTTGATGATAAAGTACTAACTTAGGCATCGGAGTGTCAAATTAAAATTTTGCAGGTTCAATGAAAATCCATCGTCCAATGGATCAGGTAACCTTGATCGATCACAGAACATGTTTTGTGATCGATTAGGCTTCGATTAAAGAAGATTGACAGCATCGATTAGGAAGAAGCTGCCATCAATCAGAGCTGTCTGATCGATCACAAGGAAGGAGTAATCGATCAGGCATTGATTACTCAGCATGGACCTATCGATCACAACAATCCCTAATCGATCAGACATATCTAATCGATTAGAGACTGCACTCTATGATTGATCACAAGGCACATGTGATCGATCAGGCGCTAACGGTAACATTTGTAATGTACACTTTTTCTGACAGTTGCATACCTTTTTGCACTTATTCTCTCATATATACTTGACATATATAACTCTTGTATCATTTCGCTCCATTTGCAATCACTCTTAGCATCATTTCTCCTCCTCTCATCAAACCCTAACTGCACGAATCATCAAAACCCTTCGTAACAGTCGTAACTGGAGCCATTATTCGAATCATCATTCGTCATAACTCCTTAGACCCGGTTACACCCTTTCGAATCACCAGTCATAACCCTTAGCTCTCTATATAAACCTTCATATGGCACCCAAAATGCGTATACTCAAAAATTACAAAGCACAAGTTGTTCCTGATATAGTTCCCTTGCACCCAAGAGACCCTGCACTCACCTATAGACACCCCTCTCTACCTTCAAACCCTACACCCTCTACTTCTCAACCATCACCACAAATGGCCAAGATTCGTGCTAATACCTCCCAGTTTAAGAGCAAAAGTCCTTCCACAATAAAAGTTAGAGAACTCATCTAAGGAGAAACAGAAGTTCCCATTGATTCATCCTATGCTCAGGGTCCTATTGAAGATGCTTCAGAAGACATTCAAAGGCGATCTTTGCAGCAAAGATGTGGGTACATGAACATTGATTATCTGGAGAAAAATGGATACCATGTGTCTGAGTGGATGGAGCCTTACAAGCAGTGGATAGGAATCAAGAATCATTATAATGAGAAAGTTGTGAAGGCATTCTATTCCAACTTGAAGATTACTACCACTGAGTCTGAAGGATAGATTTCAGAAATCATAATTTCTTCTCAAGTCAGAGGGAAGAAATTCTCATTTGGCTGGTCAGATTTGAACAAATGGCTGCACATGGATAGGCCTGTAATGGAAGCATATAATTCTTGGCAGCATAAGCAGAAATACACTGATAGTGATTTGTTACAAATTTATCAACCAATCAGTCCACTTCAGGGAACTCTCAAACCTGCACAACTATCTCTACCCAATAGAGTCATTCATTATGCATACTCCAGATGCATGGTGAACAAAGTAGGCAATTTCTCCCAGATCCTTGACATAGACAACCCAGTCTTGGCCATGATCATCAACAAAGTCCCTGTCAATCCCGGGCAACTAATCTGTGAGGAGTTTCTGCGATTTCAGAAGACAAAGACTGTCAAGACTCCTCTCCCCTTTGCACCATTGATATCATCCATACTCTGCAGTAACGAGATTTTTGGGCTTGATGGTGACCAGAACATTAAGCCCCCAAGATGCAATCTAACCACTCTAAAGAAGATGGGGGTACCTCCTTTTGGTCATGGATTCATCCCTCCTCCTTAACCAGATATTCAAAATCAAGAAGGCCATCATCCAAAGGCACCTGCAGTAGAGGCTCATTAAGAAGAAGTACATTCTTCTGCCTCCCACTCCTCTAAACTAGTGGCACCTGAACCAGTAGAACCAGAACCTACAGTACCTGTGCCAGAAGAAGGTGTTCTACTCCCTGCCAATGTGATTGATCAACTTGTTGACAGAGTGTCAGCCAGAGTTATAGAAGAAATATCATTGGAGCATCAAGCATTGGAGGAAAGATTGTTAAGCAGATTGGTGGCTGCCCTGAACAATTCTGTGGTCCAGTCTATCAAGGAAAGTACTCTAACAATCTTCAAAGGCTATGATGCAGTTATGAACATGCACAAATTCCTCCATAACAAACTTGCTGGCCTGGAAGATCTCCTTAGGCAGAAAGTTCAAGTTGCTCTCCCTGGATCTCCTTTATCACCATTCCCTAGGCACGAAGCCCATCAGGTATTTCCCATTCACTATTCACCACATCCCTCACCCTCACATTCCCATCCTACCTCCCCTCTTCCCAAAACACAAGCGTCTCCCAAACACACCCCTTCTTCACCTAAACATACCTCTTCATCCTCTCCCTCCAGACACACCTCCTCATATTCAGACAATCAAGACCTCCTCCCTCCCCTATGCAATTCACTAACACTCCTCTTGTTCCTTCCCAATCCCTTCAGACACAAGCCCCCTCTCCACCTCCACATACTGCTCGGCCAAAGCCCTCCCAGAGCTATTCCAGAAAAGGAAAAGCTGTGGTGGTTGACACTACTCCTACTCCTTCCTCTGTCCCTTTTGATGATGCCAAAAAGGGGGAGAAGAGATTCAGTGTGACAACTAAGGGAGAAAGCAGCCAAGTTCAAGAAAAGGCTGTGGAAGCTACTACATCTTGTCTTCCATTGCTTCTGAAGCCTCTCACATTCCTAAGGATGTCTCCATGGATCAGACTCTTGAGGAAATTCATGAATTGGTAGAGGCAATCAAGTTAAGCATGGCAGAAGAAGAAGTTGTGGAGGAAGAAGCATCAGATTCAGAAGTTAAGGTCACCAATTTTCCCTAGTAGATGATGATGTTGTTTTGGAGGAAGACATGAGCATGGCCATGGTGGTATATGAAGGAGAGCCTTAACCAGTTGCCGTTAATCTATTGCCCTACCTTCATCACCAAGCAGAAGAGCTTCACTCTCAGGTTGAAGAATTGACTGAAAGATTCACCAAGAGCCAGCAAGAAAGGGAAGCCAATGACTCTGCAAAGGCAGAAGCTGAGAAAGAGGTTCCATTGAAAAGACTGATCTGCCCAAATCTGATCTGCCTCATCCTGTGTTTCCAAGTTGGGTGTCCGGAGGCAGGTAAAATTCAAGAAGACTGCTCAGAAGAAAGTAGTGGATCCTATTTAGACTACCTCAGAGTTCCTAAAGTTTGATAAGGAAGAAGAAGGGCCAGAGGTTCAGTCAGAGGCCAAGAAAAGAAGAGTAAAGATGACTACACCCAAGCCTCAACCTAAGGTAGTGGCTACAAGGAAAAGCTCCAAGGGGTCCAAAGGCATTAAAATAGAAGAGCCTAAGCCTGCTTCCAAGCCAGCACCTAAAAGGAAGGCTGCTCCCAAAGGCAAATCCACTAAGCCTCCTCCAAAGAAGTAGAAGCAACAGTCTCTCCTAGATAGAATGCTATCTCATTTTCCTCCTCCATCTCCTCCTAAGAAAAAAGCTCCAGTAAAGAAGAAGAAGGCACCTGCTAAGAAGAAGAAAGAAGTTGAAATTGAGTTTGAGGAATCTTCATATGACTCTGGGAGAATTAGCAGTGAATCTGGGGACTATGATTTGGACACATCAAACTGGAAGGATGACATAGATTCTGACTAAACCAGAAAGCCTCTACCAGTCCTTAGCACTTTTCATATGCATCATTCATATTTCACATATTTTACTAGTTCATTTATCTCATTTTAAATACTATGTTTTTCTGTTGTAATTTATGAATTATGTTTTCAGAACATCTAAGTTATCAGTATGCAATTTATGTCTAATTTTTTATATTGCCTTATTATCTTTCTAATTGTTTATAATGTTTTGTTATCACCAAAAAGGGGGAGAATGTTAGAATAATGAGTTTTGATGATAACTAAACATAACTTAGGCATAAAGTAAGGCTAAGTAAAAATCAGGGATGACCTAGAAATAATCTAATAGAAAATCCTAAGTGATGCCTAATCAATCAGGTTCAGATTATAAGTTAAGAAACTTAAAGCCTAATCGAACAAGAACAAATCAGGTTTAGATTAGAAGTTAGAGTTGTAGTCGCCCAATCGATCAAAGAAGAAAGCCTAATCGATTAGAGAAGTAAGACTAATCGATCAGAGAGCATTAATCGATCAGAGAAAATAAGATAATCTAAGTCTAATCGATCAGAGAGCACTAATCGATCAGAGGAAATGAGATAATCTAAGTCTAATCGATAAGAGAGCATTAATCGATTAGAGTATATTGAGTGATCAATTAGAGAAAACATGTAATATGAGAATAATCTATCTGCAATCGATTGGACATGCCTAATCGATCAGGGTTCCCCTGTAATCGATCAAGCAAGTAATTTTCTAACTTGATATTTAGTGATGCAGGCTATGATCTATGTGTAATCGATATGTGATCGATTAGAAACCATCCCCTGTGATCGATTGGAGGCTATGATCGAAGTGGCGATAGGACTTATTCAAAATTCAATGGTTCAGACTATTTTAAGCTATCAAGTACAGAAAGTGCACAGACCCATTTCAGGAAGTTAACGTTGGCACGCAAACTGCCATTAAAGCTGTTAGACACACCAATTACTTATAGCAATTAATGAAGAGAGATGAAGTAAAGTAAATCAAGCAAAATGGAGCTAATGCTTTCCTAAAGCCTATCCCAACACTTCATAATCAGATTAACCTACTCTCTGGACATGCAACGGCTATATTTTCACAGCGGGCATTGATTTTCCATATTGAATATATGTACCTACTGCATTCAATACTCACCAATCTTTAGAAAGCTTATTGATTGATATTCTTTAGTGTGTGACACAATCTGTTCAATAGGGTGAACTAGTATTCTGTATTCACAATCAAGTGAGGATTACTCTTGAGATAGTCGGATCTTAAGAGTAGGGTGTAATCTTAAAAGTTGTAAGGGGGAGTGATCAGTGAAGAGAGAGAGATTTCTTACTGACACTTGTAAGGGCATTCAAGAGCGTGAGTTAATCTTGAAAAGATTAGTAGAACCCAACTGAAGGTTGGAGAACTGGACGTAGGCCAAGATTGGGCTGAACCAGTATAAATATTGTTTCACTCAATTTTGATTTTTTTAAAAGAGCACAACTCACCCCCCCTCTTGTGCACTCCTGCCTCTTTCAGATAGCAGATGCTTGAGACATATGACCGGTGACAAAGAAAAGTTCAACCATCGAAATTAAAGATGGAGCCAAAGTGAGCTTTAGAGGAAACCAGTCTGGAAAGATAGTTTGAATAGGTGAAATAGACTAGAACAATGGAAAGACTATGAAAGATGTCTATTTTTTGAAGGTGTTTGCCACAATCTCCTGAGTGCAATTCAAACTGCTAATAAATATAATTGGATTACTTTTTACTCTAATGAATGCATGATAATAGACAAAAAGGATCTAGATAATGACAAAGCTACCCTAAACTATAAGTTAGGGCTAGCATAGATGGAAATTATTCAACAGTTGATCTCAGTTAGCCGATACAAGAAAAATGCTTCATTATTAATGATGAAAATTGTTGGTTGTGGCATAGGAGACTAGCTCGTGTAAACATGTCTCAATTAAATAAGCTAGTTAAAAATGATCATATAATTGGCATCACTGAGCTTAAATGTAAGTCTAACTCAATTTGTGAAGCTTCTCAAAAGGGTAAACAAACAAGGTCCTCTTTCAAACGTAAGAAGATATTCTCCACAATAAGACATTGGGAGATGACTCACATGGACTTGATTGGTCTAGCAAGGGTAAAGAGCATAGGTGGAAACTTGTACACCCTCATGATTGTAAATGACTATTCTAGGTTCACTTGAACCATGTTTCTTTCCACTAAGCATGATGCTTTTAATGCCCTTTTATTGTTTGCTAAAAGTGCAGAATGAGAAGAATTTCACAATTGCCTCAATAACAACTAATCATAGAGGAGAGTTTGAGAGTAATGAATTTGCTGGCTTCTGTGAGGAAAACGGAATCCATCACAATTTCTTAGCTTTAAGAACTCCTCAACAAAATGGAGTAGTGGAAAAAAAGAATAGAGTTCTGACAGAACTGGCCAGAACAATACTGAATAAGAATGGTGTGTCTCAAGGATTCTAGGCCGATGCAATGAGCATTGCTTGCTACATAACAAACAGAGTCTACATCAAATATAGCATGACAAGACTTCTTATGAACTATATAAAGGCAGAAAACCAAATGTGGCTTATCTAAACATATTTTGATCAAAATGTTACATCCACAACAATAGAAAGGGAAACCTAGGTAAATTTGATCCAAAAGCTTATGTAAAAATTTTCATTAGATATTCTAACAAAAGTAAGGCACATCAAGTCTTAAACAAAAGAACTCACATTGTTGAAGAATCTATTCATGTTGTTTTTTATGAGATAGAATCCTATAAGAAATCTGATGATGAGGATGAGATTCCTTCTAAGCCAAAAATTAAGGCTATTGAGAAACATCCAGTTACACAACCAATAATTTCACTTGATGAATCTGATTATGAAAGTCTAGAGCATGATACTATTGATGAACCAGCTGAACCTCAAGCTTGAAGACATCATATGCATCATCCACCTGAAAAAATCATAGGTGAAATTGGTGGTAGTGTAAAAACTAGAAGGCAGATTCAAGAGGAAATGCAATTTTCAGCATTCATATCTGAAATTGAGCCTTCTTATGTTGAAGAAGCCCTCACTGATAGTGATTGGGTGATAGCAATGCAAGAAGAACTCAATCAATTTGAAATAAATCAAGTTTAGGACTTGGTTCCTAGGCCTCTGGACTATCCAGTAGTAGGAAGTGAGTGGGTTTTCACAATCAAACTTGATAAATCTTTAGTTATAGTGAAAAACAAGGTTAGGCTTGTGGTAAAAGGATATAACTAGGAAGAAGGGATAGATTATGAATAGACTTTTGCTTCAGTTGGAAGATTGGAAGCAATAAGACTCCGCTTAGCTTTTGCATCCATAAAAAATTTTAAACTTTACCAAATGGATGTAAAGATTGCCTTTTTAATGGTTATATCATGATGGAAGTGTATGTTGAGCAACCTCCTGGTTTCGTTGATACTACAAAGCCAAATCATGTTTTCAAACTTAAAAAGGCTTTGTATGGTCTCAACCAAGCTTCAAGAGCTTGGTATGAGATGGTAAGCAATTTTCTAATTAGCAAAGGTTTTACAAGAGGAAAAGTAGATACTACTTTATTCATATTGCACAAAGATAAACATATGCTTGTAGTATAGATCTATGTAGATGATATTATCTTTGGTGCTACTAATGAAAACTTTTACCAAGAGTTTTCAAAGATGATGCAGGGAGAATTTGAGATGTCCATGATCGGAGAATTGAACTTCTTCCTAGGTCTTGAAATCTAGCAAAGAAAGAATGGCATCTTTGTGTCTCAAACCAAGTATGTGAAGGAGATCCTGAAGAAATTTAGGATGGACGTATCCAAAGAAGAAGACACTCTAATGAGCTCCATTGCCATGCTAGATGCTAGTGAAAAAGGGAATGACTTCAATCAATCAATCTAAAGAGGGATGGCTGGTTCCCTTCTGTATCTAACTGTAAGCAAACTAGACATTCAATTCAGTGTGGGAATGTGTGTTAGATATTAAGCAAACCCTAAAGAATCCCATCAGAAGAATGTAAAAAGAATTTTGAGATATATGGTTGGCATTCAAGAGCTTGGCCTATGGTACCTAAAGGAACTCAAGAGTATCTCATTGCCTATTCAGATTCAAACCATGTTGGGTACAAGATTGATAAAAAAAGTACTAGTAGTCAATGTGAGTTCCTTGGAGGTTCACAGATATCATGGTTTAGCAAGAAGCATAACACAATGTCACTTTCATCCATAAAAGCTGAATATATTGCTACTACAAGTTGTTGTGCATAAATCCTATGGCTCAAGCATCAATTGAAGGATCTAGGAATGGAATTTGAAGAAGTCAGAATTTATTGTGACAACACAAGCACAATAAGTTTGGCTAAGAACCCAATTCACCAAGCAAGGACCAAGCATGTAGATGTGAGGTACCATTTCATCAGAGATCATGTGCAAAAGAAAGATGTGAAAGTGGAATTCAATCCAACTCACTTGCAGCTAGTAGACATCTTCACAATTCTTGTATATCATAAGAGAATTGAGAATAGTAAATCCCAATGAGTCGTAAGTATATATCAAGTTTCTTACTCATCTCTTAGTCTATTATTTACTTTAATATGCTTATCTTGATGATACGATATTGACTTAGGCATCGGAGTGGCCTGCAAGAAATTGCAGGTCATGTGTTAGAAAATTACAATCGACCACCGATGACTAATTCATCCATAGAGCAAATTTTTGGTAAGATAAGTGAAGGGTATAGAGTGGGCTTTGAGTATTGAGGCTAAGCAAAAATGTTTGAGTAAATTCAAAGTGCTTCGATTAAAAAGGTATATCAACCATTAAGCACTTAGAATCCATCAACCAAATAAGTCCTGAAGGAAGCAAATGTCCATCGATGGCCATATCAACCATTAAGTATCATTTAATCATCGAAGGCCATATCAATCATTGAGCAGTTGGGAAGGAATACTTGATAAGTCAGAGAGTAATAGAGTATTTAGCGTAGGATTCATTTGAGCATAGCAGCTCATGATCAAGCAAACTAACAGCCATCAAGCAAACTATCTGTCATCGAGTTATCATAATAGGAAACCATTGATGGTTCGTGCAACCATCGATGAAACTTCCCAACGGTAACTTTTCTCTCTCATCTAGAAATACTAGTTACCATTGCATATGACCATTATACATTCTTGCATTCACTCTAACCTCCCTCTAAGTGACTTTTTGGCAAAACCCTTACATCTCCTCTCATTTTTCAAATTTTCCAAGAATCATTGTTTTAATTCGCACCTATTCTTCTCTATAAATTCGAAAATGTCTCCACCCAAAACGATTTTGACTGGTATGGGTCCTGGAAGCAAGAAAGGAAAAGAGAATAGTGATCGTACTCAGAAAAAGCCAAGGGTTACTCCTAAAGTGGCCAAAGAAAATGTATCATTGCTGTTGATGATCCTACCGTTTCTTTGAGAATTGCACCCAATAGAATCGAACAACAAGTTATGTGTAACACCTAAAATTTTCTACTATACTATAGCATTTTTAATCGAATTACAACCACTTTTCAATGTTAGAAGCCCAAAAATACGAAAAATTTAAAACGTTTTCTTTTCAAACATTAAACCAATCTTCTTTTTGTTGGAATGGGCTTTTCTGACGAATTGGACAATTTAAAACTTTTATTAAATCAAAGTGGTTCATAAAAAAATTAAAAGTACATTAACACTGTTCAGGTACCTATTCTTTGAGAATGGCAAAACACACAAGAGGGGGGTGAATTGTGTGTTTCAAAATTAAACTGTAAACACAAAGACAATCCTTTATACTGGTTTGGCCAAACACTGCCTACGTCCAGTTCTCCAACTCCTCGTTGGGTTCCACTATTCCATAGGTTTTACAACACGGGTTCACCTGCCAACCTTTACAAAACAGAGCTTT
The DNA here is from genome assembly GCA_037074515.1 of Mimosa bimucronata. Classification (NCBI taxonomy): domain Eukaryota; kingdom Viridiplantae; phylum Streptophyta; class Magnoliopsida; order Fabales; family Fabaceae; genus Mimosa; species Mimosa bimucronata. The sequence goes on from CM073441.1 coordinate 11,346,767, forward strand.
AGACTTCCTCTAAACGCTCCCCCTTACAAGTTGTAAGAATACAACCCTGTTCTAAAGTCCCAAACTTTAGAACAACCTCAAACAGTAGATGATTTCAATAAATGAGTTCACTTAATGAACAGATTTTGATAAACACTGAAGTATAAATAAACTCACTAAGAGTAATAAAAACTTTAAGCTTTTGAGAGCAGAGAGTAGGTGAAAGTAATGAATGTTTGTAATTTCGTTCTCTACTTCATAAATGCTTAAGTTTCGGTATTTATATCTCTTCACAGCTTGCCTTTTCCTTCAGCTCCAAGAGGTCGTTTGAATATGTTCGTTGAGAGCTCATAGCCGTTGGCAATAAATGTTGTTCTTCATCTTAGTCAACTTTCTTCTCTTGCTTCATTTAATTCTTGCAAAGAGTGAGCTAAGAGAAACAGAGTCTGTGAGTAATGATTACCTGTAACATTATACTTACATAGCATCTTTATCAGTAGCACTAGCAACATTGGCTATCGCTACCTTCATAGTGTTAGTCCTGCACTTAGCCAAACAAGAATTCAAGTGAAGCACAGTAGGTGTTATCGCTAGTGAAATTCATTAGCTCAATGTTTACAGATAATGTATTAGCTATCAGAATGTCTAAGTTATTTCAACAAGTATTTTCCTATCAATAGCCAATCATGTTATCGCAGTGACTATGTTATCGCTAGTTCATTTCATTAGCTCAATGGTTCAAAGGCACTAGCTATCTGAATGACTGTTATCTGAAGTATTCTGTTATCGATATCTGATCCTGTTATCGCTAGTTATCTTTGCTAGCTATTCTAACATTTTCCCTTGCGATATCCATGTCATTTATGGGCCTTAGCGATAGAGATATAGCTTAGCGATAGTGATCTATTCTTTGCTGACTTAGGCTAGCTCAACTCATTCTCTTATCGATAGTGAAGGTTTTAGCGATAGAGACATTTGTCTTTTCAGATTGTTGCTAAGTCTTCATTAGCTATTATCCTAAGCTTTCCATTTGTTAGCGATAGGTTCTTGGCCTAGCGATAGTGTATCTGTTATCTATAGGATTTTACTTGTTCAATGTTAGGATAACCTACACTCTTTTTCTTAGTCATATAACATATATGATTCTTATTTCAATTCATTCCAGACTAAGTTGTATGCTATCAGTTCATTTTACTTATGTTATCTATGGGTTCAGTCCTCATTAAAACTTAAGATTCTAACATTCTTTATTCATAGTACTCAGGAAAATTTAAATCCTTTTATACATATACATATTTTTATTTTCTATACTTTTTGCTAATAACTCAATAATTTAATTTTATATCATCTACAGATAAATCTACTAAAATAATTAACTACCATAAGAAAGCATTCCCGCAAATATTCTTGCTTTCTAAAATATCATCTTATTTTCTTCGTCTTATCTTCTTCCAGCACTCATGTCTTATCTCAACCATCTTACCATCTACCAGCTTCTTTGAAAACAATAGTTCAATGCAGTTTATGTCATTCACTTTAAATCTCATGCATGCATTGTCATGTATACATTTTATAAACATTCACAAATAATGATAGCATTTATCCTACTAATCTGGATGCGATCTGCACCTACCAATCACTGATAACGATATCTTCGTTAACTAGTGGAGGTTCTACCTACAAGACTTCTCATTATAACATTTAATGCTATAACGTAACTAGTTTGGCAAAGGGGTAGCAAAACACCTAATATATTAAAGCCTATAACGTAAGTTGGAGTACTCCAACTTAAAAGGAATAAAAGACACACCACTTAAATGCAACAGGTATTACAAAATTATACATGCAAATTGAGTGTAATGAGATAAACTGCTACCTGGATATCGAATCATTGTCCTGAATCAGTTCCTTTCCTTTCCATTGCCTTGATGAATGCTAAACTACTATTAAAGCCTATAACACATCTGTATAATAAAAATAAATTAATATTTATACTTATATATTTATATTTATTTAACGTCTCTCACGATCCTAATGTAATTAATATTAACTACCCCATTCTTTGTATCTTATATAAGTAGGTTTTACTTTGCCTATTTTGACCCTTTTAAAATTAAAAGGTCACTTAAAATAATTTATTTCAATTAATCATTCCGATTCTCATTATCATCTTTTCCGAAATTAAATATAAAAACCACAATGACTTAATCATAATTAATCTATTAAACATTACCATCTTTTACCATATATTAATTCCCTATTCTTGTATAGTATAACTTTACTCTTATCAGAATCACAGCTTACAACTGATTCACAGTTGTCACTGAAAATGTTGTTTAAGAGTACAGAAATAGAACAGAGGTTTCAACTTATTACATTCAGTCCAACAAACAAACCATAGATAAATTAAATTTCTATTTCTATCATTATTTCCTACTATCAAGAATGTAGAGCAAACGGACATGGAACCAAGCACAGAAATAAATCCAGACTCTTAGAAATTTATAACTTCCACCCACACTATAATATTATTTAGATATACGAAACTTCAATTGGAATCTAAACTAAAATTAACCAAGTGAAAATCAAAGTGCATAAACCTTTTTGTCCTCTTTATTTTACCTAATCAAATATGAACAATTAATCCCTACAAATATATAGAATCCATTCTCCCAGAAGTCCTTAAAGTAATCACCCTAGATTAAATCCCAACCTCAGGAATCAACTTCTTTCCTTGAATCTAGAATCAATACTCCATATATTCTAATCCTTAAACCATCTACCTCCATAAATTCACACTTAATTATTTAACTAATTCTCTATACTTCATGTGGATCCCACTTTTATAATCACCCAGTAAACCCATTTCATTAAAGAAAGAAATACTTGATCTAGATCCATGGCTTAAGCCATACAGGTTGTGGATTGGGATCAATCTCCCATATAGCCCTAAAATGGTGAAGAGTTTCTACTTTAACCTAGAATTCAACTGCACACACAAGGATTCTTCACAGCTTCTGGATATTGAAATCTCATCTACTGTCGAGGCAAGAAAATTTCATTTAACTGGAGGACAATGAAAAAATGGCTTGGCATCAATGAGTCATATGTTAATGAATGGCTCAAGATTGAAGAATATTAAGAGAATGAGTCGAACATAATATATGTCCCCTCCAAACCTGAGAGACTCTATTTTTTGAGCCTACCCTCATGTCTATGGTTCACAAAGTCCTGCACTATGTCTATCATAAGAGGAAACTTGTCTCATCTACAGAAAAATGACAACCCAATCCTTTCTACTCTCATAAACAAGGACAAACTGAATCTAGGGTAGATCATCACTATGCAATTCAAGGAGTTTATTGAATCTAACAGAAAGAAGACATCCTTGCCTTTTCCCCAGTTCGTGTCCTTCACCCTACTCAAAAATGACATTTGGTACTTGGATGATGATGAAGCAAAGCCCATTCAAAGGATCACAAGATTTTCAACCACTCAGCTCAAGAAGATGAAGCTTCCACTTCATCAAGAAACTTAGCTAGCAAAGCAAGACAAGGGCAAGTCTATTGCTAGTGAATCTTCCAACATTGCAGCACAAGATGAAGCCTAGTCCTAGCACACTCTACTGGTCCATCATGTTTGGCTCAGCCATGAAGTTTGTCTTCTCAAAATAAATTATGCAGTAGTTGACAACCAGGATCATTGATCAATGGAAGCAAGATGCTAAAGACAGTTGGATGGAGATTTGTCATCAAGAATGCTGGCATGGAAGATAGGATTGTAAAGAGGGTTCTCAATATAATGAATGAATCCTTGGCACTTGTAGTCCAGAAATATTTCAGACAAGCCTATGAAGGATTTGACCTTGTTGTGGCTATGATGAAGATGATGGAAGATAGGCAAGCCAAGTTTGAATCTTTCTTAAAAGATCACATTGTGCTACAAAATGTAGAAATCTTTCTAGATGGCAAAGTCAACTAGCTGGTTCCTGAAACAGAAGTTAGAGAACCCTCTGGTACAGCCAACATGGAGGTTGATGTAGAACACCATTAACCTATCCATCATTCTCCTATCTATGACTCTCCTAACCACACTTAAACACAAACCTCTCCACCACATGTCCAAACACAAACCTCTCCCATTGACCTTGACTCCCTAAAAGAAACCTCACTAAAAGACTAATCTCCTAAACAAACTCCTAAACCTTCACCACTACCATCTCAAACACAACCATACCATGTCAGACCAAAATAGTATCCCCACCAATGATTCAACATTTTCCTTCCCATTTTACCAGAAAGAGATACAGAACAACAAAGTCCAATCCATCCATGTCTCCAAACCTAGCCCCTTTGTCCATTCATCCCATACAACCTCCTCTCATACCTCCGTTGCCATTGGAACCTCTCTCCTAGATACTAAGACCCTTTTTGATGATGACAAAAAGGGGGAGAAGGAAGAAATGGCTGAACTAGTAGAGCTAGACAGATTTTTACAGAAATTCATCAAGAAGCTAAGGAGGTAGCAAAACTTGCAGAGAAAGAAGCTGATGATAAGGGGGTTGATGATGAGACTGCTTGAAAAGGCTATTGATGAGTTTGCTAAGTTCCCTGATAAGTCTTAAGAAAAGGAAGTTACTGAGAATTTGGAGGAAGTCAAGGAGGATGAGAAATCTAAGGAAGAAACCACTAACTAGTATTTGCAGAGTTCAGATGAGAAAGAAAAAGAGGAAGAAGCAAGAGTGGTTTTTTGAGAAAGCTGAAATTGAGGAAAAGGAGTCTGACAAAGAAGATGTGAAAGTTGTATGTGAGGGATTTGACATGAAGACAACTACTCAATTCCTCATCTCCCCTAGGCCAAGAAGAATGCTAACCAGAAGCATGGCCAAGGCAAGGGCACAACAAGTAGTGTTTAGGAAGAAGAAAAAGCTCCTGAGCAGAAGAAAGAATCATCTGAAAAAGTTGAGCAGAAAGGAATAGTTCAATATTCTGGGCAAGAAACAGTGGCTACTAAACAACAAGGGAATGAATCTGAGGCAGAAGCTGAGTCTGGAAGGACTATCTCTGATCATGCCTCTTCTTCCAATGACCCTCTGATTTAAACCTTTTCCTAATCGCCTTGGGGGTTAAATGCAAAATTATTTATTAACCAAGGATTGCACTATAATGGTGCGATCCCGGATCGTCTCTCAAGGAGCCTAATGACTAACCTAGGAAACTAAATGTCATGCAAATGAAGTATAAAAAGGGGTTTTGTTGGGTTTTAATATGAAATATGCAAAATGAGCCTAACTACAATATTTTTTTTTATCTTTTCCTTAATGAGGAGGAATGGTTGGATGGGTGAAGTGAAGTTGATGGAATGGATCTCTTGAGTCTAGGTGAGGTGACAAACATAAGTTCAAATCATTTAGGGATTCAATTCATCAAGTCTAATAAAATAATCCCCAAGCAACCACTAGGGGTCCACTAGCCCTAATTAATGACTAATCTAGCAACCACTTTCATAGCCATTACTTAGGGTTAGTGTTAAGGTCCACTTGATGTGTGAAATACTTTGAGCAAAAACACTTGTGGCTCTCATAAAAGTGCAATCACAACAATTATGAATGGAAGCAATGAATTAAGCCCACTAGCAACCACTAAAATGAAATTAACTTCATGCAACCACAATGTAGATAAGAATTCATAACTCAAGTGTTCAAAGCCCAAAATAAACACATATAGTTCATACACATACATATCTAAAATCTCATTCGAATACATAAATCCAAACATCTCCAAGAGAAATTCAAATAAACATAGAAGAAATCCTAAATACATATGTTAGAACAAAGAAAAACTCCCCTAATGAAGAACCCATGCTTGAGACACCATCAACCCATCCTCAAGAGATGAAGAGCTCCTCAATCCAACATAGAAACTCCAAGAGGAACCCCAAGAAGAAGCTCCATTCGAAAATCCATGGAAGAGGAGGGTGGATGAAGAAGATGGAGATGTAAGAAGGATGAGAGGATTTAAGGGTTTGGGAGTGAATAGAGGTGGAAAAGATGATGGGAATTGAGTGTTAGGTCGATTTTTATGTTTAGAAGTCGGGTCTAGGTTGTTTTGGGTCGGATCCTACCAATGGGTACCCTAAAAACCCGAAAAACCAGCTGAAATAGCGTATCTGTCAGCTCGTTCTCGCTGCAGCGAGCAAATCTTCTCGCTGCAGCGAGCTAGACAGAAAGTTAGCCCAAGCTTCTGTCTTCCTGGCTGCAGCGAGAAGATCTTCTGGCTGCAGCCAGATGCTCGAAAAAGCTATGATCAATTTCTTGCTTTGGCCAGCTTTCTTCTTCGTAACTTGCTCTTCCGTGCGGCCTACTTCTTTTATGACCTGCACTCAAAATTACACTCAAGGTAGCATCAAAATGTTCTTGGGAATATGTAAATCAATAAATTATGCTAATTATGACCAAATTGCCCTTGATTAGTATAAACTCCAACAAAGTGTATGAAAGTCAGAATTTATCCTAATTAGGCACAATTACTCCTAGAACATGCAATAATCCAATGATTTTATCAATGAAAAGTGTATAAAAATATGGTGCAATCATTTCCCCCACACTTAAACCTTTGTACTCCTGGACAAAGGGTACAATGCAAAGAAGAATGGTTTTAACCAATCAATAATCTCAAGCTAGCATGAATCATGATCAAGAATATGCAATGGGAGAATTGACAAAGCAATCGGATGAAGCAATGGCAAAGAGGACTCTCAAGATAATAGTGTTTCACTCTCCTTACCTTATGTGGGGTTTTTCACACTCAACTTGCTCAAACAACAATTTGCCATAAGCTTGTAACTACTCTTACATCTCCACCCATGCATACAATCAAGCATGAATCAAAAGGACTTGTAGGGTTGAAATGATGGAAAAGGCAAGATGGATTGCATGTTATGGAACGGAAAGGTTGAAATGCAATTTAATGTTTCTATTAGGGCACATAGCATATGATAGCATGATTTCAACAATAATGATGCCACATCAAGAAATGAGTTATTCTTCAAACCTTCTTTTTCTTCTTTTTTTTTCATTTTTTTTCTTTATTTTTATGCATACTTTTCTATTTTCTTTTTCTTTTCAACACATACATGGCATTAACAACAAACAAAAGTGGCTCAAACTCAATGCTTCTTCACAAAATTCACATTAATGCATTACAACCAAGGAATGGCTCAAAGTGGGTGAACAATGGAAAATATCATGTTGTAGGCTTGTGTTTGGGAAAATGGGGTGATGAAATGAATGCCTAAATCATCTTCATGCATGAATGCAATTCCATTTTTGACAAAGAGTAGAGACAAGTTCTAGGAATTGAATGATCAAGCAAGTATACACTCTTGAAATGAAAATAGGCCCAAAAATCTCACAACAAGGTTAACCTCAATTGCCAATCAAATATCAAATTGCAAGGCCAATTAACACAATGCATATGCTTGAAAATAACTCATCACTGGCTCTTTGAAAATTGAAAAGCTAAAATGCATAATTCTTTGGATTCTTCCCATTGCTCATGAAGCTCATTGGTCATAGGGTAAGGTTCATTCTTGCTCCATGGTTTTCAAAAATTGTTGCCACACTAGGTTTTCAAAAAGCAAGTTTTAGAATGGGTAGAAAATGCAACTAGGTCCTCCATTGCAATGAATACGACCCTTCATCACAATACAAGACTAAGAGGCAAAATCTACCTTGGTTTTGAAAATTTTGACAAAAATGTTTTTTTTTTAAAAAAAATTACCTGTAATGTGGTATAACATGATAAAATCAATGGATCAAGCAAGACTACCTAAACAACACAGAAACCCTTCCCCCACACTTAAATCTTGCATTGTCCCCAATGCAAAATCAAAATGCAAGGTGCAGTAAGCAGGAGAACACAATGGGGATTTATTGACTCAACTAACACTAAGTCTACCTTTTACTAATGGTGCAGTCCCTCCCCCACACTTATCATTCATCATAATCTCAAAAGAGCATGCAACAATTGAAGGCAATGAAAATACAAGAGAGGAGAGGGACAACCTTGCGTTTAAAAAGCTTCAAACTCTTGTAGGAGAAGTTCTCATCTCGAATGAGAAACATGCATGTCTTCATGTAGGCCACTTCTCCCACATGTTCCTTCCTTGGTGTGAATTGTTGCGTTTCCTGCAAAAAGAATTCAACAAACACAGCAGTATCTAATTCTAGGCAAGGAAACGATTTTTTTAAATAGGTATGACAACCAAGGAAGTCAATCAAACTCCCATCAGTAGGAGTAAAACAAGAAAATTTATTTTGAAAACACTCAAGTGTGTGTGTAACGGAATCATTGCATTCACATACACAAGAGGTAGTGGAGAGAGGGGGAAAAGAAAATTGGACGTTGGGAGTGGCATAACAAACACTTTCATTTTTAGATATGTCAGGTGGAAGATCACAAGAAAGTATTTGTTGGAAGGATTCCTTATTGTCAAAAATATCAAAATGCAAAGTTTGGAGAATCCTTCCTATGCACACTCTCAACATCATGTAATTCAATGGAAACAATATTACATTCTCAAGCACAATGTAACTCTCATTCTCAATTATCACATGCTTACAAATTGCAGCACTCCTAACACTAGTAGATGCATCATGTTCAATAGTAAAAGTGGTCATTGTGTCAAAACTATGCTTTCGAAATTCAACAAGTAAGGGTTTCTTCACATCATAGCAATGCACACAAATTTCATATTCCACACATGAACAAGATTTATCCTTATTAAATTCAATAACATCATCATAACTAGTACTAAGGAGAGAAGCATGGTTATCACAAGAAGAATCCATGATAGTGCAAGCAACATTCTCAATTGAGCTACTACTATTTGAAGCACTAAGTAGAGCATATTCGTCAATAAACTGATGAGGGAATTCACAAATGATTTCCTCATCCACCTCATCTTCACTCTCATGATTAGTAGCTTGTTCAATCAAGGGATCAACCAAAGAAGGAATAATCTCCTCAAGGATAGGAATTTTACCTAGTGGGAAGTGCATTTCCTCCTGAGGTTGTGGGGTAGCTTGCTTCATTTCTTCAACTTGTGTGAGGTCATTAACGGTTACCACTGGAGGTTGGGTATTCTCCACAAGAGATGTGGGATGTTGCTCTTCATTAAATGCCCCCGGCTCCTCTTCATCATTAGTGTCATAAGGCCATAAGGTTCCTTCTTCTCCTCCTGTTCTTTTCCAAAGCACATGTAGGTAGAATGCATTGAGGTACTCCCCTAGCTCTTCCAATTCATCTTCTAATTTCTTGGAGAGTCCAATTGTTGTCTTCTTTCTATATAACTCCATGGAACGAGCCTTATGGACCTCATACATCCTCTTGAGCTCCTTTGTATGATCATCCATGTTAGGATAATCGAAGAAAGCGTCAAGCCCAGTTGGTTTAGGTGTGATGGGTTTGGGTGGAGGTGAGGGATCACGTGGTGGTGGTTGGTATGTAGTTTGGTAGGAATGGTGAGATAGGGGTGTACAAGGTAGGAATGGAGAGGATGGCTCGAATTGGAGGGGAGATTCATGATATGGCTTATATGGTGGAAGTGAAGGTTCATATGGTGAAGATTGGTATGGTGAAGGGTATGGCTCATGGCATGGAGGGAAATATGGTGAGTAAGGTTCATCGAAGTATGAATGTGGTGTGGATGAAGGTTGGTCCCTACAATGAGTGTCATAGGATTGGAAGAAAGAATTTAGATTGGCCATCATTTTATCTCTTTCTTTACGAAACTCTTCCATGCTTGAAGAAGGTGCCTCTTCCGTCCGAGTGGTATTTCCTGCAAAAGAATGAGAATCCCCAAGTGGATCATGATTGTAACCAAAGTTTTTGTAATTCCAAGACATGAGAATTCAATGATTTAGTCCTAAAGAATCACAAGCAATCAATCTATGTGCAAACAAATACAAGAATTAAAAAGAAGAAAAGGTATGCAAAATGCAATGCATCTAAGCTAACCTAAATGGTGAAATAATGCAAATATGACCTAAAGGCTCCTACCCCTTCTAAATGTCTCAAGTGACACACAGTTATCCTAGAGAGTCAAAAATGACTCCCCGGCAACGGCGCCATTGATTTAAACCTTTTCCTAATCGCCTTGGGGGTTAAATGCAAAATTATTTATTAACCAAGGATTGCACTATAATGGTGCGATCCCGGATCGTCTCTCAAGGAGCCTAATGACTAACCTAGGAAACTAAATGTCATGCAAATGAAGTATAAAAAGGGGTTTTGTTGGGTTTTAATATGAAATATGCAAAATGAGCCTAACTACAATATTTTTTTTTATCTTTTCCTTAATGAGGAGGAATGGTTGGATGGGTGAAGTGAAGTTGATGGAATGGATCTCTTGAGTCTAGGTGAGGTGACAAACATAAGTTCAAATCATTTAGGGATTCAATTCATCAAGTCTAATAAAATAATCCCCAAGCAACCACTAGGGGTCCACTAGCCCTAATTAATGACTAATCTAGCAACCACTTTCATAGCCATTACTTAGGGTTAGTGTTAAGGTCCACTTGATGTGTGAAATACTTTGAGCAAAAACACTTGTGGCTCTCATAAAAGTGCAATCACAACAATTATGAATGGAAGCAATGAATTAAGCCCACTAGCAACCACTAAAATGAAATTAACTTCATGCAACCACAATGTAGATAAGAATTCATAACTCAAGTGTTCAAAGCCCAAAATAAACACATATAGTTCATACACATACATATCTAAAATCTCATTCGAATACATAAATCCAAACATCTCCAAGAGAAATTCAAATAAACATAGAAGAAATCCTAAATACATATGTTAGAACAAAGAAAAACTCCCCTAATGAAGAACCCATGCTTGAGACACCATCAACCCATCCTCAAGAGATGAAGAGCTCCTCAATCCAACATAGAAACTCCAAGAGGAACCCCAAGAAGAAGCTCCATTCGAAAATCCATGGAAGAGGAGGGTGGATGAAGAAGATGGAGATGTAAGAAGGATGAGAGGATTTAAGGGTTTGGGAGTGAATAGAGGTGGAAAAGATGATGGGAATTGAGTGTTAGGTCGATTTTTATGTTTAGAAGTCGGGTCTAGGTTGTTTTGGGTCGGATCCTACCAATGGGTACCCTAAAAACCCGAAAAACCAGCTGAAATCGCGTATCTGTCAGCTCGTTCTCGCTGCAGCGAGCAAATCTTCTCGCTGCAGCGAGCTAGACAGAAAGTTAGCCCAAGCTTCTGTCTTCCTGGCTGCAGCGAGAAGATCTTCTGGCTGCAGCCAGATGCTCGAAAAAGCTATGATCAATTTCTTGCTTTGGCCAGCTTTCTTCTTCGTAACTTGCTCTTCCGTGCGGCCTACTTCTTTTATGACCTGCACTCAAAATTACACTCAAGGTAGCATCAAAATGTTCTTGGGAATATGTAAATCAATAAATTATGCTAATTATGACCAAATTGCCCTTGATTAGTATAAACTCCAACAAAGTGTATGAAAGTCAGAATTTATCCTAATTAGGCACAATTACTCCTAGAACATGCAATAATCCAATGATTTTATCAATGAAAAGTGTATAAAAATATGGTGCAATCACCCTCATAAGGAATCATCTCCTGTACTTTAGAGTTCTAGCACACTATCCTCAACAGATTTGAACTTTAGAGCCATTTTAGGACATACATACATTACATAGCATGCCCTCATTGCATCTGTCCTAATTTGCTGATTATCTATTGAATCCTATTTTCTCAAGTGTGTGAACAAGCTTTATCTCTTGTAATATTTTCATTGTCTGATTTCCTTAGGATATTAGAATTCTGGAGAAAGGGTGTGTCTTACAAAGTGTAAGGGGGAGAGATTTTGGTGAGAAGAGTTCTTACTAAGAGAAATCTTTCTGATATAAAGGTGTTCAGGAACCTGTTCTAATCTTGATTACCACTAGTGGAACGCAACTAATTTAAGCATTTCCTAAACACCTTGGGGTTCAACTGAAAAATATTATTTTACTATGGATTACACTAGCAAAGCTATTGAACTTTCTAGAATGGCCCAAAACTTTAGGAAACTGAAGCTCATAAATTTCTAGGCGAAAATTGACAACAAGCTCTAGTATGGGTGTTGATGTGTTTTGAACAATTTTCAATCGATGTGCAAGCAAGGCATCATTTGATCCCAACAAAGCCAATTTAAATCTGATTTAGAATAACAAAAAACATAGCAAGAAAATATCTTTTTGGATTTTCTCAATTTATGAAATGCAAATGCAAATAACTAAACTAAAACCTAAATGCAACTATATGAAGTAAAACTAACCTAAAATGAAAAAAATTGCAAAATATGACCTAAAACCTAAATGCAACTATATGAACTAAAATATGCTTTGGGGTTCAAATGCAAAATATTATTTTACCAAGGATTGCACTAATAGTGCTTTCCCGGATCATCTCTTAAGGAGTCTAATAAACTAACTTAGGAAAACTAAATGCAATTAAAGCAATAAAACCGAGGGTTGAGTGTAGGTATTTTTGGTATTTTTCATAAAAGGAATGTATAGATTTGTTTTTGGTATTTTTATGATAAAATGATAGGTAGATGATATGCAAATGATGGGGGTGCTCTCTTGGCTAGGGTAGACATGTAGTAAGTGTATATTTCATGCTCTTGGGGAATTAAGAGTTAATTGGGCCAAGTTCATGAAAGTAAATATAATTATCCTTAATTAAAGTAATGGGTCAGGGATAATACCACTCAACCTTAATAGAACAACTAGATTAATTATAATCTAACATCAAATATAAATAAGTTCCAAAAGATAGAGTAACTTAGGTTCCATCCATATTATGCAATATCTTTGAATCCAATAACTAATTCATATTAGCTTATAATTACACCGTCATACTTGCAGAAGTTTACCTAATTACCCTCATGTGATTATATTGAATCAATAGCATGGTTTCTTTATGTGAGATTAATTGATGGAATTACTTAAGCACTTAAAGAAGAAACTCATTATCAACATACTCAAACCAATTAATCCATCCAAACAACATAACCAAGACAAATTAAATGGACTAAATCACCACACACAATGATAGGCAATAAAATCAACAAGTACTTATAAAGATAATGTAAACTGAAAAGATAGATGAAACCAACAAGATCCAACAAAAACAAAAAGATGAAATTCAACAATTATATGTATATAGTCTCAAACACAAATGAAGTTTGAACATAAGAAGAACCTATATTCAAAGACACATATGGAAAAACTTGGCTATATAATTGGAACAAGAAAAACTCCCCTAAAGTGGAAAAATAGCTGTAAATCGGAAACCCAAAAACGAAGTAAATTGGAGTTGTGTAGCTTAATTAAATTAAAAATCACTCAAGAAGGCTGAAATTTCTGGGCGGGAAAATGAAGGCAGGTTGGGAAAATCAAATATCTGTATCACCTGGGTTGCTTCATGTTATATTTGGTATTTTTCCCAGATAGAGGACTCTTCAAGCTTTAATTTAAGACTTGAACCAAGTTAAAACCATTTTTCTACAATTAGTTATGATTTTTCAAAGTTACTGGAAAAGTTCTGCATTTTCAGCATTTTTCCAGAAATAAAGAAAAGTTTTAAAAGTTTGTGGTTTTGATGTTCTTAGTCCCATATGAGCTTGAATATGATTCCAATGATTATTAAGCTTGGGAATGAGTCCTAGAAGTAGGTGTTACACTTTTAGCTCCATGCCGTAGGTCAGGGGTCGGTGCTAATTTTCCTGATGTTGTTGATTTTTCTTTCGCTAGAGTGTGAATCATACGCCGGATGTAATTAGAGATATATCATACCAAAATCTATAGTCTAGTGAAGTAGTCTCTGTGCCACATATACTGGGCGATTTAGTTCGTTCGGAACAAGTGGGCCAAGAAGCTCTAGGCAATTCTCACGATCACGGCCGATCATGGTTATTCTACTCCATGTCATAAAAGTGAAACCAATCTTCATCAACATCAACGAATCACTATCTCTCTTTCATCGGTAGGACGATCAGTCTTTTATTTTTGTGTGTAATCGGAGTGTAGTACTTCTCTGGCCCATACCAAAGCCCATTTTATAAAATTACCCCTAATTCACACTCTTTTCGCTCTTTAATAAAAAAATTACCAAAAATAAGTCTTTACAATTTCACTACATTTATCAAATGACTTTTTCAAACCAAAACCCCTTACCTTTTGTTGTTTTAATTGAATTTAGTTAAGTTAGGTAGTTTAGGAAAACTCCTCAAGTGAAACGACCTAAGGTTGCAACCTATATTGCAATCCTTACATTAATTTTAATTTTAACCCCTAAGGCGCGTTTAGGCAAAAGTTAAATCAGTTGGCTAATCACTTTCAACAAAGTTATCTTTCTCATATTGGCGAATTGCTTTTTCTAACATAGTTATTGGGCTTTTATGTGAATTTTGGTAACCATGTTAGATGCTTTCTTTTCTATCATAGTTTTCTTACAAGTTTTGAAATACCTTTTGCAAATAAATATGGTTTTTGATGTGACAAATTTTTTATCACCATGTTAACCAAATCATTTTCCTAACATGGTTTAGTTTGCGAAATTAGCAAGTAATTTCCTACTATCCATATAGAGTATTATTGAAATTTAGCAAGCGTGTTTTCTATCATGGATATACCTATTGAAAATAAGTTGAAAGCTTTTATAACTATGATAGCCTTTGAAACATTTAGTTCAATCTTTTCTATCATAGTTATACTTTCTAATAGTAGTTCAATATTTTCTATCATAGTTATACTTTCTAATAGTAGTGCAATATTTTTTTAACTACGATAGCCTTTCTCAAAATTAGTGGTTTCTTTTCTATCATAGTTAGCACTACATTGTATGTCAGATGGTTTGGGGTTAAACATGGTTTTTGGAAAGTGATTAAGGGAAGGATTTTACACTACTATTGTTTTGAGTAATTATTGAACGATATGTTTTGATATGAGGTTTATTTTACATAACCATGATAGGTTAATCCATTTTTAACATGATTAGGTTATTTATTTGGATTATAAAAATCTTTAAAAACAATGTTAGTGGAAAGGTTTTCTAACATATTTAATAAATTTTATATAAGATTATTTTTACTAACCATGTTAGACATTTCTTCTCTAATATGATTAGCATTTCAAATGATTTCAAAGGTTTTAAATAACTGTGTTAGATATGTACTTTTCTAACATAGCTAGATGTTGGAATATTAGTAAATTTTTGTTAACCATGTTATGTAACTTCTTTCTACGTTATTAGCTTTTGAAAATGATAAGCAATGTTTTAATATACATGATAGCTCAATGTTTAGAAAATCTATTTCTATCATGGATAGTATTTGTACCATGTAAGTAAAGCTCTTTTTAATCATGATAGTCTACTTTAATGATTTTGTAACTTAAACTTTTTCTATCATAGTTAGCATACTATTACATTCTAAAGTGGTTTCAAAAGGTATTTAGAATAGGATTTACATGCATAGATCATTTGTTTATCTTTTTGGGGTGAGTATATTTCGTGTTGGTTGTAATTTCATATTGGGTGAGTATATTTTCATATCTATCCCTAGTCGGTTACACTAACTAATGTCCTATATTTATTAGGACAAATGGAAACCAAAAACTGTTGGGATCACTTTAGTATTGGACTAATCATCAGTTGGAGATTATTATTATCAAGATTCTTTACTTTTGATACTATCATTTAATTAAGAGACATTAAATGTAATTTGTGCAAGCTAGGACATAAAAAATAAGATAAGAAATAACTAATCATGAGCATGCAAGAAATTTCAAAAGATAGAGAGCGCATAAAGAGCAGTCATAAAGGTTAATATATGACTTGTGTGACAAATTGATGATATAGCATAATCTTCAAAATCATGAACAACAGTGACTCCCACAATATCAAAAAAGTTTCATTGAAATGCATAATGACAACTACTATCCCCTCCTGTCAATCAAGTTGATAGGTAGATAGAAACAAACCCCATTTAAACAAAACAAAAAAAAGAAAAGAAAAAAAGGCTTCAAGAAGACATTTATCCTTTTCTCCATTGAAGTGACCTCATTGGTAAGCCCATCACCATGAGAACTCTTTTCATATTCATGTTCTTGGATTTGACAACATTTAGCAATTACTTTGGTTGTTTCCAATAACTAGGTAAAAACCTAAAATTATTCCTTTTTAGTACCTAGTTTTTTAACTATAATTTGGATACCCTTTTTAATTAATTCCATGCTCAATAACCCGTATTTAATTCATCGCTTTTCTTTAAGCCAAAAAAAAAGCAATTCATCAATTTTCTTAATCATAAAGGAATTGAAAACAAATTGACAATTAGGTAATTAAGATTTATAATTTAAGTTTTTAGGTGAGGGCTTTCTTCTTTAGGCGGTTTATAGTTTATCTGACTCCACTAAAATTAATTGAGTTTCATTATATAATTTTTTATGACAGAGACATATTATGTTAAAAAAAACTAGAAAACATACGAGTGATATTCTTGGAACTTTCAGTTTTTGTTGAACTTTTGGAAATGGCTTAATCATTTGCAAATTTAATTTCAATTGAACTAGATTTCAAATTTTTAAATTTTTACATAGAATTATTTCACATATATATATATATATATTATCTCTTTCTCATAATAAAGGATCAGCGAAGTTCATGCACATGTGAAAAAAAAAGTATATGAGACCATAAAACAATTTTCCATGAATAAATTATCTATTGAAATTTATAATTTAGAGAGAGAAAACTCTCATAATACATAATGACTATTCATTAAATAGTATAGATTATGTTAGGAATAATCTTCTAATCACAAAATCCAATACTATGGTATTAAAATGGTCTCGTTCTGATCACTACTATTTATTTAATCAGATAAAAAAGGTGGACCACTAAAATAAAAAGTTTGTATTTGTAGCCATTAAAGAAGCATTAAAAGAACAACCAAGTTCTTTAGCTTCGTATCTGTTTGAAATAATATTTTTTGGGCCGGGGGTAGTGTGTGTGATTATGGCAAAAAAATTTCAATACTCAAATGTAACGAATGATAATTAATTATATTTAAACTGACGGAGGAATCTGTATATTAAAGGATACACATACATGCACAAATAGGGTAACATGCACATGCAAAATGAATAAATGCCAACCTCGTTTTGCTGGACTTTTTTTAACAAACCGATATGAACAGATAAGACTGAAAATAAATCATTTTCTTTCCAACAAGTGATATAAAAGTATAAAATCAGATTCAAAAATAAAATTAAACACTTCAAGTTGGTGAATAATAGTGAAAGAAACAGAAAATTAAAGCCGATCGAGGAAGAATTAAAAGAAAGAAGAATGCATTTTTTTTTCTCTCTCTGGTCTCACATATCCCTAGAGAAAGAAGAAGGAGAAGCTTGATAAGAAAAGTCAAGCTTTATATTAGAGAGTAAATAGTATATCTTTTCAACCCTATATATCTTTTGTCATCTTTCATGAATGTGATGATCTGGAGAAAGCTTCTTTTTTCCGTTTTAGAATAATCAATCCCAATAAAATAAATAATAACAATTCTCCCTCCACTTTAAGAGACGAGAGAGAGATCGACAGTCCCATCTTTTTTATCATCAATCTACTCACTCGGCTTTCTTTCTTTCAAGTCATGTTCATTATGTCTCTCTCTCTCTCTCTCTATATCTATCTACTCAACGTGCTCTTTTAACTGTAGAAACCCTCTGTTCCTCTCAGCTTTCTGTCCCATCCACAAATATTCCCAAAACGAACGTGGGACTCTCGGAGTTTGCTTCCACCAATCAATGTATCTCTCTCATTCAAATGTGTGTTTTTGGTTTTTACTGAGACTTGATTATTTTTATCTCTCTGACTGTTGGGCTGGTAAATAACAAGAAAGAGAAAGTGGAAATCTCTCATAACTCCAGTGTACGACATAGTTTGATCAGGGTCTGTTGCTATAGAGGCTATACATAGGTAGGCTTCCTCATAATTCATATTCTTTGACAATGAGTTCGTACACTCACAAAAATTGAATTAAAAAATGTTTAGGAATTCGGACACTAAAACTTTACATGGTTCACATCTAGAAAATTATGTTGTTTCTAAACAATTTTAGCGTAAATTATAAAGTTTGAGAAAAATATAATTTATGAAACAGATACTCTTTTAAAGAAGTTAAAGAACAAAAAGTTAAAATTATGAGGAAGGAATAATTTTTTTTTTTGAACTGAAAGGAAGGAATAATCAAACTCAGTCTTTGTATAATGAGGGAAAAAGCTTTCTATAACATTACCCGATGCAAAGCACATATGTGAAAAAGATTATAACAAGATCTTTGAAATAATAATAACAACATTTCATTCCCAAACCAAAGAAAGAAAGGAGAAAAAGAAAAATATTATAGAGGGGGATATTAATTAATTAAGGTATGATCATATAATTAATTATGAGTGTAATAATGAATAAATATTTCATTCAAGGTTTTGTTATAACCCTCTCTTTGGTTCTTCAAATGAGGTGGTGGTAGTGGTGGTGTTGTGAATATTTGCTGATGCGGATGATGATGATGACCAGTCAAAGAGATTGAAAGGATCTAAAGCTTTGGATTCTCTCTGATGATGATGCTCTTCATTGTAACCTGCTTGAGTGAACAAAAGATTTAGTGGGTCAGCTTCAATCTCTCCCAATTCTGCAAAGAAATCCTCAGGCTGATTATTATTATTGCTCTCCAACATACATGGCTTGTACCCCACTCCTCCTCCTCCTGATGTGCCTCCATTATTATTATCATCATCATCTTCCATCATCATCATATTCTCAAGCTCTTGATCATCATTCTGGTTCATCTCTGCTATATCTTCCATCTCCATCTCCTCCTTCACTGATGATGATGAGTTTTTCCCTCTCTGATGATGATCTTGCTGCTCCTGCTCCTGATCCTCCTCCTCCTTTGGCTTTATGCCGTCTCGAGGCGGCCGAATCAAAGCTTGATCGGAGTTGTTGCTCTTGGAAGCATTATTGTTATTGTTCTTGGAGGAAGGCTGAGATCTTGTTGAGCCTGCAAGAGCGTTTCGCTGAGTGGGCCATGGATGGTTGTGCTCTGAAGTGTAAGTGATGACCAGCATGTTTGGGTCTGTCCTGCTTCTTTCTACTTGTTTTCTCGCTGAACAACCCTTCGAACTGCTGCATCTGTAGTAACCCCTGCAAACCCAGACATATATATATATGGTATATTCTAAATTAAACATATGAATTTACTTCAAGTACAAGAACATGATTATATAATATTAATATATATAGTTTTTGGTTTTGATTGATGATTTGACTCTAACTGAACTTCGCACTCGTATTTTAAGTGACATGTAACTCTCCTGTGACCTATGACTAGAGACTAGAGAGAATATAATCCCATATACCCCCTCCATTTCTAAGCACCTGTTTAGTTTACCTTTTTAAATTTTTAAATTTAAGTTTGGATTCAAAACCTAAGTTTAGAAAAAGGTAAGTCAAACACTTGAAAAAATGTAAAAACTTTTTTTGGTTGAAAACCTAGGTTTTGACCATCAAAACCTAGAATTTGAATAAAGTAGAATTTTTCACTCTTTCACTTAATGTGAGATATAAAAATGTAATCATTACATATATTATAATAATATCTATAAAAAATACCCTCATCTACTCTCTTTCCCAACACATTAAACTAGTTTTTTTTTAAAAAAAAGCTGAAAAAAAAAACAATTTTACAACTGTTTTCTCATAAGATACTACTGTATACAAGATAATCTAAACAAGCTCTAAATGTAAAACTTTATTACCTAATTTAATTATATTAATAATGTTAGTTAAATTAGTTATAATAGATCTTATTTTGTCTAAAACACCTTAATCATTTTACCTAATTCCCTCTCTCTTATTTGATGAACAAGAAAAAGAGCATCAATAAGAATAATTTGTAAAAATTTGACACAAATTAAATAAGACAGGTACCATACATTTAGAAATAATATAAACTCCTCAATTAAATTGTACATTAATGACCACAGTAGTATATGATTCAGATCAACAAGTGATTTTGATTTTGTGTTATAAGTGGAACAAATCGTTCTAGAATGATTAGGTTAAATTATTTTCTCCAAAGATCAAAAGTGTTACGAGATGATTTTACGCAAGTTTCCCAAAACATTTACTTAATATTGAAATCATTTATATTTTTTTAAAAAAAAATTAGTAATAATAACTTACATAATATCTGTTAGCTAGTAGCTTAATCTTTTTAATAAGTAAATAATCTTTTTAAGATTGAAATCATTACATGTAATTTTAACCGCATTGTATGAGAACCATTTGAAACCAGCTTTGGAGTGACATTTCGACTACCATTTTCATCCTAATAAAAATGTCATTACACTATCAGTGATGGCAATCGGTTCAATTTAAGTAATAATAGAAACTTAACACTATCCAAATAAGTTATTGAATTCTAGTATAATATACATAGAAAAAAAACCTTGTTAAGGGTGCTTTTCATCCTAATCTATAAGTAGTAATGAAAATTGAAATACATGTAAATACTTTGAGTCAGAGACATACCATAATCTAAATGAGAATTGGAGACCCAACTCTAAAAAGTAATTTGCGTGAGTTTACCATAAGATATCTATATACAGAAGAAGGTGAAGCTAATTACACCAAATTAATCATGATGGTCATTTTTAAATTAATAAAATATTATAGTTTACCTTGGGTAAGGAGAACCTTTGATGGGTTTCTGACCGTACTTTCTCCAAGCCCACAAATCAGAAGGAACTACCTCCCCACTACTTGGCCTGCTATTTGCAGCTGCTGGTGCAGGTATACACACCACCTTCTTCGCCTGGCTTTTTCTGTAACCACACACACCCAATCATAAAAAATCTCATGTATATAATTCTCTCATCAACCTTATTAGTACTTTGTCTTATCATTATTATCTATAGCCACCCCTTGTCTATAGATATAGTGTTAGGAAGCTATATATCCAATAATGTAATGTTGAATCAGCTGCAGACTGAGACTGTAGAAACTGTTGATTTTGGTGTTCACAAGAAACAGTACTGCGCCTAACAATAAAGGCAGAGTATGGAATTTATGACACCCAAGTTTAAATGAATTGGACTTTTCAGGTGAGGTGGGCCAAAATGTACAAGTGATATTTCAGATATATCATTTAACTCATTGAAAGCTCAGTCCCAGATTGTTAGCTTGACACCCGCAGAAACTCTTTTTCATCATCTCTGGCCTTATAATTAATGAACAAAAAAGCACCTATATGTTTTTATAAGTTCTAATTAATTGATTAATTTACATCACCTATATATTCATGTGGGTATTTCTCACCTGTGAAAGATCATGCTTCCTCCTGTTACCAGTCAAATCAGCGAAAAGTGATTGTAATAGCAATAATAATAATAATAATAAATAGCCACCTAACTGTGCCAAACCCTACTTTCGCTGAACCTCACACCATGATTTTATGGGAAATTCGAGTTCCCAAAACGGTCGTGATTTATTAGTTCCCTTTTATGAAATTAATGAATCAGAGAAATGAATTTTGTTCTTTCTGTATGTTCATTGAAATCCTTGGGAAAATAAAGATGAAGCTGACCTGCTCGATCCATCTCGCATTAAATTAACGGCACAGAGATTATTTATAAAATCAGAGAATAATTATAAATAAATTATTATTATAATTATTATAATTAATAGACCCACCTTCGCTTGAGACCCGGATTCCTTGGAGACGAGATCTGCACCGCTGCGTTGTCCACAGCGATATTCATGTTTCCTGCAGAAACCAAAGAAGAAGAAGAAGAAGACTCAATTCCCCGCGGCGACGACATCGACGAAGAGGAAGAATTCACGGCGGCCACGGTGACGATTTTCACCGGAGGAGAGTCGCACGGCGGCCGCGGGGGCGGAGGCAGCTTGGCGGAGTTCATGCGGTTGGGAGAGATCTGAATCATGTTGGAGAATAAGGAGGTATTGCAGCTGT
This sequence comes from Mimosa bimucronata, assembly GCA_037074515.1. Taxonomy (NCBI): domain Eukaryota; kingdom Viridiplantae; phylum Streptophyta; class Magnoliopsida; order Fabales; family Fabaceae; genus Mimosa; species Mimosa bimucronata. The sequence goes on from CM073441.1 coordinate 11,368,865, forward strand.
TGTTAGAGGCTAGAGGAGGTGGAGGCCTAATAATTCTCATATCATCATGATGAGACAAGACAAGGGAAGAATTATTATTAGAAGCAGAGAAACCAGGAGATGCATCTTCCATGACAGAATTATTAGTAGCAGAACTGAAGTAAGAAGAAGGTAAGGGGAAATCGAGCTCTTGAAGGAAGGGATCTCGCATGTTTGAGAAGGGATCTCCGAAGAAGTTGGCGGCTCTGAGAGAATCTTCCATTATCACAGAAGAGAAATTCGTCTGGTGGTGATGGTGCCAACTTTCCGATGAGGAAGAAGAGAGATCACGGGGTGCTAATTCAGATGCTGAAGACGAAGAAGAAGTTGCGTATGAACCGCCGCTGCGGCCACCATGGCCACCACTTGCACGGAATATATCAGTTAAATCGCCTTGATGATAATTGTTGTCCATGATTGAGCCAAAGATGCTGCTGCACATGCTTTTTCTCAGTGGAGAGATATTGGCTCAATCAGAAAGAGGAGAGAGTCATCATAGCTACTAGTGTTAGTCATGTACGCCTTAATAATTAATCTGCTTGATTTGCATGCAAATTAATCTTGCTTATGGCCATAGAAAGCAACCGAGAGACAGAGAGAGAGAGAGGTTAAGATAATGAAGCTTGAGGCAAGTGATTGTGTTTCTGTTTGGGTGTGATGCTTTGAATAATAAGGAGGAGGAGGAGGAGGACGAGAAGAAGGGGAAGGAACCAAAGATTAGAGAGAATGGGTTTAGAAGAGAGAGACGCTGACTTTTCACTCAAAACAACTTCATTTCCATACGCAACATGATGAGAGAGAAAGAGGGAAGAGAATAAAGTAAAGGAGAAATTTGGGAGTTGAATAGAATGATGATGGGTCTAATTTGAGCTCGGCAATAAATTTATGTATCTTAAACCATCAAATGGGGTTAAGTTTGTGCCACTGTCTTTGTTTATTATTGTTATTATTATTATTATTATTATTATTATTATTAGTTTGTTTATTATTATTATTATTATTATTAGTTTAAGTTTATCTTTTTCGAACTCTCTCTTTCTCTCTCGCACTTTGATTTAAGAAAAGATGTCATTACAATACAGAATGGTCATTTCTCGGAAAAACAAGTGATGAGGAACTAAAGAGGCGGCAAGTAGCCGCATTTCTCGGAGAAACGTTTCGAAACTTTCGACCTAATTTTGCCGTTTCTAGCTACCGATCGAGAATGTTTTCAAGAGGAGTACATGAGATTATTATTGTTAATACAGGAGCTATATAGATTTCTTTCTGGATGGAAAAAGAAAAACCGGTTTCTTTCTGCTTGGTAGAACTACTTGATCTGTATAGCAATTTTCGCTGTTTCAACCTTCTCCAGATATGGACTGACAAAATATTAATTTTCTTTTTTTATTCTTTGTAACAAAATTAAATTTTCTTATATAAGAGGAATTTAAGGGAATTAATGTAAGGTATATACTGTTCAAAACTAGTTTTTATATTGGGAAAATACATTTGTTGGTACCTATAGTTTTATTTGATTTTGATTTTGGTACCTATGTGTATTTTTATCATAATTAACTGCTTTAATTTTAATTTTTAAACACCGTTGACTTTTATACAAAGGCTAGCCATACTAATACAATAAAGATAGATGATTTAATAGTGGTAATTGAGAAAAATTAATGGTTTAATTAGGAGATTAAAAACCATAGGTACCAAAATCAAAATTAAATACAAGTATAGGTACCAACAAATGGATTTTCCCTTTTATATTTTAGAAATTAAGAGATGTCATTAGTTTAATTTTTATCCACGAATCCTTTTTTCGCTTAATCGAAAACATGATATGTCCTTTACTCAGATTTATGAGTAGAAAATGTGTTGTATTATTTTCTCTTATTTTTTTCATATGACAAAATTGATAAAAGTTGTTACAATTGATAAAGTTGTTATTTATATCATCATATCAAAAGTAATTTATTTAGAATTTCACTGTCAGTGTAAGAAACATAATTAATGAAAAACCTACAAGTATCTTTATAAATATCTTTTGATTTGTTAGGCACATACTTTATTACACTGATGAGTCCTCGGACTAAATTCATTTAAACTTTATTGTAACAAGGAAAATAAAGGAAGAAAAAAAGTAAAAGTATTAAGTATGCTCTTTAAAAGTTTTAAGCTCGAGATCATGAATTTCAAAATTATATATGGACACAAACTAAGATAAAATGCTACACTTATATATAGACCTAGGCAAAAGTGCGTATTTGGTTTTCTAATTTTATAGAAGGTTTTAGATTCCCTTATTTTTGTGAAATGTTTTTCGACTCTCTAATCCGAATATTGCTAATCTCAAATGATTTTTTTTCCATGATCCAACCATTATTCCTGCATAATATATTAAACTCAATGTGATGGCAATTGCGAAAGTTTTGTTACCATTTAAAATTTGTTATTCGTCATTTTTTATTAATGAAACTCATTAATGTTAGGGTTAGAGGTTTACAGACACATTTTTTTTAAAAAAAAGATCAAAATAAAACCAAATATAAAAATTAAATGATCAAATTTGCACTCTTGCATTTCTTTATTTTTCACCAAATATGTACTTTTGCCTTAAAATGTATTTATTGTATTCAAAATTTACATTACAAACTACTGTATAAACTTACTATAATTAACCTTTTCTGAGTAGCTTAAAGATAATATGCAAAAAATCATATTTTAATCACCTAATGAAGAATCAGAAATTGATTAATCTTCTATTGATAAAAAAAGAAATTAATTATTAATCTCATTATTGGAAATTTTTTTGTTGAATGTACCAATTTCTGTACTAAGGCGATTTCAGTACTTTAAAATCGAATTGGGAAAGTATTGATGAAGCTATGGAGGGAAAATCAAACTGTTGTATAATTTCAAAGTCGTATGCAATAACTTTGGAGGGTTTCTGTCATGAAAGAATGAAACAGTGGTTAAAATATTCTCAAACCTTTGAATCAAAGTTTAAGGGACTCTATAAGGTACTGTTGGGCATAACAAATTTTAGGCAAACCGCGGATACTGTCTGACTCAAGTTTGAATATTCTGTGTTTCGATAATTTATTTTCTCTTTGACCCCTTGAAGGATCCCTAGCTGTTACTCCTCCATGTGCTACAATATATAATAGATACAGATATCAGACTTTAATAAATGTCTAATTTTATAATTAAAAATAAATAAATTTTCAATTAAAACATTATGATGGGTACCCCTATTTCTTTTGATTTTATTAAATTTAATTAAGTTGTGTTAATTTCATGAAGCTAATAATGAGGGTTAGAGAAACTCTTACGGTATAAAATATGTATATTACATAGATAATTACAAAGTATCTACCAAATTCCTATAATAACCATAAAAGTGGGTGTGTTCTTTTTTTATTGGGAAAATTTCATTTTACCCCCATAATAAGGAATTAATTTCAGATTCCCCCCAAAACATTCTGAAATTTCACTGCACCCCCAAGGGACTAAAGTGAAATTAAATGTTTCAGCTAAAAGACCAAAATGTCCTTATTGAAAGAAGTACAAACGTTTTGGAAATTTCTCATGTGTCTTGGAAATTCTCCATATGTGTCTTGAAAATTTTTCATATGTGTCTTGGAAATATAGTTGTGAAATTTTGGATGTTTTAGTTTTGGATTCCATGATTTTTGAGACTTAAAAATACTCACATTGATGTTGAAAATAAGCACAAATGTTTTGAAAAGTTCCCTCTTATACGTCTTGGAAATTTCCCATAAATGTCTTGAAAATTCTTCATATGTGTCTTGGAAATTCTTCATATGTGTCTTGGAAATCCAGTACAAAATTCAATAAGGACATTTTGGTCTTTTAGCTAAAACATTTAATTTCACTTTAGTCCCTTGGGGGTACAGTGAAATTTCAGAATGTTTAGGGGGGAATCTGAGATTAATTCCTTATTAGGGGGTTAAACTGAAATTTTCCCTTTTTTATTTGTTATACATCAAATAGTTTTTGTCGTCTCTTTTAGATGGAAAAAGAAAATAAAATTGATTGTATATGACTATAGAGATAATAGATGTCTCGGGTGTTCGGCAAAAAAAAAAAAAAAAAAGATGTCTCGGGTGACTCATACACAGCCTATATAAGATCATGAAGGGGCCTATAGAAAATGTCAAGGGAATTATTAATTACAAATGATATATATGGACAGGATAGCTTATATTTATGTTTAATTTTTTTCCCCATTTTTGAATCCTATATGTCCGAATTTGAAATGAAATGGACATTTCAAAGTAAACATTTATGTAACACTAAAGAAAATATATAAAATTTAAACTTCTATTATAGTTGGCCAAAAAAATTCTATGTTCATTTTTTTATAGAATATTCAACTTAATAACATATCCAATTTTGTTTTTCTTCTTCTTGCATTTTTCTAAAATAAAAAAATTTGTAAATAATAAATTATACATATAAATAAAGAATCTCAAGCTGGACAAAAGGTATGCTGAATAAATTAACTCAAAAGCTACAATTACTCACATGAACCAAAAACGTACGACCATTATTTTACAGTAATTGAACATGATGTAGTAATTAATATCGTTGCTACTAAATTTTAAGAAAATTGTTTAAGGTTATAACTTCTTAAAATCTAATTGAAAATCCTAACATGCTAATTACTCTCAACGAAAATTATTTTGAACTCAAACAGACCCATAGTGTTAGAAGTTTTTGTTGCTAAAGCAAGTGAGATTAGAATTAGAATATTGGAGAGCCCCATTTTCTAGGTGTAACGCCCCTAGATTCAAAAATTAATAACCTAGAGGTAGTGGTGAATACTATCCCAAGGTTATCGTCGTCAAGGAGCGTAGCATGACTAATCCTAGTAACTAATTATGCTAAAACTGCAAAAGCAAATAAAAACATTTTGTAGTTGGTTTTGTCAAAAATTGGGGTTTTCACAAGTAATTGAATATAGAAAATAATCGAGACTTGGATTTAAAGATTTGGATAAAATGGGATGATTCATTCTTGATGGGAGGAGGTATTGACAATCATTGCTTCAAAAGATGTTTGGGGAGTTTTCTTAGTTAATTTTAAAATGACTCTAGAGAAATCTCTCTAGGTTAGGCTTGGATTGTGTCCTGCATAGTGATTATTCCAACACCAAGTTGATTATGCACTTAATTGATCCCTTTACAAATTGCAATTAATTAACAACTTAGTCTAGTAATTGGAGATCCTCAATTAGCACATAATTTTAACTAAATCATTAATTCAAGATATGAATCCATACATTCAAACAATTTTCAAGTCAATGAAGTGCAATGTTAAGCATACACAAATGAAAAAACAACAAAAGATGTTTCAACCACTCTCATACAAAATATATGCATAAAAGATTTTAAACCAACACTACTACAAAATAACTCTATCGCGACGCAACAATACCGGCGCTTATAGTAAAAAGCGTCGGTATTGATAAGCAAGGACCCTATACCGGCGCTTACCAAGAAAAGCGCCGGAACAGAGTAAGCCTATACCGGCGCTTTCCATAACAAGCGCCGGTATAGGCTTTGATCATCCTTTTTTTTATAATTTTTTTTATTTAAATACTCTATACCGGCGCTTACTGTCTAAGCGCCGGTATAGGGTAATGAGTTATTTTAATTTTTTTTATTTTTAAAACACCTATACCGGCGCTTTAGGTATAAGCGCCGGTATAGGCTTCCGTTTTTTTTATATATTTTTTTATTTAAATACCCTATACCGGCGCTTACTGTCTAAGCGCCGGTATAGGGTAGTGAGTTATTTTAATTTTTTTTTATTTTTAGAACACCTATACCGGCGCTTTAGGTATAAGCGCCGGTATAGGTTGCCTATACCGGCGCTTTTTTTAGTAAGCGCCGGTATAGGCGAAAAAATGGAGGGAAATTCTCCCTCCATTTTTTCCGCAGCCGGCTGGCGTATACTTACTCCACCTTCCTTTTTTTATTTTTTTTGTTTTGCCTCACTCTCATCCTCTGAATCCTCTCGAAATGCATCTTCGGACCCATTCTCGTCTGCGCATTTTGATAAACCGAAGCTGAGGCTGTACTTAACCGGAGGCTTCTTGCCTTAACCTCGCCGGAGTTTGACGGAAAGATCCACTGTTCAGCTCCGTTTTGATTCAGCCATATCACAGTAAGTCATTTTTCCATTTCTTTTTTCAATTCCGTGTATCTACTTGCTTTGCTGGTGCTTTTCGGGTTGCGTTTTCATGGGAAGAGTAATGATTAGTGTTATTGGAGTGAGGTTCGTTTGTTTCACTGCAAATTGTTTTGCTGATTCCGTGTATTTTTTTTTTAAAATTTTGCAGGTTGAAAGGAAGAAAGGCGAAGAGTTTTATATTTTCAGGGTGAAACTGTTCCAGATTTTCCTAGTCTGAAACCGAGACCTAAATGTTGTCTTTTGGAACCATAAACCTTTGTGATTTCTTTCTTTCCCCTTTCTAACTGTTCTTCATGTTTTAAAGCCCTAAAACTCACAATCTTACCCCTACGATTTCAATTCAATTTTCAACCCTGAAAGCAGTCAATGGTCTTACGCTGTCTTCTGGAAGGTCGGCCGCCATAATCCCAAGTAAGTGGCATGAGTTCTTGTTGAAACACTCATTTGTTCCTTTTGTCTTGAGAATTTTATATGCATATCAGTTCAGTTTTTGGGGAGAAGTCCTTGCATCTCATATGTACTCTGCCACGCTCTCGTTCCTATTTTGGAATTTCATGTTTTGATAGCTTCTGTTTTGTCTTCAAGAAAATATAGATATATATATATATGCGCTCTGGGTTTGCCAGTCCCACTATTTGATTGTCTTGTGTGAAGCATGAAAGAATCTATTGATTCAGAATTTATCCTCTTGTTTTGATTCTATTCGGTCTTATTCTCTTATTCCATTAATGAAAAGTGGACCCTTTTCTTTTATGTGTATTTTTCGTGTGTTTGAAAATTAAATTTGGCTTTATTGCTTGAAAATGCTGATTTGGTGGCCTAAGTTTATATTTGATCCTTGACAACTCCGATTTGTTGGCCATGAGTTCTTTCTTGGTTGTTCCAATTTCAGATACACCTTGCACCTTTCTCCCACATAAGAAGAACGGATAGTTGATGGATTGAGAATTATCCCTTAAATATATATATATCATGAGGAGAAGATAATATTGGCTAACCACAAGAGATTAACTTTTTTTTACAAACATAATCCTATTTACCGTGGCATGACATCAAAATTTTATTGATGTCACATTGTTCATTTTATAGATTCTAGTAGGGGGAAAGTCTCCTTTATTATCTACATGTAATCAAGTAGATAGGAAAAAATTGAAGTACGATTTTTTACAATAGTTTGGAGGAAAATGCTACTTTAAAAACTCAAAAGTTTTTAAATTTTGATAGATAACCATACCAAGAATTATGATCTTTAAAAAAATCACTGAAGAGATTCTACTTGCGACAATATATTATAACTTAGTCTTGATTACATGTTGGTAAAAATATATTGACCATTTGTATATAAGTGGTTCATTTATTCAATTAATGAATTTATTTATGTTGTAGGGACCTTAAGAAGTATTTGCTTGGCCCACATTCTTCATCAAAAGACAAAGTAAAAGAAGTTGTTCAGGTACAAACATTTTATGTTGGGTTATTAGACAAAATTGTATGGTATTTTATTTTACTTGTATGAAAATTTTGTTTTGTGGAACTATTAATACTTTATATATGCTCTGTGAATTCTGTTGGGGTGGGCTATGGAGATATATTGAGTTGATGTTGTTTATATAGTTGGCAATCCATTTCTATGTAAAAAAGAGAGGGCCTTGAGCCTAGGAATGTTCATTTTTTAGCTGTTATGCTGCCGATTTTTTGTTTAGAAAATAAGGTAACATCGTAAGGTGGCTACCTAATGAGTAGGTCATATACATCTTACCGATGTTTTCCTTTAGTAGGTTATAATGTTGGATCGGAAATGGATGTCTTGTGATCGACGTTCAAGGGAATATATAGATGGAGCAAAAGAGTTCATTGAATTTGCTGCTGAGCATGCAGAGAATGCTAACAGAATTGTGTGCCCTTGTATGTCTTGTTTATATGGAAAGCGTCTTCGCCCTCTTGACCTGTTGGGTCATTTAATTTGTCATGGAATCGATCCGTCTTATACACGTTGGACAAAGCATGGTGAGACGTATGAGTATTCTGGCGGAGACTGGGTACCTGATGTTAGTAGCGCTTCAAATGTAGTTGACACAGACATGTGTGATGAGAGCGATGACCTTGAAGAAATGTTGAACGTGGTGGCTGAGGAGGATCCTGAAGTATTTCAGACTCTGAAGAGTGATGCAGAGACGCCGTTGTATGTGGGATGCAGCAAATACACAAGATTGAGTGTGGTGCTTAAATTGTATAACCTGAAAGCGCGATACGGTTGGAGTGATGCAAGTTTCACCGCACTGCTTTCCGCTCTGCGAGATATACTTCCAGAAGGGAATGTACTCCCGTCAAAAACATACGAGGCAAAGCAAATTCTCCGCTCGACCGGTATGAAATATGAGAAAATACATGCATGTCCCAATGACTGTATTTTATTCCGAAATCAGTATGCATTGTTGGAGGAGTGTCCGAAATGCAACACATCTCGGTATGGAAAGAAAGGTAAGAGTCCTTCTAAAGTCTTGTGGTACTTTCCGATCATTCCGAGATTCAGGCGCATGTTCAATAATGCGGATGTTGCAAAACTTTTGACTTGGCATGCCAATGAAAGGATTAAAGACACCAAACTTAGGCACCCCGCAGATGGCCCCCAATAGAAAAAAATTGATTATGAGTACCTTGAGTTCGGTGAAGAACCAAGAAACCTACGGCTTGCATTGGCAACCGATGGAATCAATCCGCATGGAGTTCAGAGTAGTACTCATAGCACATGGCCTGTGATTTTGATGATATACAACCTCCCCCCAAATTTAATCATGAAACGCAAATTTATGATGCTTTCTATGCTTATTTCCGGGCCTAGACAACCCGGCAACGATATAGACGTCTACTTGGATCCATTGATTGAAGATCTGAAATATATGTGGAATTCGGGTGAGACAGTTTTTGATGGATGTAAGGAAGAAAGTTTTAATTTGAGAGCCATGTTGTTTGGCACGATAAATGATTTCCCAGCATACGGTAATTTGTCCGGATATAGCATCAAAGGATATGGTGCGTGCCCTGTATGTGAAGATGATACCCATTCGATGCGACTGGATCATTGTAAGAAAAATGTGTACATGGGACATCGGAGGTTCTTGCCATTAAAGCATCGTTGGCGTAGGTGGAAAAAGGCGTTTAACGGGAGCTCAGAAGAAGGTAGGCCACCAAGGACATTGAGCGGGGATAGCGTTTTTGAAAAGGTGAAGGCGTTGGAGAATGATTTTGGTAAGCCTTTCGCAAAAAATGTGTTGACAAGTGGTTGGAAGAAGAGATCCATATTCTTCGAACTCCCGTATTGGAAGTCCTTATATGTTAGGCATTTTCTTGATGTGATGCATATTGAAAAGAACATCTGTGATAACCTAATTGGCACGTTGCTGAATATGCATGGGAAAAGTAAGGATGGTGTCAATTCGAGGTTAGATATGGTCAAGTTGGGAATAAGACAAGAGTTAGCACCTGTCGAGAGAGGATACCGCACTTATTTACCTCCGGCAGCTTACACCCTTTCGAAGAAAGAGAAAAGATCATTTTGTGAGTTTCTGAATGGAATCAAAGTTCCAGAGGGCTACTCCTCAAATGTAAAAAACCTTGTGTCCATGAAAGAGTTGAAATTGAAGAACCTGAAATCTCATGACTGTCACGTCCTGATGCAACATTTCTTACCGGTCGGCATACGCAACATTTTACCTAAGAAATTGCGTAGCACGATCACCAGACTTTGTATGTTCTTCAAGCTCATTTGTAGTAAAGTGGTTGATACAACAAAGTTGCAGGATTTGCAGAGACAGATCGTTTGTATCCTGTGCGAACTTGAAATGTATTTCCCCCCTTCATTCTTTGACATCATGGTTCATCTTACAGTACACTTGGTCAAAGAGGTTCAACTGTGCGGCCCAGTCTATTTGAGATGGATGTACCCAATTGAACGGTTCATGAAAGTTTTAAAGGGGTATGTTAAAAATAGATATCGACCAGAGGGGTGTATTGCTGAACGATACATCGTCGAAGAAGCGAGTGATTTGTGTGCAGATTACCTATCAAATATTGAACCTATTGGTTTACCCAAGTCTCGTCACGATGGGAGATTAACGGGAAAAGGAATGAGTGGGTTCAACTTAATACGCATTTCGAATATTGAAAGGGAGCTGGCGCACTTGTATATTCTTCATAATACTCCTGAGGTTGAGCCATTTGTTGAAGAACACAAAAAACTTCTTCGGGAAATTCACGGTGATAGAAATGAGAATTTAATTACGAAGGAGCACAACAAACATTTCATTAGATGGTTCAATGCGCGTATTTGTCAGCAGCATGAGCTTAATGCCGGATCGGTTGGTGAAAGATTGTTCTGGCTGTCGAAAGGACCGGGTTTGCACGCATTTGCTTACACTGCCTATGCAATCAATGGTTACACATTCTATACAAAAGGTCAGGATGAGAAAAGCACAATGCAGAATAGTGGAGTCACAGTTGTTGCCGAGGCATGGCATATATCCAGTGCAAGGGATACAAATCCCGTCTATGCACAGATGTCATACTTTGGTGTGATTGATTGCATCTGGGAGTTAGATTACACCATGTTCAGAGTTCCTGTGTTCCGCTGTCAGTGGGTTAACAACAATAGTGGACGACGGTTAGATGAATTTGGGTTTATATCGGTTGACCTTTCTAAAGTTGGATATAAGGATGATCCTTACATTCTACCTTCTCAAGCGGCACAAGTTTTTTACATTGCAGATCCTTCTAAGAAGAATTGGTCAGTTGTCATTCAGTCGAACAAAAATTATGCCGAACAAGTTGATGATGGAAGCAATGATGAACATATGAATATGATTGAAGATGATCCTTCCTTTGATACATTACTGGCAGAAGACTTTGATGCAGACGGATATGATGACGAAGATGAGCCTGTTTATGTAAGGGGTGACCATGAAGAAGGCATTTGGGTCAACACAACCCTAAATCCCACAAAAAAGAGGAAGCCAACAATTTTGGATAATATAACAATGAGAAAAAGGAGTCGAATGCCATCATAATGATTTAAGTTTGTATGTATTTTCTTATTTTTTTTTACTACGAATTATTTCATTATATGCATATGCATGCACTAAAATCGTATATTGTTTAATTATTTTACAAGACAATGGATCCAAACGTACCTGAGGAGGAGGAAGCACCACAGAGTGCCCAGCAAGTTATTGATAAGGGTAGAGCACATGTTGAGGACCAAGTTCGTCGTGGCAAGACCATTATGCGTGATCTCCTCAAACTTAGAGCTAAGGGAAAAAAGGCAGCCCTTGTATGGAACGACAATGGCCAACTAGTTGGAAAGAGTGTGAAGGCCCTTACCGGTTTCGTTGGATGCACTGTTCGTAATAAAGTTCCTATTACAGTTGCAGATTGGAGAAAAGTAAACAAGAAAATACGTAATGAGATTTGGTCAGAGGTTCAGGTAAGCTATTTTTTTTACAATTAAGTTTAATTTTGTCATGATAGATAACATTGTAAATATGATTTCTATTGCTACAGACTGTGTTTCATATCGATGAGACTCACAAGGACTATGTCATGAAGAAAGCTTCAAAAATACACAGAAACTTCCGTTCAGATTTGTCGACATTATATCTGAGAGATGAAAACGGGGAGGTAGTTCCAACACCCCCATCTACATATGAAGGGGTCATAACCCAAGCAGATTGGGATGAATTTGTGCAATCACGCTTATTAGAGGAGTTTCGGGAAAGAAGCGAAAAAAATAGCCAGGCGGCTAAAAGCTGTCCGTATCCCTATTTAGGCGGCCGGAAAACATTTCCAGAATTGGAGTACGAGATGGTATGTTAGCAACGCCCTTTTGCTTCTAAAAGTGTGAATTAATGTTTATGTAATTAATTTATAAGTTCACCTGTTTTACCATGACAGATTCAGGAAGAGGGCTTAAAAGGTCACCCTCCACGGTTTAGGGTCTGGATCAAAGGACACTCCAAAAGCGATGGAACCATCGTTCACGAAGAGGTTAGAAGAATCCGTGAACGCTGTGTAAGTCATTCTCTTGGACTTTGTAATTTTTTTATTAGTGAATTTCCTAACTTAATAACTAATAATCCTTCCTTCTTGTTATAGGAAATGTTATCACAAGAATCGCCCGAGGAGGTCAACATATTTGGCCAAGGTGATATCCTCAGTAGAGCACTTGAACGTCCTGAGTATTCAGGCCGTGTTCGGGGCACTGGTATAGGGGTCACGCCTTCAGCTTACTTTGGCCGCCAACAGCGGGTAACACAAAGCGAAGTTTCTGTGTTGAAAGATGAAGTCAATACTCTGAGGGAGACTGTGCTTGAAATGCAAAGAAGGAATGAGGAAATGCAAAGACGGCAAGATATGATGTACGAATTTTTCCAGCGTAACAATGTTGGATCACAAATGTCGAACTTCATGCAACAAGGTAACGTTCCTTCGTGTCAGAGTCCAAGCATCAGGGATAGCTGTACGATGCCTAGGGCTCAAATTCCTCAGGTAATTCTTGTCTTTTGTACTTATAAACTTGTAGTAACATTGTTATATTATCGATTGGGAGCTTACGTTGTTAACTCTTTTGTAGGGCGAATCAAGGTGCAACCTGTACAAGGATCAATCTTTCAGTGAAGTAGTTGCAATCGGTACGGTCTTCAACACTTCAAACAGGATCCTGCACAATTCTCCGTTGCCTGAAAATACATTGAGGGTTATGATTGAATTCTCCCTGAACGGGGATGCACCGTTACCATTCCCTACTCCTGATGCGATGACTAAGGTCGGAGATGTAGCTGGTGCATATGTTGCTTGGCCCATCAGTTTGATTGAGCCAATACCACAGGTGGTATTTACTAATAACGTTCAGACTAGCATTCTTTGTTTTGGAATAACGCTCTTTTACAATTTATAAGTTTTTACAGGGTACAGAGTCTCTGGGAAAGAAAGCACAAGTGGCTAGTGTAAAAGGTACCGGTGACCCAGCTGCTCAATTGAAGAAAAAGAGTTCACGAGCTGGTCCAGTGTCACAGGTGGTTAGTTTCTAATTAATTTAAACTAACACTCTTCGTATTGGAAGAATTTTTGAAACTTTCTATTTATATGGTTTATAGGCAACAAAAGCAAAAGGCAAGAAGAAAGTTCAAGTGCCTGCTCCTGTTATCCAAGATATAAGTGTTGAAACGCCAAATCGTGCTCGATTGCGAGCATTTACAGCTACCGTACCTCGCAATGCTACTGTCACAATCCCATTCAACAGGCTTATATTTGGCGAGTCAAATTTCAATGAGCTTCTTTCTAGGGATCAAGTCATGGAGGTGCTTGACGAAAGATGGGTCAGTGCTACGGTCGTCAATTTATGGATAAGGTATATATGTGCTTCCATTGTGGTTTCATTCAGTGTCATAAGTTCTACACTAATTGGATGTTTGTATGGTTTCTTTGAAGGCACCTGCATGAAGAAGTCATAGTCTCCGAGGACAACGTCTCCTTCGAATTCATAAACCCTTATTTAATAGTGCAAATTGAGGGTGTGAAACGTGATGATCAGTTCAAAGAGATTAAGAGGCGTTTCACTTTAAAGGCAACAGGCAAAACTTTATTCTTAGCTCCAATTAATACAGGGTAAGTGTATAGGCATGATAGCTTTCATCGTATTCTTAGCTCCAATCATCATTGATATATATACTGACATAACGTTATAAAACGTCTTAGGCTACATTGGGTTTTGCTTGTCATCAATCCGACAGTACAGCCGGATCCACTTATTTACTATTTGGATCCTGTGGAATTTGCTGAAGCAGATAATCGCCCGGATTTGATGCGTCTCTTCAATGGGTAAGTGAATGTCAACATTATTTGAATGTGTTGTATTATCTGTCATTTTATATGACCGACCCAAGCAACTAAAATTAATTTAATATGTTTTGTTTCCAGAGCATTGACTAGTTATCGGCAGCTAATGGGTACAATTATTCCAAAGCCCTTGACCAGAAAGATGCTTATCCGTGGCTCAAAGTTCAGGTTTTACAAGTTATTCAATTTTTCAAACAATCGACATTACTTAAACCAGAACGTAACTGCTCTTATATGCTATTCTGTATTTTTTGTTACAGTGCCCACATCAACCCAATGACAACGACTGTGGATACTATGTCATGTATTATATGAGGGATATCGTATCACGTGATCGAGATAACATCCCATTGACAGTAAGTTTTATATATTTCCTAATCTAAGTGTTTGTACTTTTTAGATTTCAAGTAAATTTAATTGTCATTTAAATTTCTATACGCAGTATTACCCAGACACACGTTGCTTCATGTTGTCAAGGGAGAAGATGGAAGCGCTAATTGAAGAATGGTGTAGTTATGTACACCCTCTGTTCTCTCAAATTGGACAGCTTTGACTAGTAGTATGCACGTTTATTTTCCTAACTGAACAATATAACTTTTGGTCTTATTGTACATATTCTTCTCTGTTTGAGTTATTGGTGTATTTGGACTGCCTGGAATTGTATAGAATTGCTGGAATTTTGGCAATGATGCAGGTGGGTGTGAATTAAAAAACAAATTGTATATTTTAAAAAAATATAACCTATACCGGCGCTTTTTATAAAAAGCGCCGCTATAGATACCATATACCGGCGCTTTTTGTAAAAAGCGCCGGTATAGGCCTTTTCAGTTTCAATAAAAAACTAATTAAAAGATACCTATACCGGCGCTTTTGGGTAATAAAGCGCCGCTATAGAGAGGCCTATACCGGTGCTTTGTAAGCGCCGGTATAGGTCTCGTGACCTATTGCGGCGCTAGCTATAGCGGCACTTCAAAAGCGCCGCTATAGGGGTCAAAAAAGCGCCGGTATAGGTGTTTTTTGTGGTAGTGCAAATGCACAAACTAACCACTAAAACCCTAGAAAACAAGCATGAACATAAAGAAGAGAGAGTGGGAGAACAAAACTCTCCCATTCAATCTTCAAGCTCATGCTTCAACCTTCATAACCAATAATGTTGCTTTCTAACTACTGCACACCATGCCAGAAGCATCAACAAGAGTAGAAGGTAGAATCCATGGTAAAATGGGTAGAAGATGGAAGTATGGAGGGTGTTAGGGTTTAGAGAAAATTAGTGTAAGATGAAGTTATAGTTCCAAATCTACTCCAATTAAGCTAGAAACTCACATGTTAATAGTGTTTGAGCCAGGTCATAAGGGAGGAAATCAGATCCGAGTCGTGGGTCGCCCCAAAAACATAGTGTTTCACTTGTTATCATCGAGGCTTCATCATGGGTGGTTACAGCAAACTCATGGTGAAGGTTGGTGATCACACCATATTTTTTATATATGTTTCATTGATAAAATCATTGTATTATTGCATGCTCTTGGGATAATTGTACCTAATTAGGTTTTGCACACTTTATTGAAGTTTATACTAATATAGGGTAATCTGGACATAATTAGCATAATTTATTGATTAACCAAATTTTTCAAGGACATTTGATGCTACATTCGGGTCATTTTTATGTGCAGATCATAAAAGAAAGGAAGCCCAATTGAAGATTCAAATCACATGAAGAAGGGCTTGTTAAAGCAAGAAGAAGACCTCTCTTCTCTGCCTTCATCACCTCGGCTCACACAAGTGCATCCAATAGCCAACTCTGTATGGTGTGCCGTGGCACACACATATGTGCATCTCGGTGAATGCTCGAATCTAGAAAAAAAAAATTAGTGGGCTGATTAGGTTAAATTTGGAGTGACTATAAATACCCATAGGCTTGAAATTGTTGATCTTACAGCCTCAAGCTCGAAAATATTAGGGCACTCTTTTATTTTACTTCTTCTTCCTCATTACCCACTCAAGCTTTCACCATTCCACTCATCTCCACTTGCATTCTTGCTAATTTTCTAATTCTACTCCCTTCCTTTCACCTTTTCCACTATATTTCTCCTTCATTTTCCTTCACCCATGTAGTCAGTTGCTAGGAGAATGCTTGAGCTCGAAAATCCCATAATGAGAGGCTAAGAATCTTGGGACAAAATAGAGGATTTTTAGTTTTCATATGCTCTTTTCCTTGTATATTGAATTATATGGTAGTATGCTCTATGTATGCTTAGATTTGAGACATGAATTTCTTTATTGTTTTCTATGAAATTGAATAGTTGTGTTGGATTTTGAGTTATGATAATTGTATGTGTTTATATTCAAATTTCCTATTGGGTTAATGATTGCTATGTAATTCCAGTGATTGCTAAATTGTGTAGCTTAATTAATTCAATTTAATGTTGTGATTGCACATTCATGAAAGAAACGATTTTCATAACTCAATTTCTAAAACACACCAAGTGGTACTTAACACTAACTATATGTAATGGCTATGAACGCGGTTGTTGGATTAGTCATTAATTATAGCTAGTAGACCCTTACGATTGCTTGGGAATTTCTTCATTAGACTTGGTGAATTTTAACTCCCAACATCAATTTGAATGAAGTGTGAGCATTGTCAAAGCCCATTTTATAAAATCCCTTAACCCAAACCCTTTTTCACTATTTAATCCAATATTACAAAAGCCAACACTACTACAGAAATACTCTATTGCAGCACAACAATAGCAGCGCTAACAAAACGCAAGTGATGGGATAGGTATAATATGACCTATACCAGCATTTTAAAAAAAAGAAGATGGTATAGGTATAAGCATATCCCAGCACTTAATAATTTATAAGCGTTGGGATAGGCCCCAAAGTATTTAAATATTGTTTAAAAAATTCAAACAAATTTTAAAAATACACTCAAGCTTTTTAAAAATAGGAAAACAGTTTAAAAATATATAAGTAGGCATATCCCAACGCTTATGACGTACTAAGCGTTGGTATAGGCCTAACTAGGTATTTTTAAATATTTTTTCTTTTTTTTAAAATGAGTTAGTATTTTTAAAATTGGTTTTAGATATTTTTTAAATAAAATTTAAATCATAGGCCCCAAAGTATTTAAATGTTGTTTTAAAAAAATTCAAACAAATTTTAAAAATACAATCAGGCTTTTTAAAAAAAGAAAACAATTCAAAAATAAAAAGTGGGCCTATCCCAACGCTGATGACCTTATAAGCGTTGGGATAGGCCCCATGGCATTTAAAAATTGTTTAAAAAATATTTAATTAAAATAAAAAAAATTGAGGCATTTTAAAAAATGGCAAAAAAATTTAAAAAATAAATTTTAAATATTTTCTAAATGCAATGGGGCCTATCCCAGTGCTTATAAATTAATAAACGTTGGGATAGGCCCCAAAGTATTTAAATGTTGTTTTAAAAAAATTCAAACAAATTTTAAAAATACAATCAGGCTTTTTAAAAAACTGAAAACAATTTAAAATTAAAAAAGTGGGCCTATCCCAACGCTTATGACCTTATAAGCATTGGGATAGGCCCCCTGGAATTTAAAAATTGTTTAAAAATTATTTAATTAAAATAAAAAAACTGAGGCATTTTAAAAAATGGCAAAACAATTAAAAAGTACATTTTAAATATTTTCTAAATGCAATGGGGCTTATCCCAGCGCTTATAAATTAGTAAACGTTAGGATAGGCTGTATTTCTTTTTCCCATAGCTCAGTTCAAAGCTCTGGTGGCGCGAATTTATTTTCTTTTCCCTCCAGCTCATCTAACTCACAGCTCACAACTCACAGATCGAAATACCCTAAGCTCATCTAACTCACAGTTTGAGCTTCCGGCCCTAACCCCTCAGCTCCGCCCCAAGCTTCCCCGAATCTGGCCCTCTACTTCTTCTTCGTTTTCCCCAAGCTCATCCTAACCTCAAGCTCATCCGAATCCCTCAGCTTCGTTTTCCCCAAGCTCGCGTCGTTGTTCTTCGTTTTCCCTTCCATTCACTTTGTTCAGGTAATTTTCTTTGCTTATTTTCTTTCCATTTACTTTGTTTAGGCTAGCTTATGATAATTTTAGTTTTTCAGAAATCTCTACTCTGTTTCTATCCGTGCATTTTGGGATGTTTTGGAATTTTTTTTAATTGTTGCTGTGTTGCGAATTTCGACCAAGAATTGTGAGAAATGTTGTTTAGAATCACAAAAGAGTAGGATAGAGTGGATGCTTTGCGTTGCATGTTTGTGTTCTACATGAATCCATGTGATTTCGAAACTGAAGTGGTATGACTTGTTCTGGATTCTTCTCATTGTTATGTTTAAGGTTCAGTTTCTAAGGGTGAAAGCTGTATATTTATTAAAAAAAGCTAATTGCATGTAATTTCAGGTTAAATAATCCTTTCTTACTCTGATTATGGGTGTTCTGATTTCTTTAACAATGCAATTGAGGTTGTTTCTTTTGGTAACGTTCCTTCCTTCGAAAGTTCAAGCATTAGGGATAGCTGTACGATGCCTAGGGCACAAATTTCTCAGGTAGTTCATACATTTTCTACTTACAAACTTGCAGCGACACTGTTATATTATCGATTGTGAGCTAATGTTGTCAACTCTTTTGTAGGGCAAGTCAGACTGCAGGCTGTATAAGGATAACTCTTTCAGTGAAGTAGTTGCCACCGGCAAGGTCTACAACACTTCCAACAAGACCCTGCATAACTCGCCATTGCCTGATAATGCATTGAGGGTCATGATTGAGTACTCCTATAACAATGGGGCACCGTTACCGTTCCCTACTTATGAGATGACTAGGGTCAGAGATACTGTCGGTGCATTCGTTGCTTGGCCCATTGGTTTGATTGAGCCAACCCCACAGGTGGTTATTTACTAATAACAGTTACACTGGCATTCATTGTGTTGGAAGAACGCTCTTTAATTTACCTGTTTTTTTAGGGTACACGTCCTACCTGAAAGAAAGCACAAGTGGCTAATGTCAAAGGTACCGTGGTTCAGCCGCTCAAGTGATGAAGAAAAAGATTTCACGTACTGATCCATTATCACAAGTGATTATTTACTAATCAATTTAAACTAGCATTCTTTTTTATTAGAATAAAATTTTAGATATTCTATTTACATGGTTTGTAGGCAACAAAAGCCAAGGGCAAGAAGAAAGTACAAGCGCCTCCTCCTGTTATTGAAAGTACAAGCACCGAGATGCCAAATCGTGCTCGATTGAGAGCATATGTAGCCTCCATATCTCCTGAATTTATTGTCACGATTCCATTCAATAGACATATATTTGGCGTGTCAAATATGAGTGAGCTTGTTTCTAGGGATCAGCTCATAGAGGTGCTTGATGAAAGATGGCTCAGTGCTACAGTTATCAATTTATGGATTAGGTATAAATGCGTTTCTATTGGGGTTTCTTTTAATGTCATAAGTTTTACACTAATTGGGAGTTGGTATGGTTTCTATAAAGGCACATGTACTAAGAAGTCATGATCGCCACGGAGCGTGTCTCATTCGAATTCATAAGCCCCTATGCCATGGCACATATTGCGGGCGCGAGATATGACAAGCAGTCTGCGGCGCTTAAAAGGCGCTTTTCTTTAAAGGCAACAGGCAGGACTTTATTCTTAGCTCCAATTAATACAGGGTAAGTCGATACACATTATAGGTTTCATCGTATTCTTAGCTCCAAGCATCATTTATATATACTGACATAATGTTCTAAAAATTTTAGGAACCATTGGCTTTTGCTTGTCATATATTTGCAAGCACAATCGGAACCCTTAATTTACTATTTGGATCCTGTGCTAGGTGCTGAACCGGACAATCGCTCAGCTTTGATCCGCGTCGTCAATAGGTACATGAACGTCAACATTATTTGAATAATGCATTGTATTATTTGACATTTTGTGACCCTAGCTAATAAAATTAATTTAATTTGTTTCGTTTCCAGCGCATTGACCAGTTTTCGGTCCTCCATTAACTTGAGTTATTCCAGAGCCCCTGACAAGAAAGATGCTTATCCGTGGAGCATAGTCAAAGTTTTACAAGTTATCAATTTTTTAAACAATCTAGTCAAACATAACGTAAATGTTTCTCATATGATATTTGGTGTTCTTTGTTACAGTGCCCCTTCCAACCCAATAGCAACGACTATTGATACTATGTGATGCAGTTTGTGAGGGATGTCGTTACACATGATCGATGTAGCATTTCATTGATAGTAAGTTTTATATTTTGCCAACTCTAATTGTATTTGAACTTGTTATTAGATTTCAAGTACATTTGATTGCCATTCAAATATATTTGTCTGTGCAGTATTACCCAGACGCACGTTGCCTGATGTTGTCGAGGGAAAATATGAATGCGCTAATTGAAGAATGGTGCACTTATGTACTACCTCTTTTTTAATAAGTACAAATGTAGATAGTAGTATAGCTAGTAGCGTACTTTTTGTTTCCCAATCACAATGGTTGATTTAATTGTACATTGCTCTTCGGATGAGTTATTGGTGTATATTCGTTGCCTGGAACTGTATAGAATTGTTGGTATTTAGCATTGATGCAGGTGGGGTATATATAAAATAAAATCAAATATTTTTTTAAAAAAACAATAGCAGCGCTTATTTCATTATAAGCGCTGCTATATGTATTTTTTTTAAAAAATAAATTACCTAAAGCAGCGCTTATAAAGAAATAAGTGATGCTTTAGGTATACCTAAAGCAGCGCTTATTTTGTTATAAGCGCTGCTTTAGGTTATTTCTTTATAGGCACTGCTATAGGTATACCTATTACAGCGCTTACTAAGCGCCGCGTTAGGCTTAATAGCCTATCACAACACTGGCTATTGCAGCGCTTATAAGTGATGCTATAGGGCCAAAATAAGTGCTGCTATAGGCAATTACTATAGTAGTGCAACTATTTTCCTTTTCATTAGTTTAATTAAAGTAGTTTTCAAAGCCAAAACCCCATGCTTTTTCTTGTTTTAGTTGCATCTCTAGTTAGCTTCGGTTGAATAAAAAACGCCTCAAGTGAAACAATCTGAGACTACAACACTATATAGCAATTCTTGTATTTAAATTTGATCTAAACATTCCCAAGGTGCAATAGGCAGAGGTTAAATCGGCTAGTTTGAAGCTCTCTATTTGTACGGTCGCCGTAGCCTTGTCATCTTGGGTGAACTCCCTTTGTCCAACCTTTTCCACTTGGCATTTTAATCCACTTTTTTTTTTGTCATTTACACTTAGGGACCTAGGGGACAATTAAGTATTAATTAGACGACAATTACACCTTGCACGTGTTAAAAGCCTCAGTTAATCATATAAAGCATAATCAAATATTAGCATTTGTCAAATCTCAACCCATATAAATATAGCAACCAATCATGAGTGGTCTGCTCTATTCCCTCAAATACCTCCATTAAAACTATTCTCCCAAATTTGGTAGTAACTTTTATTTAATATTTGATAACAACTTATCTAAATTTTGAGCCTTTTTTAGATTTTCTTAATGTAATATTCACAAACTCTAAATATTTATTTTGGCCCCTTATAATGTAATTGCCCCTTCAAAAAGTAACAAGATATTGGTTAAATATGTCTCTTTCATAAAGATATAAACCAATAAATTATGATTACATTCAATATATGTGTGTGTATAGATATATATGCATACATATATATATTTATATATAATCTCACAACTAATCCTCAATAAAAAATTAGGATATTACATACGTTGATGAGGGGTTGTGTTTATTGAAACAATTGTCTCACCACGTGGATTATATATATATTTTTTAAAGTGATCATGCCTAGGCAAGGCCACTGTGGAAGGCTCTAGCCAATCCACACTGATCCCTTGAGTTGGTCTTGTAGTATTTTGGACATTGTTTATGGCCATACAGTTTTAGGCATCATTATAGCTTCTATATAATTTGATATATTATTTTGGTATAACTATATGTATTTTGTGCCAATGATTCATTCTGGCAAGTTGCCTAAGGCCCTATTACTTTCTTTTGATATACCACAAGCATGTAATGTTTTGATTGATGATTTTATGGTTGGATAGTTATATATTAAAGTATTTTATGCATCTAGGCTATTATATTGTTGAATTCATATTATAGACTCAAGGACCTTGACTAGTTATATTATACATTTGACAGGATATGTTTTAATAACCATATAAGCAATTTATTTTTCTAACATGGTTTACACTATGGATATATTAAGAAAGTTTTAAATATCCATGATAAGATTTTATTATAATTAGAAAGCTCCTTTCCTATTATGGATAAACTCTTTGATCATGAGTAAAAATATTTTCTAACTATAATAGCCTTCCAACATTTTTGTTAAGTGAAATCTTTTTTTCTATCATAGTTTGTATGTTAAATATGATTTGGAAATCATATTATTGTTAATGAAGTTATTTTAAATAAATCTTGGATTTAGAAAGGATTTACAAGTTCCACCTTGATCTTCATGAGTTACTCGCTTATGGGCCTTTGTGTGAAAATAATATTTTTATGAAAACCTATTAGAATTTTTGATTGGTTGTTGATTATTGAGTTGTGATTTGGTTTCATTATATTATATGTATATAGCTCCCACCGAATACCCTATTAGCACACACTATTAGCACACACTCACATGTATGATAAGTATGGCTGTGTGTTATTGAGACAATTATCTCACTCCATTACTCAAATGTTTTTCACGTGATCATACTCGTGTTGGGAAATTGTGGAAGGTACCAACAGAGACTCACCGAGTTATTGTGAGTTTGGTAATTATAGGACTTTGTATATTGAAAAGCTACTTAAGAATATTTTTATAACTTCTGCTTGCTATTAGAGTATTTTGGGATTACTGTATGATTTCGAGCCGATGATCTAATCTAGCAAGCGGCTTAAGGCTCTATTATACTACACATGCATAGTAAATGTTAATGATGATTTTCTGACTTAATGTGTATGATTATCATTTAGTTTGATTTAGGGCTTTTATGTTATGAAATATGGGATTGTAGACCCGAAAACCTTGCTTGGTTTATAAATTGTGTTTGACTAGTTTAGGTCTATTTAACTATGTTAGTACCATCCTTTTCAACATGCACTACTACAAAATATACAAGTTACGGTGTCGCAAGGGTCATATTCAACGTCCATTATAACAAATAATGGACTTAAGGGGCATCTTTAAAGTCCATTATTTCAATAATGGACTTAAAAGATGCTACAAGGTGAATATTCAAAGTCCATTATAGATACAATGGACATGGAATATTTGCATCTTTTAAGTCCATTAATACATAATGGACGTAAAATTTTTCTCTACGTCCAATGCATAATGGACGTGGAGAATCCAATATTTTCTACATCCTTGTATTAACGTCCCCCCAATAATGGAGTTCAAAAGTCCAAAATAATGACATAAAAAATGCCTTCTGTAGTAGTGATGGTTGATGACTTTTATATGGGTTTGGTTGTTTGATAACCATGCTAGCATTGTCCTTTTTTAACATTGTTAGTTGATATGTGGAAGGTGATTCTTTATAACAACCATGTTTGGAGTACTCTTTTCTAAACTGGTTTATATTGTGACAATGACTAGAAGGATTTTAATATCCATGATAGGGTTTTATTGTGATTAGAAAGCTTCTTTTCTATTATGGATAACATATTGAATTAATGTAAATTTCTTTTCTAATTATGACAGCTTTTGAACGACTAGTGAGTGCAATATCTTTCTATCATAGTTAGAGCAATCTTTATGTATGGAAAGGACTATTATGGTTAATCTTGGATTTAGAAAGGAAGATTTTACAGTGATATTCAAAAATCAATTCTCTCACTTTGTAGTATAGCCAAATTATTACTAGATCAAGTACCCTAGTGTCTAAACTAAAATTTTGTCCTTTCAAATATTATTTCTTAGGAATTTTGCATCTAACAGGGACTCAAAACAATTAATTTTTCAAATGGTAAATGATAGTAGAACAAATTTATTAGATTTCTCATTAACTTTGATTAAATTTTCTAATACAATCCCTGCATATATCAGCGTGCATATGGCTTGAGCAATTGATATTAACAGTTCAAATCTTAATGTAAAAAAAAAAAAGAGGTTAATAAAATTTAGATCGTGATCCAATCATTATATAGCTGTTAAATTGTTAGGTATTTATAAATTATTCATCATAATTTCTTTTTTCTTATGAAAAGGGATCGTTTCAGGTCCACACAATCCGTTAATCAATGCCATAATATATATATGAGTTGACTTTCTCAGGACGTTAGTTAATTATCAAATTTTGTTTTTCATATATATATGCCTATTCCTTTGTAGTTGATAGTCTTTTCTTTCTAAAGCAAATCAATGAACAATTTCATAAGCTGCTTTTAATTGAAACTTCACGCTCACTACTTTTCATCATCTTGTGAGGTCACTCAATTAAAAGCAAATAGTTTATTTACGATCCAAATAATTAATACACATACAAGCTTTTAATTAGGACTGCTATTTTAGGATTAATCAAAACTTGTAAAGCTGATTAGTGTGAATGATGGGTTTGTGGGGTGCATTTAGAAGTAACTAATATGTGTTGTCGGAATAATAAAGGACAATGATTAGATTAATGAAAAAGCCTAATCTATCTCCTTTTTCATTTAATTTGTATTAAAGATAGGCTTAGTTAACTAGCATCATAACGTCCTCTACGTAAAAAGGTCATATTAACATCTCTATATGTCTTTTATTTTGTTCCAAAACCTGAAATGTATTGTTATTATTATTATTTTACTTAACGTGCGTTTTTAGATTAGCACTGTGAAGAATATAACTTAGATAGAGTTAATATAACAAAAGAAAATACTTAGGTCATGTTTCTTATAGGGTCATTTTGTTAAATACATATATCCATTGGATCAAATTAAATTCTCCAATTACATGTTGCTATGTGTTCTATTTTTGAAATATTGTTAAATAACTATAAATCTACATGAAATAAATATGACATATGGTCTTGTGTGATTGCAGAATTTGTTGTAATAGATATAAGGAACTTGGTGAAAGTATGATTGATAAATTGATTATAAAATTGTTTCATAGCGGTTGATTTATAAAAACTCCTTTTATTGATTTATTGCTAACTCTAGGTTTTAGCTTAAAAATAGATTTTTAGAAATAAGAGGGGTGTTTGTATCATTTTTAACAATACCAAATTTTTACATATATAATTGATTGTAAATTCTATTGAAATAAGCACAAAATTAAATCAAGTGAAACAAGCTCGTTATTCTTTAAACTTAGTGGTTCCAAAAAAAAAAAAAATCATGTTAAAGAGTTACGATTTTGATATTAATATGATAATGCTTAAATATGAACGACATTATAAAATGAAAAAAAAAAACTATCGGAAAGAGTAATTACTATTTTTGGTTAAATAACACATGGTTATTTATATGTTTTTAAGGGGTGAATCCCATTTAAATCTATATGAAATACCCAAATTCAACTTTAAGCCTACAGTCTCAACAAATCCCTAATTATAAAAGAAGCCTTCTTGGGGATTTCTGAATTTGTTGATTTTACCTATTTACCCTTATGTTAAAATATATGCATTTGATTTTATTCTCCAAGTTCAATGATTCAAATTAACAATTTTTTAATATTCTGATATCATTGAGTATCCACGTTTTCAAAAACAATTTATGATTTTATTATTTTATTATTTAATTAAAAATTTATTATATTTAACATCTAATTATTGATTTTAGAAATTACTAAAAGTAGCTACTCATAATGAAAAGGAATCCATTTTTTTAACGGATAAAGTTTTTTTTAAAAGAATGAGATAATTATAGAAGACATAAAGAAAATAACAAAATGGTTTACAAGTAAAATCAACGAATTTAATCATGTGTGAAAAATCAACGATTTCAAAAATCATTTATAGAGCCTCTTAGCCTATTTAGGGATTGTTAGGTAGTATAATACACAAGATGGGAGTGAATTGGGTATTTCAGAAAAATCTTTTCCGAATTTTAAGAAGTTAAAGTAACTTCCTAAATAAAGATTGAAAAACAAATTATGGAAAAGTAAAATAGAGAGTTAGAAGCCTATCACCAGGTATATGTAGAAATCAATTTATACTGGCTAGGTCCAGATGGTTTTGACATACGTCTAGTTCTCTAGACTTAGCTAGGTTCCAATATTTCCCAAGTTTAAATTAAGCACTTGGCCCCTAGTGTAAAATCCATACTATAATCACTTTGAAAACCTTGTTTAAAACCTAATTAACTTCAAAAACCAAAGATATGCTAACTATGATAGGAAAATGAGTTGTAAATATATGAAAGGCTATCATATTAAACACAATCTGTAACAATAGAAATCATATCAAATTTATTAGTTACAATTTTATGATGACAAAACTGATATATTATGGGGAGCGGATTGGCAAGAAAACAAGTATAAAGACAAGATAATTGAAACGGATGATCGATGGGAGGAAGAGTACCTGTCTTTTACAACCCTAGCCCACAAAGACACCACAAGGATGATCAGTCATTGATATAGTCAAGTATTCTCAAGAGAATACAAAGATGCAAGCAAAGCTCACACAAGAGAAACAAAAGTCTCAATTCATTCAAGTATGAAAATTTTAGTACAAGGCATAGCCTATATATAGGCAACCATAGAATAATCTAGAACAAAATAAAAACCCTAAGAAATCAATGCTGCATTAATGATAATTGGTATTTTGATTGGCACCATTCTATTTAAAGAAATGACTTATTCTTGAAGAAAAAGTTAGCTACCAAAAATAGGACAATAATCAAAACAAATAGAATCCTAATTAATTAATTTCATAGAAGACCATTCTTGATGCTTCTTGAACCTTCTTGGGTCTTCATAATGGGTCTTCCTTTTCATATTTTTGTTCAATAAAATGTATGGGCCTTTAAGACAACCATTTGGGCTTGAATGTGGTTGAGTCACATTCTGAAATGCTCTTAGTCCACTATAATATGCATTTGGGCCCCAATTTTGAATATTGATCCACCATTGGACTCCTCCATGCCATGGTGGCTTTGGGGGTTCCCTACCATGTGTCACATAAAGCTTCACACATGTAGTCATCCATGTCATCACCCAAGCAATAATCCATGTCATCCTCAATGTAAGCATTTCCATGTAAAAACTTTGTTGAACACTTTGGACAAATTGTTGGGTCGTGTGAACTTTACATTGAACATCTTGCCATCTTCTATCATTCTCTCCCTCTTCAAAAAGATTTGTCCTCGAATCTTGAAATTGAAGGGATAAGGGTTCAATGCTCCCAAAGGTTAGGAATGGATCACGTGGCTTCTTAGAAAATAAATCTCCCACTACTTGCAACTCACCAACAATACAAGGAAAAGAATGATCAAGATCATTTGTAATAATAGAAATATCCCTGCAATTACTCTTAACCTCACTTTTCTCAAAACATTTTTCATCCTCCTTTTTTTCATTTTTCTCATAGTCTTGCTTTTCATCTTTCTTTTTTGTAAACTCAACGCTCTTATTTTCACTCTGTTTATTTTGACAAAACTCTATGTTCTCATTCACTTTTTCTTTCTCTAAC
Organism: Mimosa bimucronata; assembly: GCA_037074515.1. Lineage (NCBI taxonomy): Eukaryota > Viridiplantae > Streptophyta > Magnoliopsida > Fabales > Fabaceae > Mimosa > Mimosa bimucronata. The sequence goes on from CM073441.1 coordinate 11,396,631, forward strand.
TCAATTGTACACTTTTAAATAGATCTGTTAGAGACACTCTCACTCATATTTTCACTTTTTAAGCATCGCTTTCGCTTGATTTCTGCCTCATGCTTAGCAATTACATGAACCAGATTTTCAATCTTCATGAAACTAAAAATATCACTGCAAAAGAAGCTAATTCAGGATTAAGCCCATATATAAAATGATCAACAGCGGCTTGTGGTGTTTCCTTTACACCAGCTCTAATCATAGCTAACTCTATTTCTTGATAATATTGCTCAACATTCATGGAGCCTTGCTTCAACTCCTGCAATTTTCTATATAAATCTCTCTTAGACTTGGAGTTGTGCTTAGACTTCAATTGAACTGCTTCAGCATTTAGCTTTTTGACTTCTTTAAGGAAGAATTGGAGGTCTTCCTTGAATTCTTTGACACTGTACTTATTTGATACCTGAAAGTTTAGTAATTTATAGGAAAAAAATGGACCTCACAACTCTATTCACGTGTATCGTATGTCGCTCGTGTTTCACACAATATATGGTTTTTAATCATTGTAAAACACTTTTGCCTTTTACCACTCAAGCTTGTCTCTTTTAGTATTCTAGATTGAAACTTAACAATAAACAAGAGACAATATTTAATATGTGGTAATCTTTATAACCAAAGTTGTAAGAATGAGATTTTTTTTATGACAAGAGAATAATGGAAGGGGAAATGTGAATCTGAAAAAAACCAAGGGAGAGGAGGAAAATGTGAAGATGTAGGAAATATAGATGGAAAGAAGTGTATGAAGTATGGAAAGGAATTGAAAATACGAAACTAAAAGGAAAAGGAAATTAGAACACAAGAAGAATGGGAAAGGAGTCTTACCACCCAAATTTGAAATTTAGGAAATTAATGGTGACATGAAATGGAAGTTCTCTAAGATTAGAAAATTTTTCCCAAATCTTTCAATGCTCCAACCTGCAAATCTCTCTCTCTCTCTCTCTCTCTCTGTTTTTTTTTATTTTCATTTTTTTTTCTTTTTTCAGTATCACAATGCTTTTTTTTGAAGAATTTTTATTTTATTTTTTATAACAATATCACAAAATCACAAACAAGGGGTGGAGGAAGGAAATGAAACTGAAAGAAGGAACAAGAATACTGGAAACAAGAAAAGAAACAAAAAGAACAAAGGATAAGACAAGAAGACAGAAATGAAGAATACAGAAGCAATATGACAAATGAAACAAAAAAGGATAGAACTTGAAATCTAGCAAGCCATTGCTCTAATACTAAATGATATATTATGGGGAGCGGATCGGCTAGAAAACAAGTATAAAGACAAGATAATGGGAAATGGACGATCAATGGGAGGAAGAGTACCCGTCTCTTACAACCCTAGCCCACAAAGACACCACAAGGATGATCAGTCCTTGATACAGTCAAGTATTCTCAAGAGAATACAAAGATGTAAGCAATGCTCACACAAGAGAAACAAAAGTCTCAATTCATGCAAGTCTGAAAATTTTAGTACAATGCATAGGCTATATATAGGCAACCATAGAATAATCCAGAACAAAATAAAAACCCTAAGAAATCAGTGGTGCATTAATGATAATTGGCATTTTGAATGGCACCATTCCATACAAAGAAATGACTTATTCTTGAAGAAAAAGTCAGCTAGCTATAATAGGAAGATATTGAAAGGCTTCTAGAACAATCATTGGCCAAATGGCCTTATTTTAATGAAATGAAATAAGAAACTTAAATGCAGTCAGATTTCATGTAATAGGAAGGGCTTCTAGATGCTTCATGAATTGTCCAAATGGGTATTCCTTTTGATATTTTCGTCCATTAAAATGTATGGGTCTTTATGACACCTATTTGGGCTTGAATATTATTTGATCTCATTCTAGAACTCCCTTGACCCATTATACAATGCATTAGGGCCCCAATATGATGTTTTAAAGCTTAATTGGACTCATTCATACCATGGTGGCTTTAGGAGGGGGGTGCTCTACCATGTGTCACATTTAATTCCACACATGTTACCCATGGAATAATCCATGTCATGCTCCATGTAAGCGAACTTGAGCTAAAACTTTCTTGAACACCTTGGAGGGTTTGTTGGATTACTAAATGGATGACTTCTTGGGCTTTTAGACTTTGATATTGAATGGTTCTAGGTGCGCTATCATTCTCCCTCTCTTGAAGAAGATTCGTCCTCGATTCTTGAGGGTCATATTCGCCATGTGAAAGAAATTTTGTTGAGTCATCATCATTACAAAGCTCTTATAGAGGTGATAAAACATCACTTGGAGAAGAAAAGTTAGAATCAACAAAAGTTTCTGCTTTATCCTCATCAAAGCATGCGTTTGCTTTGTTTTCTCTCAAATCACTCTCATTCACTGTTATCATCTCAATCTCACTTTCTCTCTCACATAATATATCAAAAGCTAAAGTATGCCATCTGCAGTCATATCTCACTTTCTCTCTCAATCTCACTTTTTGACTGTATTTAGTTTTTTACTTCTGAACATGGTGCAATCTAACTCCCAAATGCAATCAATCACACTAAAGTATGCCATCTGCATATATATGGGATTTGTATCTCTTACATTGGATATATGCCATGCCTCAACAACAAGTGTGACTCCACTATTCTGCATTGTACTTTTTTCATCCTTGCCTTTTGTATAGAATGTGTAACCATTGATTGCATAGGCGGTGTAAGAAAATATGTGCAAACCCGATTCTTTCGACAGCCAGAACAATCTTTCACAAACTGATCCAGCATTAAGCTCAATCTGCTGATAAATGCGTGCATTGAACCATATAATGAAATGTTTGTTGTGCTTTCTTTGTAATCAAACTCTCATTTCTATCATCGTGTATTTCCTGAAGGAGTTTTTTGTGTTCTTCAATTAATGGTTCAACCTTAGGAGTATTGTGAAGAATATACAATTGAGCCAGCTCCCTTTCAGCATTTGAAATGTTCATTAACTTGAACATACTTATTCCTTTCCACGTTAATCACCTATCGTGACGAGACTTTGGCAAACCAACAGGTTCAACATTTGATAAGTAATCAGCACACGAATCACTCGCTTCTTTAATGATGTATCGTTCAGCAATTCATCCCTCTGATCGATATCTGTTTTTAACATACCCCTTAAAAACTTTCACGAACCACTCAATTGGGTACATACATCTTAAATAGACTAGGCCGTATGGTTGAACCTCTTTGACCAAGTGTACGGTAAGATGAACCATGATGTCAAAGAATGAAGGGGGAAATACATTTCAAGTTCGCACAGGATACAAATGATCTGCCTCTGCAAATCTGCAACTTTGTAGTATCAACAACTTTACTACAAATGAGCTTGAATAACATACATAATCTAGTGATCGTGCTCCGCAGTTTCTTAGGTAAAATTTTGCGTATGCCAACCAGTAAGAAATTTTGCATTAGGACATGACAATCATGAGATTTCAGATTCTTCAACTTCAACTCTTTCATGGATACAAAGTTCTTTACATTTGAGGAATAGACTTCTGGGACTTTGACTCCATTTAGAAACTCACATAATGATCTTTTCTCTTTCCTTGAAAGGGTGTAAGATGCTGGAGGTAAATAAGTGCAGTATCCTCTCTTGACAGATGCTAACTCTTGTCTTATTCCCAACTTAAGTATATCTAACCTTGAATTGACACCATCCTTTCTTTTTCCTTGCATATTTAGCAACGTGCCAATTAGGTTATCACAGATGTTTTTGCCAATATGCATCACATCAAGAAAGTGCCTAACATATAAGGACTTCCAATACGGGAGTTTGAAGATTATGGACCTCTTCTTCCAACCACTTGTCAACACATTTTTCGCAAAAGGCTTGCCAAAATCATTCTCCGACGCGTTCACCTTTTCAAAAACATTATCCCTAGTCAATATCCTCAGTGGCCTACCTTCTTCTGAGCTCTCGCTAAATGCCTTCTTCCACTTCCACCAACGATGTTTTAATGGCAAGAATCTCTGATGTCCCATGTAAACATTTTTCTTATGATGATCCAGTCGCATCGAATGGGCATCATCTTCACATATAGGGCACGCACCATATCCCTTGATGCTGTATCCGGACAAATTACCATATGCTAGGAAATCATTTATTGTGCCAAACAACATGGCTCTCAATATAAAACATTATTCCTTACAGCCATAAAAAACCATCTCACTCGAATTCCACATATGCTTCATGTCTTTAATTAAAGGATCCAAGTACACATCTATATCGTTGTCAAGCTGTCTAAGCCCAGAAATAAGCATGGAAAGCATCATAAATTTGTGTTTCATGCTGTGAGTACTACTCTGAACTCCATGCAGATTAATTCCATCGATTGCAAATGCAAACTATAGGTTTCTTGGTTCTCCACCGAACTCACGGAACTCGTAATCAATTTTTTTTCCATTAGGGGGCATCTGTGGGGTGCCTAAGCTTGATGTCTTTAATCCTTTTATCAACGTGCGATGTCAAAAGTTTTGCAACATCAGCATTATTGAACAAGCACTTGAATATTGGAATGATTGGAAAGTACCACAAGACTTTAGAAGGACTCTTACCTTTCTTTCCATATTGAGATGTGTTACATTTAGGACACTTCTCCAACGACGCATAATGGTTTTGGAATAAAATACAGTCATTGGGACATGCATGTATTTTCTCATATTTCATACCAGTCGACCGGAGAATTTGTTTTGCCTCATATGTTTCTGAAGGGTATATCTCGCAGAGTAGAAAGCAGCGCAGTGAAACTTTCATCACTCCAACTATATCATGCCTTCAGGTTATACAATTTAAGCATTGCACACAAACTTGTGTATTTGCTGTATCCAACATACAAGGCGTCTCTGGATTACTCTTTAGTGTCTAAAATATTTCAGGATTCTCCTTACTCACCACATTCAACATTTCTTCAAGATCATCGCTCTCATCACACATGTCTATGTAAATCACATTTGATGCGATATTAACATCATGTACTCGGTCTCTGCATTCATCTTCATAGGTCTCACCGTGCTTTGTCTATCATGTATAAGACTGATTGATTCAATGACAAATTAAATGACCCAACAAGTCAAGAGGATGAAGACGTTTTCCATACAAGGGCATACAATTATGTTAGTATTCTCTGCATGCTCAGCAGCAAATTCAATGAACTCTTTTGCTCCATCTATATATTCCTTTGAACATCGATCGCAAGGCATCCATTTCTGATCCAACATTATAATCTACTAAAGGAAAGTGGCGGTAAGATGTACATAACTAACTTACAATGTTACCCTTATTTTTTTAAAAAAAATCGGATGCATAATAGCTAAGACATGAACGTTGCTAGGCTCAAGGCCCTTACTTTTAATATAAAAATGGGTAGCCAACTATATAATCAGCAGCTCAATATATTTCCATAGCCCACAATAGAATTCATAGAGCATATATAGTTCCACAAAGCAAAAAATTCATACAAGCAAAATAAAACACCACACAGTTTTGTCTCATCACCTAATATAAAATTTAGGTACCTAAATGACTTCTTTTATTTTTTTTTTTTGATGAAGAATGTGGACCAAGCAAATACTTCTTGAGATCCCTACAACATAAATAAACAAGTAATCTATACTTGGGATTTTTCAAACCATAAACAACAAATTGTTACCAATTACTCAAAAAAATTTCACAAAACTTTATGCACAAAATCCTTCATAAAATCCAACACAAAATCTTGTTAAAACCAAGGACCAATATGCAAAACATAAAGTTTTAATTTCTTGATCCAAAAATATAAACAACAAATTGTTACCAATACATTCTTGCATTTGGCAGTTTTATTTGTTTTAGACTGTTTTAGTTTGTTATTGGTTTCTTTTGATATTGATATTGCCTTTTTTTTGTAGCATTGAGGTAAATTGATAACACACATGCTAATTATATTCAGCGTATTTCTTTGCAAATTTTTTACCTAAAATTGTGGGATAATTGGGGTAATAGTTATTATGATATGTAATTATTCCATATTGTTTTCAGTGGAGTAATAGATGATTGTCGTTGTTTCTTTATACTAAACAATCTCAATCACAAAAAAAAAAAAGATTTTGAACATGTATGCAATTCTACACAGGAAAGAACAAACTAAAACATGAATAATAACCAAAATAATCACCTCAATCATAACAAAATCAACCTATTGCTCAGAAATATATTTCTTATTCTAATCCTAACACAAAACTGGGGGAACATGAGCTTCAGAGATTTCTTACCCAAACTAAAATCAGTGAAGAAGAGATAGAGCCAAAACAACGAATTTGGGCAGAGAAAAGCAAGTGGTTGAGTGGGTGGAGTGAGCGGAGCAATGTCATTTTGGGGGAAGAAAGGAAGAGAGAAAAAGAGTTTAGGGCAATGTCAAATGGGAGATATGAGCACAAAGGAAGGCGAGAACAATAGCGAAGCAACAACACGACAGCGCCGTTTTTGGGCTTTTAAGCAACAATGGCGGAGGGTTTGAAAATGGCGAGCTTTACGGCGAACTTGGGGCTTTTGAGCAACAATGGCAGAGGGTTGGGAGAGAGAAGGGAATGGCAGTTAGGGCGAACAAGTATGGGAAAAGGAGAAGGAGTTCAGAAAAATGAGAGTGAAGGCACTGGAAGATGAAAAAAAGAAGAGGGAAAGTAGCCTATCCCGGCGCTTACAAAAGCTAAGCGCCGAGATAGGTATTATTTTTTTTTTTAATAAGGTACCTATCCTGGTGCTTAAACATGCTAAGCACCAAGATAGGTATTATTTTATTTTTTTTAATAAAGTACACATATCCCGGCACTTAGAAAAGCTAAGCGCCGGATAGGTTAAATAAATACTTTAAATAAAATAATGAATCTAACTCGACACTTAAAAAAAGTTAAGCACCGAGATAGGTATTTTTTTATTTTTTAATAAAGTACACTGATTGTGCCATATTTTTATACACTTTACATGGTTAAATTCATTGGATTATTGCATGTTCTTAGGGTAATTGCACCTAATTAGGATGATTTCTGACTCTTGCACACTTTGTTGGAGTTTATACTAATTAAGGGAAATTTGGGCATAATTAGCATGATTTATTGTTTAACCAATCTTCAAAAATAATTTGATGCTACCTTAGGCTTATTTTATGTGCAGATCATGGAAGAAACACGTCCACTCGAGAAGCCCGGTTGAGAAGAAGGCAGCTGAACAACGGGATAGAAAAATTTCTTACTAGCCGTGGCAAGCCTAAGGTGAGCACACAGTGAACAACATCAAGACAGGCAGAAAGCATGTTTGCTTATCGTGGTGAGCCCAAGGTGAACGCAGGGCAAGCCCAAGGCGAGTAGCACCAAGAAATTCCAAAAAGCTTGTCTGCTCGCCGTGGCTTTACCAATGCGAGCGGACACTGACAGTTCACAAATTTAGCTAGTTTTTGGGGATTTTAGGGTACCTATAAGTAGGATCTGACCTAAAACTCACTAGACCTTACTCCTAAACATTAAAATTGACCTAGTGCCTTACTTGTTGAATTTCGAAAGCATAGTTTTGTCACAATGGCCACTTCTACTATTGAACATGATGCATCTACTAGTGCTAGGAGTGCTGCAATTTTTAAGCATTATACAATTGAGAATGATGATTCCGTTGTGGTTAAGAATGCAAATGTTTTTGTCCCCATTGAATTACATGCTGTTGAGAGTGCACCATGGAAGGATTCTCCATGTTTAAATTTAGAGATTGTTAATAATAGGGAATCTTTCCAACAAATACTTTCTTGTGATATTCCGCCAGACATATCTAAAAATGAAAGTGTTTGTTGTGCCAATTCCATCACACATTTTCCTTCCCTCCCTTCTCTACTACCTTTTGTGTATGTGCAAGCGACGTTTCGTGCCCCAACCATATGTTGGACTTCGCGATTTCCGCTACACATATACTTGAGTGTTTTGAAAATGAACTTTCTTGTGTTACTCCTACTGATGGGAGTTTGATTGACTTCCTTGGTTGCAATACCTATTTAGAAAAATTGTTTCCTTGCCTAGAATTGGATACTGCTGTGTTTGTTGTATTCTCTTTACAGGGAACGCAACACTTCACACCAAGGAAGGAACATGTGGGAGAAGTGGCTTACATGATGACATGCATGTTTCTCATTCGAGATGAGAACTTCTCCTACAAGAGTTTGAAGCATTTTAAACGCAAGGTTGCCCCTCTCCTCTCCTGTATCGTTATTGCCTTTAATTGTTGCATGCTCTTTTGAGATTATGATGAATGATAAGTGTGGGGGACTGGCTATATCATTAGTAAAAAGGTAGACTTAGTGTTAGTTGAGTCAATATATCCCCATTGTGTTCTCTTGCTTGCTGCACCTTATATTTTGATTTTGCATTGGGGACAATGCAAGATTTAAGTGTGGGGGAAGGGTTTGTGCGTTTTTTAGGTAGTCTTGCTTGATCCATTGATTTTATCATGTTTTGTCACATTAGAGAATTTTTTTAAAAAATTTTGTGTCAAACTTTTTCGAAAACTAAGGTGGATTTTGCTTCTTAGTCTTGTATAATGATGAAGGGTCGCATTCAATGCAATATAGGATATAGTTGCATTCACTACCTATTTTTAAAACTTGCCTTTTGAAAACCTAATGTGGCAACAATTTTTAAAAACCATTGAGCAAGAATAGACCTCACCCTTTGATTAATGAGCTTCATGAGCAATGGGAATAATTCAAAGAATTATGCATTTTAGCCTTTCAATTTTCAAGAGCTAGTGATGAGTTATTTTTAAGCATATGCATTGTGTTAATTGGCCTTGCAATTGGATGTTCAACTGGAAATTGAGATTGACCTTGTCGTGAGATTTTTGGGCCTATTTTCCTTTCAAGAGTGTATCCTTGCTTAATCATTCAATTTCTAGAACTTGTCTCTACTCTTTGTCAAAGCTAGATTGCATTCATGCATGAAGATGATTTAGGCATTCATTTCATCACCTCATTTTCCCAAACACAAACCCACAACATGTCATTTTCCATTGTTCACTCAATTTTGAGCCATTCCTTGGTTGTAATGCATTGATGTGAATTTTGTGATGATGCATCGAGTTTGAGCCACGTTTGTTTGTTGTTAATGCTAGGTATATGTTAGAAAGAAAAAAAAAAGAAAAAAAAAGTGTGCATGAAAATAAAAAAAGGGAAAAAGAAAAAAAGAGAGAGAGAAAGTTTGAATTATAAGGCCTTTATTGATGTGGCATCATTATTGTTGAAATTATGCTCTCATGTGCTATGTACTCCAATTCTGACATTGAATTGCATTTCAACCTCTGCTTTCCATAACATGCAATCCATCATGTCTTTTCCATCATTGCAACCCCTCAAGTCCTTTTGATTCATATATGATTGTATCCCATGGGTAGAGATGTTAGAGTGGATACAAGCTTATGGCAAATTGTTGTTTGAGCAAGTTGAGTGTAAAAAAATCCCAAATGAGGTGAGTAGAGTGAAACACTATTATCTCAAGAGTCCTCTTTGCCATTGATTCATCTAATTGCTTTGCCAATTCTCCCTTTGTATTTTCTTAATGATAGTTCATGCTAGCTTGAGATTATTGATTAGTTAAAACCATTCTTCTTAGCATTGTACCCTTTGTCTAGGAGTACAAAGGTCTATGTGTGGGGAAATGATTGTACCATATTTTTATACAGTTATCATGTTTAAAACCATTGGATTATTGCATGATCTTGGGGTAATTACACCTAATTAGGATGATTTCTGACTCTTGCATCCTTTGTTGGAGTTTATCCTCTATTGTGTTTGTTTTCTTTTGTATGCGATGATGTATGATAAAAAGCATGAATTTAGTTTTTTGCAAGTTTTTTTAGTAGGTTTGAAGTTCAAAGCTATGTATGATTCTAGTTAAAGAATGGCCTTAAAATATTGTAAGTGCTATATTATGTATGCCAATAACAATTTACTTATGCCTTCAGTTTAAAAAATAATAATTTATTGAACATATAATTGGAATCTAGAACCCTTTAAAACATAAAGTGTTCATGAACTGAAAATGAAACTCATTCAAATTGCGTTCTTATAGCTTATGGTTGCCGTTAATGGTGCTCGAAATTGGGTCTTTGAAAATTGAGTTTTTTAGCTCGAACAAAGGGTATGAATGTGTGATGCTCAAAGAGATGGTTCCAATGACACCAAGAACATGTCAAACGGAGCTCAAATGAGAGAGAAAAGGCCGTTTGAATTTTTGGAAGTGACGGCGGGTTTGATGCGGTTTACAATAGGAACCGGGTTGGGTAGGGTTACCCAACTAGGTTAGGAGGATGACCTAAACGACGTCATTTCAATTCAAAACTAAGTGGACTCCATTTTAATATTTTGAAATGATTTTTTAAAAAATAAAAAAATGTCCCCACCTTCTCCTCCATTTTTGCCATACTTCCAACACCCACCAATGTGTTAAACCTTAGAATTGTGATGGTAATCAAACATGACTTAGACTATGAGAATTATGGACATCTTAACTTAGAAAATATTTTGAAACAAGTTTTTGAAATCTATGTTATGAAGCAACCGATAGCCTCTAGATCCAATCGATTGAATTTTTGTCATAGCAATCGATGACGTATCGAATGCCTATCACTGCCAAGTTTTAATCGATTTCAATCGATTATTCGCTACACCTATCGATTGTTTATTGTTATTTTCCAAAGTGAACAAGCAGATGACCAATTGATTAAAAGTAAGGCAATCAATTGGTCAACAACAATCTATGAGCAATTGATTGTTACTTGATTTTAAAAAAAAATGGAATATATCGATTTGATAGAAAGCAATCGATTGATAGCAAGCAATCGATTGACTACTTGGCCATTGATTGTTAAACTCAAGATTTCAAAATTGATTACTTCTCTTATGATTAACTTACTTTATATTTCAGGAAATTTACGTTAGACATAGAAGCCAGCCCAAAACTTAGAGACACAGTGTGCAAGAAGCCGTTACAGTGGATAAAGGCAAAATCTAGAAAGAGAGAAAGAGAGGAGCAGTTCAATACAACACATAATCATCCTAGATCATTAAATTCAACAACTAAATCCACTCTAACACTCCAGTCATCCTTCTCTCACACGACAATTCCAGGAGGTCACAACAGCAACTCAGAAGCTTCAACGGGTAGATTTTTCCAACAGACTATAAAAGCATTTGAAGCTGAAGCTTGGAAAGCAGAGAATAAAGTGCTATCCAACTACCGATTCAAACTGCCTTCAACCCAAGTATTTTGAGTTCTCTCATCTATTCTTCAAACTGCAATCTTATCAGCTAAAGTGAGTGAGCAAACTTGTCAATCTGTAATTCTTTCATTGAGTGATTTCCTTAGGATAGTGGGATCCTAGAGGAATGGGTTGTAATCTTACAAAGTGTAACGGGGAGAGAATTTGGTGAGATAGTGAGATCTTACTGAGAAAATTCTATGTGGTGTAAAGGTATTTAGGAACCTGTTTTAATCTTGATTCACTAGTGGAACCTGACTTGGTTGAAGAGCTAGACGTAGGTCAAGATTTGGACCAAACTAGTATAAATTATGTGCCCTTGATTCTTATTCCAGAATAAATTCTTATTTCAGTTCCAAAAATTTTTTGATACACAATTCACTCCCTCTTGTGTATTTTCCTGCCATCTTCAGTTGGTATCAGAGCCAAGCTCCTTAGATAAGTGATCTAACGATTAGAGAAGAAAAAGATCCATGGCAGAACTTGGTGAAAATGTACTCGCTGAAGGAAGCTCAATAACTAATCCTCCAGGTCTAGATGAAGAACATTATGCCTTCTGGAAGATAAAAATGAAAATTTTCACAAGGCCAATGGTTACAAACTATGGAGGGTCATTGAGCATGGAGACTATGTGCCTATGAAGACTGAGAATGGTGAAATAGTTCCAAAATGCCCAAAAGAATATAGCAATGATGACATAGAGCACCTGGAGCTAAACAACAAAGCAATACTAATGATTCAAAGTGCTCTGAGTCAAAAGGAGTATTTCAAAATATCAAATCTGGGGACTGACAAGCAAATGTGGGATGCTCTTGAAGTTGCTCATGAAGGAACTAAAGGTGTGAAAAGCAGAAGAATAAACCTTTTGACAACAGAATACTATCTCTTCAAGATGAAGGAATGAGAATCTATTAGAGAGCTGGAAATCAGATTTACCAACTCATCAACCATCTTACTGCCTTAGAAGGATTCTTACCCAAGAAGAACAAGTTACTAAAATTCTAAACATCCTTACAGATGAATGGCAAGCAAAGGCCACAGCCATAGAAGAAATTCGTGGAAAATCTATGAGCTCAGTAACTTCTCTATTTGGGTGTCTAGCAGAACATGAAAGCAAGATGAAGTATAGATAGGAGCTAGCTGGAGCAGAAACAGAAAAAGAAAATGCTAGCCCTGACATCCAGAGAAGAAGAGGACGAGATGATGTTGATGATGAAGAAATGGCCCTAATGGTTAGAAGATTCAGAAGATTCTTCAAAGGTGGAGGTGGAAGGAGATTCCAGAAGGGAGGTCCTAGGTACACAAAGAAAGACCAGCATAAAAGTCCACCTATGTGCTATGAGTGTAAAAAACTTGGACACTTCAAGTCTATATGTCCAAGCCTCCAAAGACAGAAGGACAAAGAAAATCCGAAAGAAAAATACACTGCGAAAAAGAAAGCCTATGTGTCTTCAATATGGGGTGACAGCTTTGGTGAAGAAGACAGTGATTCTGAGGAAATTGCCAATCTGTGTCTGGTGGCTTAGGATAAAGAATCAGACACTGAGGTAACTATTTCTGAACCATCCTTTCATGAACTCCAAGATGCTTACAATTTTTAAATATAGAGTTTGTGAAAATTACTAAAGAAGTAGTATTCCTAAGTGATTTAACCTTTTCCTAATCGCCTTGGGGGTTAAATGCAAAATTATTTATAAACCAAGGATTGCACTATAATGGTGCAATCCTAGATCGTCTCACAAGGAGCCTAATGACTATCCTAGGAAACTAAAGGCCATACAAATGAGGTATAAAAGGGGGGTTTGTTGGTTTTTCATATGAAACATGCAAATGAGCCTAACTACAATATTTTTGATCTTTTCCTTGATGAGATGTAAGGGTTGGATGGGTGAAGTGAAGATAATGCAATGAAATGGATCTCTTGAGACTAGGTGAGGTGGTAAACATCGGTTCAAATCATTTGGGTGTTCACTTCATCAAGTATAATGACTAGCCCAAATTAAGTGGACCTTAACACTAATCCCCAAGCAACCACTAAGGGTTCACTAGCCCAAATTAATGACTAATCTAGGAACCACTTTAATAGCAATTACTTAGGGTTAGTGTTAAGGTCCACTTAATGTGTGAAATACTTTGAGAAAAACACTTGTGGCTCTCATAAAAGTGCAACCACAACAATTATGAATGTAAGCAATGAATTAAGCCCACTAGCAACCATTAAAACGAGATTAAGTTCATGCAACCACAATGTAGATAGGAATTAATAACTCAGGTGTTCAAAGCCCAAAATAGACACAAACTAGTTCATATATGATGTGATTAGCTAACTTAGATTAGATTAATGTTTCATTTTAGATTGGATTAATGTTTCTTTCCCTTACAATTACACACATACCCTAAATAAATCAACTTGACAGAATCATCAACACATGGCCAAACAACTCAATATCAAGGAGAACTAATGAAACATACATATATAATCCATAAAGCACTTAATACATAATCTCAATCCAAATTAGTAAAGTCAAACATCAACTATACATATCTAGAATCTCAATCCAATACATAAATCCAAACATCTCCAAGAGAATTTCAAATAAACATAGAAGAAACCCTAAATACATATGTAAAACAAAGAAAAACTCCCCTAATGAAGAACCCATTCTTGAACCACCATCAAACATGGAAACTCCAAGGAGAAGCCTCATGTGAAATTCCATGGAATGAGAGGGTGGAAGAAGGTGGAAGATGAAGAAGATGGGGGTGGAAGAAGGATGAGAGAGTTGATAGGATTTTAGGGTTTTGGAAGTAAATGGGAATGGAAAGGATGATGGGAATTGAGTGTTAGGTTGATTTTTATGTTTAGGAGTTGGGGTTTAGGTCTTTTTCGGTCGGATCCTACCAATGGGTACCCTAAAAACCCAAAAAACCAGCTGAAATCGCGCATATGTCAGCTCGTTCTCGCAATAGCGAGCACTTTTACTAGCTACAGTGAGCTTGGCAGAAACTTCGTCCTATGTTCCTTTCCTTCTCACTACAGACACCAAATTTGGTGGCTGCAGCAAGATACACATAAATTTTTGGGGTGAATTTTGCACTTCACCTGCCTCATTCTTTGCAACTTGCTTTTCAACTCAGCCAATATCTTGCATGACCTGCATTAGATTTTATCTTAAGATAGCATCAAAATGTTCTTGAAGATTGGTTAAACAATAAATTAAACTACTAATACCCAAATTGCCCTTGATTAGGATAAACTCTAACAAAAAGCACAAAAGTTAGAATTAATGCCAATTGGGTGAAATTACTCCTAGAACATGCAATAATCCAATGATTTTAATCATGAAAAGTGTATTAAAATATGGTGCAATCACTAAGAAAAAGAAATCTAGAATATGAAAAAATGAATGAAATATCTATATCTGAGTGCAAAAAGTGTGAAAATATGACCCGTGAAAATGAAAAGCTTTCAAAAACTTTACAGAAACAACAAGTGGTACATTGATAGTGGATGCTCAAGACATATGACTGGGGATAAAGAAAAATTCAAACACCTTGAGTTCAAGGAAGGAGCCAAAATTGAGTTTTGAAGGAAACCAGTCATAAAAGATTGCTGGAATTGGGGAAGTGAACCACACCAACGGAGAAACAGTCAAAGATGTCTACTTTGTAGAAAGTCTATGTCACAACCTCCTTAGTGTAAGCCAAACAGTTGATAAGGGTAACTAGATAATTTTTTATTCTAATGAATGCATGATAATTGATAACAATGATTTAGATATTGGGGAAGGTGCTTTAAAATGCAAATTAATAGCTAGCAGAGATGGAAATTGTTATACTATTGATATAAATCAATCAATACAAGAAAAATGATCATGTAAACATGACTCAATTAAATAAGCTTGTTAAGAATGATCTTGTAACTGGCATACCTGAGCTTAGAGTTAAGACAAATATTATATATGAAGCATGCCAGAAGGGAAAGAAACAAAATCCTCTTTCAAACATAAGAAGATAGTTTCATAATAAGGCCATTGGAGTTGGTGCACATGGATCCGGTAGGTCTAGCAAGAGTAAAAAGTATAGGAGGAAACCTATATACTCTTATGATTGTGGATGACTATTCTAGGTTTACTTGGACTTTGTTTCTTTCTTCTAAACATGATGCCTTTGATGCTTTTCTATTGTTTGCTAAGAAAGTGCATAAGGAAAGAAGCTATGAAATTGCATCAATCAGAACAAACCATGGTGGAGAATTTGAGAACAGTAACTTTACTAAATTCTGTAAAACAAATGGCATACACCATAACTTCTCAGCACCAAGAACACCTCAGTAAAATGGGGTTGTGGAAAGAAAGAATAGAGTTATGATAGAAATGGCCAGAACCATGCTAAATGAAAAAGGAGTTTCACAAGGATTTTGGGCTGATGCAATGAGCACGGCATGCTACATTTCAAATTGAGCTTTACAAAGGTAGAAAACCAAACATAGCTCATTTGAAGGTATTTGGATCTAAATGCTTCATCCATAATAATGGGAAGGTGAATTTAGGTAAATTCGTTCCTAAAGCTGATGTTGGAATTTTTATTGGTTATTCAAATAGAAGTGAAGCTTATAGAGTCTTCAACAAAAGGACTCATGTTGTTGAAGAATCCATCATGTGGTTTTTAATGAAACTGATTCTTTAAAGAAATTTGATTATGAGGATGAGATCCCTTCTAAACCAAAGTTTATTGAAAACAATCCTCAAAATCAATCAATTATACAACCAATAAGTTCACCTGATGAATCAGACTAAGAAGGTTCGGAGGATGATCCTATTGATGAACCAGCTGAACCACAAGCTTGGAGACATCATATATCATTCAAAAGGAAGCTCAGAGAAGAAATGCAATTTTATGCATTCATCTCAGAAATTGAGCCTTCTTGTGTTGAAGAAGCTATCTCTGACAGTGATTGGGTAATTGCAATGCAAGAAGAACTCAATCAATTTGAAAGAAATCATGTTTGGGACTTAGTTCCTAGACTTCTGGACTATCCAATAATAAAAATTAAGTGGGTTTTCAAAAATAAACTTGATGAACCTGAGATGATCGTTAAAAACAAAGCAAAACTTGTAGTAAAAGGATATAACCAAGAAGAAGGCATAGATTATGAAGAGACTTTTGCCCCAATTGCAAGACTGGAAGCAATAAGATTACTCTTGGCCTTTGCATCCCTAAAAAAGTTTAAACTTTATCAAATGGACGTAAAGAGTGCCTTTCTTAATGGATATATCATGGAAGAAGTGTATGTTGAACAACTCTCTGGTTTTGAAGATTTTGCCAAAACCTGATTATGTTTTCAAACTTAAAAAATATTTGTATGGACTCAAACAAGCACCAAGAGCATGGTATGAAAGACTTAGTAATTTTCTCTTGGTAAAATGTTTTATAGAGGAAAGGTGGATACCACCCTATTTATATTACACAAAAATAAGAATATGCTTGTAATTCAAGTTTATGTGGATGTTATTATTTTTGGTGTTACTGATGAATCCCTCTGTGAGGAATTTTCTAAGATTATGCATGGAGATTTGAGATGTCCATGATGGGAGAACTAAACTTCTTCCTAGGTCTCCAAATTAAGCAAAAGAAAGATGGAATATTTGTTTCTTAGACAAAATATGTAAAGGAGATCCTGAAGAAGTTTGAAATGGATCTTTCAAAAGAAGAAGATACACCAATGAGCTCTATTGCCATGCTGGATGCTGATGAAAATGGAAAGGACTTCAATCAATCCACACACAGAGCAATATTTGAATCCCTCTTATACCTGACTTCAAGCAGACCTACAACCAGTTTAGTGTAGGAATGTGTGCTAGATATCAAGTAAAGCCTAAAGAATCTTATCACAAGAATGTAAAAAGAATTCTGAGATATCTAGTTGGCACACAAGAACTTGGACTGTGGTATCCAAGAGGAACTTAGGAATATCTTATTGCCTACTCAGATTCAGACCATGTTGGGTATAAAACTGATAGAAAAAGTACCAGTGGTCAATGTGAATTCCTTGGAGGCTCCTTGGTGTCTTGGTCAGCAAGATACAGAATACAATATCACTGTCATCAACTGAAGCTGAATACATTGATACTGTGAGTTACTGTGCTCAAGCATCAATTAAAGGATCTAGGAATGGAGTTTCTAGAAGTTCCAATCCTTTATGGCAACACAAGCACAATTAGCTTGGCCAAAAGTCCAATGCACCATGCAAGGACAAAACTCATCGATGTCAGACATCATTTTATTAGAGATCATGTTCAAAAGAAAGATGTCAAAGTGAAATTCATCCCAACTCACTTGCATCTAGTAGATATATTATTCGGAGTGGTGATCTGAGCCTTTCCTAATATGCCTTGGGGTTCAAATGAAAAATATTTCTAACCAAGGATTGCACTATAGTGGTGCGATCCCGGATCGTCTCTCAAGGAGCCTAATGAACTAACCTAGGAAAACTAAATGCAATTAAAGCTATAAAACGGGGAATTAAGAGTAGGTATTTTTGGTATTATTCATATAGGGAATATAAAGACTTGATTTTGGTATTTTTAGGATGAGTATGGATGGATGATGGAATGGAATGATGGGATGCTCTTTTGGCTATGGATGACACATGACAAACTATTGACTCACACTCTTAGGGAGGAGCTAATCGAGCTAAATTCAACATAAGCGGATACAATTAGCCTTAATCGAAGGAATAGGTCAATTAAGACCCACTCAACCTCAATAGACCAATTAGATTTACTATAATCCTACATAAACTAGAAGTAGGTTCCAATAGATAGAATAACTTAGGTCCCATCCAAGTCACTCAAGATCCTTAGGATCCAACAACCAATTAATGCTAGACTATAATCAAACAATCCAACTTATGGAACTCTACCTAATCATACTCATGCACATAGATTTGATTAGTGATCTAGTTTCTCTAGGAAAGTTGATTAATGGAATTACGTAGTGTTATGGAAACTCGACATCAATAAATCAAACCCACAAATCAACTCCCAAACAACACAATCATATGAAGCACAATGGACTAAATTACCTAACAAACATGCTAGACAATAAAATCAACAAAGACTAACATAACATGGTAATTTGGGAAGATAGATGGAACTAGAAGAAAACCAAATCAATACATGCAAATAGAATTCAACGATTACATTGTCTAGAATCTCAAAACAAATGAAGTCCGAATATAAGAACAAATACTCAAGGAAACAAATGGAAATTCAAGACTACATAATGGAAACTAATAAAACTCCCCTAAAGTGGATTCAATACCTGCTTCAAGTCATCACGTCTTCCAAGAGAGCATCGGGCCAATTTAGTTCTTCATAGAGGAGGAGAAATCACCTGAAAGGATCTGCAGCTCGAACTCCATGGTGAACCGGTGAAGGATTGTGGAATGTAGGAGGGAATTGGTGGAAGAGATGAGAGAATTGTTGTGTTGTATGATGTAATTTTCGTGCCCCCATAGGCACACTAGGGAACATATATATAATCCAAATTGGCCTAAGATCTCCTATTTTGACTAGGATATCAATTAGGAAAGGATTGGGGAAGACCTAATCACTCAAACTTCAAGAAACCTAGTCAAGATAGGAAATAGTGAGTAGGATAATTAATTAGGAAACTTCCTAACCTCAATCAAGCATAGGGTTGCCTATTTTTGTAGAAATAACAAATAGGAAATATTTTAAGCAAACCCAATCAATCAATCAACCAATCCTAATTGAAATAGGAAGTTTCCTATTCTTGTTGATTTTACCAATTAGGAAAGATTATAGGCCAATCCATCAGGCTCAATCAATCAATCCAATTTTCTAATTAGTAATTTCTTGTTGTGTAGAATTTCCTTTTTCCTGTAGAAGTTTCTATTTTTGCATTGTTCTTGCTTTTATCTTTATTCTTTGCACCTACAATGAAAATTTTAAGCACATGTGAAGTATTTCAAGTCTAGAAACAATAAATGCATGAGTTAAATGCCTAATATTCTCAAATTATAATGAAAATGCAAATAACTCTCAAATCTTGGACCATAAGTAGAAAAGTGCCTAAATCCCAATTTAATAGCTTAGAACAAATGCTAATTTCCTATCATTAGTGGATAAAAACATGTAATAATCAAGTGCAATCAAGTGGCCTGCAATTTCTTTGTAGGTCATGTTGCAGGAAAATCTAAGGCCAATCGATAGCCTATATGCCAATCAATTGCAACAACAGGCTACCCATTGATTGGAGATCAATTGGGAATCGATTGTTGAAAAGGTTAAAACTACTTCAAGTAAAAGGTTAAAAGTCCCAATCGATTACTGACAACCCAATCAATTGCGATGCAAGCCCATCGATTGCAGAACATGCCCATCGATTGAAAAGCAAGTCCATTGATTGAAAGCAGGCCCATCGAATGCAAGGAAAGGAAAAATTGATACCTAATCGATTTTTTAGCTTGGGATTCATTCCAGTTCAACAAAATCCATCTATTGATAAGTCACCAAGTGATTGATCTCTCCAGTCATCGCAAGAAATTTCAAGGTACCAATCGATTGGCAGACTTTCCAATTGATTGAACCCTCAACGGTAACATTTCTCTCTCCAAAATCATATATAAATACCATTTTTGACCATTTATTGCATTCGCTCTCATCTCTCTCTAGCACTTCATTTGAACTGAAACCTTGCAACTCTTCCAAAGATTTTGTCCTTGCATTCAAAACTCTTCAAAATTCATCAGTTTTGTGTTTGTTTTGCGTCTATTCATTAGTATAAAATCACCATGGCCCTAAAGATGATCCTACCCAGTTCAAAATCCACCCTTGAGAGTCATAAAAAGAAAAACCAAGAGTGATTCCTTAGAAAAACCATTCAAATTCATTCCCAAGGTACTTCGGGATACAATACCCTTGCCCCCAGACGATCCTGCTATCACTTTGAGAACTACCCCAAGTCGATTCAAACAACAAGTCATGGCAGATAAGGCCAAGTCTTCCTCCCAAGGAAAATCTTCATCTCAGCAGAAAAAGGTAACATTTGCAGATGATGTTTCAGTAAGTTCCTCCCAGAAGAAATCAGAAAAAGGAGAAGTTCAGTCCAGGTCTACTCCACCCTCAAAAGCAAAATCAAAAGGGAAATCAAAGGCCTATACCACAGATAAATCATTCGTGCCACCAGAAGACTCCATTACAAAAGGTGCCTTAACCATTAGTGACACCTACAAATACAGGGGCATCAATCAAAGAACTTGCTATTTTGACTTGGATCATCTGCACCAATTAGGCATTAATTTGTTCCCATGGTTAGGGACTTCTAAGGAATTGCTCAAGATCAAATTACCTTATAGTAA
Source organism: Mimosa bimucronata (assembly GCA_037074515.1). Classification (NCBI taxonomy): domain Eukaryota; kingdom Viridiplantae; phylum Streptophyta; class Magnoliopsida; order Fabales; family Fabaceae; genus Mimosa; species Mimosa bimucronata. The sequence continues at coordinate 11,417,313 of CM073441.1, forward strand.
AAACGTGGTGAGGAGCTTCTATTCAAACATGGAAATCAACAGCACTCACACAGCTGATTCTGAGATTGCTGATATAGAAGTCATATCCACTGTCAGGGGAAAGAAGGTGTCCTTCAATTGGAAGACTCTCAATGCCTGGTTCAAGATTTCTGATCCATTATGCAACTAGTGGCAAAGGAAGACCAAGTATACTAAGGCAGAACTTCTCAAGATTTACCAACCTTTTGGGAAAGCCACATATTTCACAAGCATCAAACCTGAAGAGATGCCCTTCACCTACAGGCTTATTCACTATGCCTACTCAAGATGCATGGTGAATAAGGCAGGCATTCTGAGCTAACTCCAACAGGTGGACAACCCCATCTTTCCTGTTCTCATCAAGAGTGATTCCTTGAACATTGGGCAAATAATCACGGAGGACCTCAAGACCTTCAAAGACTCCAAAACTATCAAGACTTAATCGATTGCCTATCGACTACCAAGTTTCAATCGATTATCAGATGGCTCAATCGATTATTTACTACACCTATCGATTTTTTATTGTTGTTTTTCAAAGTGAACAGGAAGAGGACCAATCGATTGGCCAACAACAATCGAAGAGCAATCGATTGTTACTTCATTTTAAAGAAAAGTGGAATATATGAAATTGACGGTGAGAAATCAATTAATTAGCCAGCAATATATTGAGGGACTTAGCCTATCAATTGACATACACTTAAATTATTCGATAACTAACATTTCCATCGAGTGTTGCAGGACCAATCTGAAGGCAATGATTGACGAACAGAGCCAGTAATTGATTGACTACTTGGCCATCGATTGTTAAACTCAAGATTTCAAAATTGATAACTTCACTTACTTTATATTTGTCGAAGTTTTGCTTGGCCTATTTTAGGAAATTTACAATAGACGCAGAAGCCAATCCAAAACTCAGAGACATAGTGTGCAAGAAGTCGTTACAGTGGACAAAGGAAAAATCCAGAAAGAGAGAAAGAGAGGAGCAATTCAATACAACACATAATCATGCTAGAGCATTAAATGCAATGACTAAATACACTCTAACACTCCAGTCATCCTTCTCTCACAATGGCAATTCCAGGAGGTCACAACTGCAACTCAGAAGCTTTAACAGGAAGATTTTTCCAACAGAGTATAAAAGCATTTGAAGCTGAAACTTGGAAGGTAGAGAATTAAGTGCTATCCAACTATCAATTCAAACTGCATTCAACCCAAGTATTCATAGTTCTCTCATCTATTCTTCAAATTGAAATCTTATCAGCTCAAGTGAGTGAGCAAGCTTGTCAATCTGTAATTCTTTCATTGGGTGATTTCCTTGGGATAGTGGAATCCTATTGGAAAGGGTTGTAATCTTACAAAGTGTAAGGGGAGAGAATTTGATGAGATAGTAAGATCTTACTGAGAAAATTCTCTGTGGTGTAAAGGTATTTAGGAACCTGTTGTAATCCTGATTTACTAGTGGAACCCGACTTGGTTGGAGAACTGGATGTAGGTCAAGAGTTGGATCGAACCAGTATAAATTTTGTGTCCTTGATTCTTATTCCAATATAAATTCTTATTTCAGTTCCAAAAATTTTGTGATACACAATTCACCCCCTCTGTGTATTTTCCTGCCATCTTCAAAATGAACAATAAATTCCAGTGGATGACGATCTTCATCCCTATGCTCGCTCACCATCATCTTATCTGTTCGATATCTGTGGGACTGAGTTGGCTCAGATAAACTTGTATTCTTCTGCCGTTACGGTAGCCGATTCTTCCATAGCTTCCTCTCAGCAGTTCGCGTTACCTTTTCTGGTAATTCTAGCTTAATTCAAATTCCTTATTTTCTGAAGAAATATCTAGTTGTGATTTTGTGAGAGAAATATAGACGGTACAGGGTTGATCCTAGGTTGTGTTTGGTTAGATGGCTGAAAATATGTCTGTTTGGAATTTAGATTTTAGGGATTATATTGTGTTACAAGTATTTAATCCGGTATTTGTGCTTCTCGTTGAATTCTGTCGCTTGTTTTAATTTGCTCATACCATGTAGTAATAAGCTGGTTTTCGATGACACTTCAATAAATTGAACAATAAATGAGTTGAGAATATTTAAAGTTTATAGATATTTTGAAGGGTAAATTTAATGAGGTGGGGATCATGAAGAAGATGAAATTATCTTGAATGATGAATATCAGTTATCCATAGCCATATCTATGTTTTGTTTCTACAGTCCTTCAGGAATAGAATGGCTTCGTTCACCTAGTTGAGGGTTCACAAGCACTGCAAAGCAGGTGGAGGGTTTTAAGGATTTTTTTAAATGCATAATAACACTTTTATACTTCCAAACAAATCCAAACTTGCTTCAATTGTAGGCAAGTTTCATATCAAATAGAAGCTCTTGAATTTAGCGATTTTTAGCAATAAACCGCATCTTTAATTGAGAGTCCCAAGCACCTACTCTCACCCCTAGAAGGTGTATGGATTGAAAATCCTCAAAAGTGGAAAATTCCAATGAAGGCTACTTTTGGCGATAGCATAGGAACTCCACGAGCCACCTTGGAGGCTGCAAATGACAACACACGCCAGTTGAATGAGACCCACATGCCATCACTAGTCAGACCTCAGATTTAATGTTGGGGTTAGGGGCTCCTACTAGCCCCCACATGTCCTTCTGTGTTTTCCTTCTTTTTATAGGGAAAAAAGTTAACAATGACAATGTACTTTTCTCTAATGTGCATTTGGCATCTTGTACTTTTTTGTGGTGCAAAAGTGCCCATCAACTTCACAAATTGGGGCCAAATGACATCTCCATTAACTTGTTAACATTTCCATTAAGTGGATCCTATTTTAATAATTTTAAATAATTTTCTTATAAAATTAAAAAAGTCCCCACCCCGCACCTCTCTCCATCTCTATTTTTCTCACCTATTCATCATTTGGCGCTGCCATACCCTCCACACATTTTGCAGTGCTTGTGAACCGATTTAAAGATTTCCCAAGACTTCTTTCCTTTTGCTTTGGGAAGCACTGATTTAGTTCTGGGAATTAAATGGCTGGCTTCTTTAAATACGGTAGAAGCAAGTTGGAACAAGATGTTCCAGCCACTTGCTTTGCACTATAAGGGTGAGAAAGTGCAATAAAATGGCTATACTTCCTAAGTCTGTCCACCTTTACCTTTTTTGTGTATAAGGCAGCTTAATGCGGCTATTAAGAATATTTCACTAAGAAAATAAGAGATAATATTTACAATGAATTATTTTTTGTTGAAATATGTTTGAGCACACTACCTATGATTTTGTTATCTATTACAACAACTTAACTTATTATATGGTAATAAGGCCTCACAAGCCTTGAACCACACTAAATAAATTGAGAATGAAGTTTTAATTTGTGAGTTAAACCTCTTCACAAGCACTGCAACACGTGATGTGACTAGAAGATGTGTGAATTATCTCAACTATTATGAGGTATACTGTAATGTAGTTCCAGTTGAGTAGACACTAAGTCTTACACCAACAAGGTAATAAATTTTGAGTTGATTTGGTCAAGAAGAATCGCTACATAAATGTCATCTCTAAAGAGTTTGAGATAAGATCTATACGTGAAATAGATTGAATCATGGATATGTGTGACCCATTAAACTTGTAGCCAGATAGAAAACTCTTTCCCAGAGATGTCATGCTACATTTCAAGTTGAAGAGTTTTGGTTCAGATATTGTGCATACCTGGAACTTAAGTCTGTATGGTATTAATAAATCAAATACGATATACACTCTTGCAAGCTAAGATGAATACCAAAACATGCAATTTATACTTCTGTGATTAAGAATAATTTAATCCATAAAAGGGGACCTAGATGGAAAATCCATGTTCTATCGCTGTGTGAGTCCCAAAGAGGAGAGAAACCCTTTCCAATGCCCTTATGCTTTTGAAAGCATCATTAGAAGGTCAAATACTAGGAAAGCGCCAAGCCAAACCTGATTGATGTCTAGTTTGAAGGAAGACTTACCTTGAAGTACAACACATTTGTGCTAGTGTCTGTGACCGATCCCTTACTTAAAAGCTGAGTAATTTGTAAGTGTGGATACTACGCACAAAAGGAGGCAATATGAATTAATCTAGAATTAACTCGTGAGGGATTAGATATGCCATGTGTAATGTGTATGGGTAAATCTTAGGCATTCAAGGAAATTTGCATACTACTTGTGAGTACAACTAGGGTATCTATGTGTGCTACTCATGTATAAAGGAATTCTAGTACACAAGAACCCGAATTGAGGATGTTGTGCCCATGCGGATAGTTAGACACCAAGTATGAAGCAAGAAAGATGTGATACTCACACGATGGTCAGTCCAACAAGTGTGAGTGGGAGATAATGAAATTTCGGGTCCAGATCCACCCTAGATGGGCTAGATTAATTAATTGGGAAATTTAAATAATTCTGAATTAATTGATCGATTAAGTGTTCAATTAATTGAATGGTTAGATGAGAAAGATGTGAATTGCTGACTTAGCCATGAGTCTGTTGATTTGCTCTTTGACCATAATTCATGTGGTTTGGAAGTGACCACTTATGAGGGCACATGGTTAAGTATAAAGTTTGTATCTCCCTTAAAGAGAAAGCCGTACTTGATCAATCAAATATGTGTGTACTAATCCACCAAAGGTGGACTTGATAACATTCTCCCACTCACTTTTGGTGGGTTAGCGTGAACCATTATATACATGACCATGTTTAATACACTACTACAAAAAGTATTTTTAACGTCACAAATTTTGGGGGTTTTCACGTCACTTTTTCAGGGGACATTGAATCAAGTGACATGGAAAATGGACTTTTAATGTCACATAAATAAGTGACATAGAAAGTCAGAGAAACAACGTCACACATAATATTATGTGTGACTAAGTTGCTCGGAGAAACCACGTCACACATAATATTTATGTGTGACGTGGTTTCCAGGAAACCATGTCACACATGATATCTTGTGTGACGTGGTTTCTTTTTAAAAAAAAACGTTTTTAATTTTTCTATTCCCCGTTGATATTCAGCAATTTGAGAACAAAAACCTATTCAAACCAATTTACCAGACTTATAAAACATTTTAGCAAGTATGCAATATTTGCAGCAATTACAACGTAACATCATTTGCAAACCAATTTACAATTGAACATTAAACATTCTATGGCAGACCAATTTACAAGACTTACAAAACCATTAAATATTCTATGGCATTTTTTGCAATTTACAATTGAGAAAAAAGGCAGCAGATTTAATTATCAGGAAAAAAAAGGAAAAGAAGGAACCTGGATGAAGTGAAGCTGCGAACGGAGGCACGATTGAAATTGTTGAACCCGATAGGAGGAAAACAGAGCTGAAAAAAAACCTTGAACAAGTAAAAAAAGAACCCTATAGAAATTGCATATTTAATTACCAGAAAAAAAAAGGAAAAAGAAAAGAAGAAATGAACCTGCAGCTGGAGGGTGAGGAGGATGGGGGGCGGCTGGTGGGGAGCTGTGGGGGGAGGGAAGGGGGAGCTGTGGGTTAGGGGGTGGGGGAGCTGTGGGCACCAGGGGGGAGCTTGGGGTGTTGGAGGGGGGAGCTGTGGGCGTTGGGGGGGTAGGGGAGCTGAGGACACGGGGGGTGTGGATGGGGGAGAGTTGGAGCTGATGTTTTTGTTTTGGGGGGTGGGGATGGGAGACAGCTGGAGTTGATGGTTTTTATTTTGGGGGGCGTGAAATGAAAAAATTAAAGTGGGGGGCGGGAAATAAAAAAGAAGGAGGGGACGGGTTTTCCACGTCACACCAAAATTTTGGTGTGACGTGGAAAACAACTTTCAACGTCACACCACATTTTGGTGTGATGTTGAAAGTGGTTTCAATGTGGGAGGAGGGGCGGGAAATGAAAAAAAAAGGAGGGACGGGTTTTCCACGTCACACCAACGTCACACCAAAATTTTGGTGTGACGTGGAAATCAACTTTCAACGTCACACCACATTTTGGTGTGACGTTGAAAGTGGTTTCAATGTGGGAGGGGGGGGGCGGGAAATGAAAAAAAAAAGGAGGGACGGGTTTTCCACGTCACACCAAAATTTTGGTGTGACGTGGAAAACAACTTTCAACGTCACACCACATTTTGGTGTGACGTTGAAACATTTTCCATGTCACACCAAAATTTGGTGTGACATGGAAAGTGCTTTTCAATGTCACACTTAATTTAAGTGTGACGTTGAAAAGTTTCAACATCACACTTAATTTTAAGTGTGATGTTGTTTCTTTCCTCTTTGTTTTCAATGTCACATTTTTAAATAAGTGACGTTAAATGGTGACATAAAAAGGGCTTTTTGTAGTAGTGATAACATTTCATTACGCCTCCTAACAACTCCATCTAGTGACAGAGTGTGCGAAGAATCATGTAACTGGTCAGGAACAACCTCTATTAGTGCGTAGAATTCTTAAATTTTGTATGCACTTTATTTTTCAACTTTATTCACGTATCGTCTAAAGCGCTTCAGCTTCAAACTTGTGTGAAATAAAGTAATGATAATTACGTGAGTAATCATCAACAAAATGAATCTAAGCTCCGTGTCATCCCCTCACATTCATTGAACCATATATAATCGGGTAGAGAAACTTAACCCTACATATGATTTACATAGTGGTAAATCAGAAAAGGAATAAGTTATTGGTTACTGCCTCTAAATGTTGATCCAAACCTAAATTACTTAGAGAAATGTGAGCCTCTAAGTGATGTATGAAGTAGGGATTTGTGTGTTAGAGTATGAGACTCTAGAATAAAACCTAGAAGAAGATGATCTTTAAGAGGATCAAGAGAGAGTTAATCCAAAGTAAGGTTCATTTGAACTTGAAATGAAACAAGAGGTATAACATGAAGAAAATTTTGATGATGCATTAGAGGAGGAACCTGAATAACCAAAATTCTAAAGTTTAGCATTAGGATCTGGATAAACCTTAGGGAAGTTAAAATGAAGATAAAATATTAAACAAATAGTATTAGATCAATGCGAGAGGAAATTTCAAATGAAGAAATTTCCACGTCTTAACAACGGATCATGGTGAAATTTAGGAATGAAATACACCTCAAGTATGACTTGAAAGCCCACCTTAAGAGAAAAGAGAATCATATGCCCAGTCCAATCACCAATGATTGAACCAATGAAAGACTTAAGAGAAAAGACTAAAGGTTTCTGTGAAGAAACATAGATAGATGGCATAAGACATTTGAAATATTTCTTTGAGAAAATAGAGAACCTCTTAGAAATCACCAAAGCAACATAGCACAACTTCTATCATGTCACTTAGGAATATGAGATTCCTAAAGCCTTGTGAATAATGGTTACTGAGAACCTATAAAATTTGGTTTTGGGAAGTAGAGAGACTTCACCTTCCATTTTTGATGTTATATTCTGCTGAAATTAACTTCATAAAAATCATAAGAACGTGATAGAAATCAAGAAAACTCTTAAGTCACTAAAAAAATGTTAATAAGACATTATGGAAATAATGTAAAGAGAGACATGAAGAAGTAAATGTCAAATACACTTTGTGAGTGGGAGAAAAATGTCAAAATGCTCCGTCTGAGTGGGAGCTCTTGGAAAATGTGTATTCTAAGTGTTATATGCTCTATCTAAGTGGGAGCTCTTGGAAAATGTGTATTCTAAGAGTTTCATATGCTTTATCTTAATGGGAGCCAATGTCAAATACTTTATCTGAGTGAGATCTAATGACATTACTCTATCTAAGTGGGAGCTTTCAGAAACTAAGTTTTTTGATAGACATAATCGAGCATATTCTAGAAAATACTTATATAAAATTCTTGATAGATGATAATATTATTACTGGAATCTGTGGAGTGGGAGGTACAAACGTATTCTCCTTATCGTAGACCCAATAGTGTTATTATTTTTCTGATCAAGAATAATACAAGTACATGACATTGTATACTTCAGTGTGCTTACAAATAAGTTCTTGGATCAAATCAAATTGTGAATAGCCAAATAAGTGGGATAATTTGAAGTAATTAAGCCAAGAAAGGCTGCCAAGAACAACAACACAACTATAAAATTAATGGGATAGGTTCCATACTTTCTTGATGTCCTTTGACTTTGACAATTTCATGGAAATATGTTTTAGTGTCTGCTACCTTAGCGTATATCCTATGGTCATGATAAATGCGATCTAAAGGTTTTATGCTAGGAAAGCGGCTAATTCATATTGAAGTCATATTTGGGCGAAAGGAAGATTACCTAAAATACAAACACTTATGCTAGTGTCTGAGACCGGTCCATTATGATATTAGTGTGTTAGTTTCATAAGTGTAGACACTATGCATATGAAAAAGGCAATATGAGTTTTATCTTGACTCTAAAGGGATTAGATTGGCCATGAAAAAAGTGTATTTGAGTAAATCTAGGATATCTAAGGCATTATATCAAAATGATTGAGCTGCACTACAAAGTTGTTTTGTGCTGGTCTCTATGAAAGGGATTTCTAGTACAAGACACCTAAAAGGAGACGTCGTGCCCACGCAGTTATAACAGAGCACTTAGTATGAAAGAAGGATAGAAGAGAAAGAGACTTGACCCTTAACATTTAACCCACCAAGTGTGGTGGGAGATGTAGGAATACACCTAATCCACCCTTGGGGGTTAGGGCCCAAGCCCAATGAGAATTAGGGCTAATATGTGATATCCAATGAGGATATGGGATAATATGTAATGTCTAATGAGAATTGGGGCTCATATTTAATTATGGAGAGATATGGGATAAAATGAGTAATTTTCCCTTAATATTTTGAAATTGAAAAGATGTGTCTTTTCGAACGTAATATATGGGGGAGTTGTTCTGGACATAAAAGTTACTATGGGAACAAAGAAAACACCCGTAACTTGTTCCCTTTTCTCTCTGAAATCTCTCTTCCATCCTTTTTGTGCATCTGTTGTATAACATAATCAGAGTCCAAATCGGTGCTCCGATTTCGTGTGGGTACTGGGTGACTCAACCGGATTCCAAGTATGCCCGAAATCCTTCAATATTTAAATAAATAACCCATCATCAGTTATAAAATGAATATAAATACATTTATTTATATTCTTAATAACCAAGTCAAATTAGAGGTTGAGATATTCTCTCTACTAATGGTGATTGTGCACATTTTGTATTCCCAAAGCATCCCCAGCCCTCTATTATAAATAAAGGGCCTCCCTTTCAATTCTGATTATTCCAGTTATTGAGTTTTCTGACTCTCTCATTCACACTATATTCTCTCTTGTGTAGTGCTATGCTGTGCCACACATTTGGACTCTAGTTTTTCGAGTAGTGCAAACTAATCTAAAATTTTACGCAGGTTTTCCTAGACCTAACTCATGGAGCTCCAGAGGTTTGACCCAAATATGAACATGGATCTGTTTGGTATGTTTTTCTCTCTCCCCCTAAATTTTCCTTTACCAATAGTATTTAATATTTTTATTTTTATTTACATATAATATCTTATTGAACATTTCACATATTTTATATTGTAATTTTAATGAAAAATATATATATCAATAATTTTTATTCTAATTACTCTATCTATATTATATTTTCTTATTTGCATAGACATATTGCTTTTGTAGAGATATATCTTTTGATCTAAAATTATTTTGATTTTATATATGTATTAATAACTTATTATATAATTATAATTTATAAATATTATAACATAAAAAATTATGGAAAATTATACTAATGGAAATGTCCGTCGGTAAAATCCATTAGTAAATACATTTTTTTACAACTGATTTAGCGATGGAATTTTTCTATAAAATACTCAGCCGTGAATTTGTCAGAAAAATATGTTAATAATTTTATCGAAGGAATCTTTTTGTAAAGTAATTCTATTGTAAATTTTCTGAGAAATTTTGTTAGTGATCCATTGGAAATTTCATTGATGATTTCATGTATTTTGTAGTACTAGCTAACAAATCCACTTATACCATAAGAGAAGATAATACAGTCTTGGATAGGAGAAGCCTTATCTTTCTGAAAATAGAGTTAACGCTTTTTTCGGACAGAAGTAAATAGATTGAAGATTAAACCAAATATTTTTCTAAACACATCCAATATACAAAATATTTTGCGGTTTATCCAACACCTTAAAATATTATTATTCTTAGGTGATTCCAATTTCTTAAAGTTTTCTGGTTCAATTTTGCCATACGGTATTTTTCAGACATAATTAATTCGTCTTTTTTCTTAAAGGTCTCAAAACGTTTTTATTTCCTCATAATGTCAGTGGATAATACTCCCTCCGGTCCTATTTATAAGAGCCCAAAATTTGAATTATTTTGGTCCAAAATATAAGAGTTTGCCTTGGAATTTGTCATCATTTAATGTCATTTTTCCTATTTTGCCCCTACTAATTAACACTCTCTTTCATAGTATTCATTAATACTCCTACTATATTTCTCTCTCTAGTCTCATCATAATAAATAAGGGTAATATTGGGAAAACAATTATTTTTCAGACATATTTATAGCTCCCAACTAACTTTTACATGTTTTCTTAAGAAACGTTATCTGGCGGCTGAACTCTTATAAATAAGATACGAGGGAGTATAATCCAATGTGCAAGGTAAAGAAAGAAAGAAATGAAATGAAAGCACCCGAAGACGTGGGCATGGTGTGGGGACAAAGAGGTAAAGCTCTGTAAATCATTTGAACGGTTCAAGTTTTCAATAAGCCAATGATGAAGCAGAGAATCACCGACCTCTCATGTTTATTTGAAGAGACATTTTGAGAATATGATATTTACATAGGTAATTGCACAACCCTAGCTTTCTCTTTCTTCATCTCTTTCAACGTACTTCCTCCTCTCCATATTATAAGAGTTAGTCAACCATTTTATACAAACCAAATAATACTCCTTTAATCCTATTTAAAAATCACTTTCAGCATGTTTCACAGAGACTAAGAAAAACCTTAAATCCCATTAACTTTCCATTAAAATACAACAAATTTCCTACTCTATCCTTATTTAATATTCACTATATCATATGAAAACAAAGTTAACATAATAAATGAAGAGTAAACTTGTACATTCATATAAACTATTTAATGAAGTGATTTATATAAAGGACAAAATAAAACATTCTCTCTCCCCCTATAAATAGGACCAGAGGAGTATAGTGGAGTCATTTATTGCGGGTAAAATTAATGTGTTTTTCAATTTTAACTTTATATCATTAATTAGACCCACTCTTTCTTTGGCCTCTTTATGTGTACTCATCTGGTCCTATTTATAAGGCATTTCTAGTATGTTTCAGTCAGACCAAGAAAAATCATGAACCCCATTGATTATGCTTTGAAATCTGACAACTTTCCAACCATACCCCTATTTAATATCCACTTCAATTCACTATATGAAAATAAAGTCAACACATAATAAATGAATGATAAAATTATAAAATCACATGAAAGATTTAATCAGATGCCTTATAAATAGGACCAGAGGAGTAATATGCAAGGGCAAAAGAGAAAATCAAACATTTATTATCTTAACTTTTCTATGCTATCTCTAACAACGTGGACCAAAAAATTTCTTATGTTATCACTTATATTATGAACTGGAAAGAGTTTATGTTTTCTAACTTATGTTTTAATTTTTGCCTAGATTATCAGGTACATGATATTTTAAGTACCTGATTCAAATATATTAGTACGGTCCAGCTCTGGTACGAAAACAAATCTTGACTGTAAAGTTATTGATGAGTTCTCATCTGTCAAACTTCATATACACTAGCTTAGTACAGATTCTGGCTTATGGAACACTTTATATTTGTTTGTTAACATAACCGTAGAATATAAGTAAAAGGAAAAATATGAGAAGGTGTTACCAACAGGGTTGCATGTGTTCAGCAGAGCGGGATAACTCCTTACAAATCATAATGTAACAAATTAAGGTTCAAAGTCCCATTGAGAGATATACTTCTTATTTAGAATATGACAATATCTCAAACATGATTTTCTCGAATAAAACGAGGACATGTTACAATAAAGTTATCAGGTATATGGTATTAGGTATACGGTATTATCAAGTAATTATTTAATTAATGTGATTTTTTTCAATTCAGTTTTAAATTACACTCAACAGTATAATTGAGTCCTCAACATTAAACTGGCCAATTTCAGATAATTGAGTTAATTCGATTTTGACGTCAAATGATCCCAAAACCCACACTATTTCGCCAACAACACCACATACTGTTCATTACTCATCATATTTCTTCTTTATTTCTTTTCTTGAAGCTTTGGTGATTAGGCTTCAAATCAATGTGTGTGCTTTATTCTACCATGAAATCATTCAGTTCCCCCACAATTAACATTATTCCTAATAATAATACTAGCGTAATTATTTATATCCCTCTTAGTGTTTTATGTGCATGCTTGGATTTTATTTTGGGGTCACTGAACTTCTTTTACGAAGGAACAAAAGGTTGAAATCAAACTGATCTTAATGTATATTTAATTTTCAGTCATAATTATATTGAGGAGGACATTGCTTGATTCAACTGTAGGAAAATTATATTTTTAATTTCTTATTTCTTTGGATGATAAAAAATTTTAATTTTTAACTTATCTCATTGAACTTTTTTTTTTTTGGGAAGTACTCACATGAATAATCATAATATTAGATTATCTAAAGAAAAAAAATGCAAATTAATGATAATAGTAAATAATTTGATCGTTCGGGCCAGAAAAATTCAGATTGGCCGAAAATTAATGAAAAAAATCAAATCAGTTGGTAAAATACTTATCCAATCAATAAAAGTTAACTTATTGAAGGTGGCAAAAAAAGTTAACTTAGTTAACATTAAGTTGTTAAGAATTTGATTTATTTTTGGTCTACATTTTTTTTTTGAAAGTTGTTAGCCAGACTATAAACTAGAATTATTAAGCCTTAAAATTTCTCGTCAACTTGAAATCATTACGATCAACTAGTCTCCCTCCATTAAGATTACTGATAAAATACTAATGATACTATGTGTAATTATATATATCCCCACTTAGTGTTTATAGTGCATGCTTGATCGAGTGTAGTTCAGATAATTTTTTTCTTTTTTATAAGGAATAAAATTTAATAAGGAAAAAAATTTAATTTAAATACACTTAATTCTTTAGTACTTACATATATAATTTATATTCTGGGTTATGTCGTCACTTAATCAATTTCAGTGAATTAATTTTCTATTAATATATGGACACCAAATATAATAAAGGTGAGACCTCAAAGCAGCAATAGTGTTGCTACTATAAATAAGGACCTTGGAGACCACATGTTCAAATATAAGAAGAAATAAGCTATTTTTTACAAAGGTATGACTACACACACACACTCATAATTCTTTCATAGATCTGCCCGGTTGAAGCATTTTACTCTTGCCCGTGAATCTCAATTAGCCAATTAGGTGTGAAGATCTTTAAGAATGAAATATTTTACAAGTAAAACTCTCATATTTACAACTCTTTAAGTTATATTATGAAAAATTGGGATGTTGATTATTGGGCCTAGATCCGCCCTTGATGGGTTAAGGATTAATTAATTGATAAATATGAGTTATTCCTAATTAATAAATCGATTAATTAAGCATCTAATTAAATTGATTGGTCAGATAAGAAAGCCAATGATTGTTGACTAGATAATGAATATTAATTAATCAGAAAATATGAGTAATTCTTAATTAATTAAGTGTCTAATTAATTGATTGGTCAAATAAGAAAGCCAATGATTGCTGAATTAGCTGACTAGCTAAAACAAGTTAGTTACATATTTAAATAAATAAGTTAAATAAGAATATTTTATTTATATTATTTAAATAAATAGAAATAAGAGAAAAATGGATTTTTTGCTAATTTAAATTGGCAATTAATTTCCTCCAATTGACCATGTAAAATTGTGCTGTTGAGATAAGTTCTCACGCACGTTTTACATGGGGCATTTTTGGAAAGCCAAAAATGCCCCAGCCAACTATTATAAATAGGAAGCCAGGTCACTCCTTTTATTCAATCACTCAATCATCATATCAACATAAAAACACTCCCTCTATCTCTTTATTTTTACTTCCGTGGTGCTTAGTTGTGCCACCCAAGCTTGGACTCCAATAGTCCAATTTAGTGAGACAATTTTGTGAGTACTGTGGAGCTCCAACTAGGTATGTTCCTTAAATCTGCACCCATATTATTTATTTAATTCCAACAATGGCATCAGAGCCTACTTTTGATCCTAACCACTAGGTTAATTTTCCGCTGTGTAGTTTTACACTTGTATGAATGAGCTTATTTAAGATCGAACGTTTTCATTCATTGAGCATATGCAACCTTAAAAATACAAAGTATATATGTTTTTCCAACGCGCATATACAGTCCTTTATTTTCACAAATGTGTTTGATGGAAAACTAGGTTTTTGAAAATGTGTTTCGGTTGCTGAAAATATTTTGAGAAAATGAAAGTAGGCATGAGATGATTCCGTAGACACCAAAATCGCGTCAATTGGTGTTTAAACGGCGAAGATATGATGGGAAAAAAGTTGGTAGGTTTGACAGACCCACTGGAGCTATCGTCGGATCTCGATCGATGCAACTGGAGGTAGGAGATGACCAAGGAAAGGCCAAACATAGTTGTTTTCGCCCTCTCTAAGCCAAGGTGCAAAACTCACCGTTTCACTTAGTGAAATGATATGCTTTGTTTGAAAGGACATCATTTCATCCAAGGTAAACAATAGGTGTGATCCATCCTAGTCCGGGTCATGTGTGATATTGACCCGGTCAGAGGCGCCCGACCCAATATTTAAAAAAAAAAAAATTCCCGTTTTCTTTTTAGGAATGAACTAAGGCAACACATGGGCCTAACTGGGACTTCAATTGGTCAAAATAAACACACAATTTTTGAGTGGAATTCAATAAAATTGCTTGTGAGAACACATATGGATGAATTTTGGGGCAGTATTCAATCATAAAATTTCCTAAATTATAATTTATATGTAGATATATAATTTTCTTGTTTTTGTAACAAGCTATTGTGTTTATCTTTTGCTTGAGTATGATTATTGGCCATCTATGTGAATTTTTGACTAAAATTTATTTTTCATCAAAATGTTAGTTTTGTAGGTATAACATGGAAAATTCAAATATAGTCAAATACCCAATTTTAATTTCTTCATCCTCAATTTCAACATACTCACTAGCCTCTGACATCGGTGAGGTGGGAAGTGCTAACATGAGGGTACCTGCACTCTCATTAGTGCCTCCAACCGACCAGAGGAGGTCAGGGTAGAGGAGGAAATGTACCTCCCCGATTCGTGGATGAAGAGGTCAATAGGGGACAAGCGATGCTGAGAATCATCTTGATAGTATAAGTGTGTGTGCAACCCTATCTGGATACAATGATTCTATCATTAACATAGATGATGTTGAGTTCTACATGTTGATGATAGTTGAGTATTAAAGGGCTCTTCTCAAAAAGAAAGTAGTTCAGTACTCCCGTTCCTTTTGGGAATCAACCCTTAAGGAATGCCTCAGGAAGGTACCTAACAATCTTAGGGAACAAATGATCAACTACATAATCCATGAATTAAATGGCTATTTAAAGAAGGATTAGTTCCTTTCTTATTTATTCTAGTTTAGTTTAAAAGCATTCGTACATTTGATTTCCTTTGGGAAAAATTAGTATATAATTCATTTATTTTGGCATTATTGTAATGAATTTCTTTGTGATTATTCATCAATAAATATCGATTTGTTTTCACTGAGTGGGAGCCTAATTAATTCTCTTTTTTGAGTGGGAGAAAAATCTAATGTGCCATGTTTAAGAGTGATCAATATCAAATCATTATAAGTAAACTAGTATGAGTGCGATAGGATTCAACTAAGTTGACTCTTGAACACAAGTCCGGCAAACTTGATAATAGTATAACTTCAATGATACTTAAGCAAATTCTTACTTATGTTTGCATATCAATCTCTAAAATGTATTATTATCAGTGTGACAGCTTGATGCCTCGTAAGGGAATCAAATACATCGTTACTGACCTCTGTGAATGATGCAAAGATGGGAACAATTGCACGAACAAGAAATAACTGAGGTCCTGACCAAAGTCCTCTAAGAACTTGATATAGCTGGGTTTGGGAGGCGCTTGGTGCTGGACGAACCTTTTTACAAAATCACATGTATATTTTTTACCCTAATTTAATTGTAAATGTGTATTTTTGATCCATTTTGAAAGTTCATGTGTATTTTTGGTCCAAAAAAACATTTGGTGCTGGATGAACTTTTGACAAAATCTCATGTGTATTTTTGACCCTTAACCCAAATAGAAAATTAAGTTGCAAAATAGAAAAATGATTGCAAAAACACTTGGTTAATTATGAGAAAAGCCTAGGGCCACTTATCCCCTTTTTAGTTAATCGACTAGTTAAATTCCCTCGTTTTAGCACCCCTAATGAATTTATGTGTGAGTCCAAGATTCTATTGCATTTGAAAAAGTTTTCTCAAGTCAAAATCAAATTTATACTTGCATTAATTGCACAATCTCTTGCCACAATTAATGCACGTTATAATTCCAAACCAATCTCAATTTGAAAATGTTAGGTCAGTAACTATATCTCTACGTTACCAACTAACCATTCATTTAAAACCATAAATTTCAAGTCCAACATCATTTCATCTAAGTTCTAGAACAAAATACACTTTTTCAAGCCATATTTCATTTAACAAAGCAAGTGGTGATCAAGCACATGTATAAAAAGAGAGCAAGATGAAAATCCACACATATAATTCATTACAAAGTTCAATCCATTAAATGGTTCAAAGTAACCCTAGAAAAGGGTTTCAGTTACACATAAGTGAATCTAAAACAAAAACAAAAACTAAACAATGGTTCATAGCAGAAAAATCAAGAGAAAAAGGAGAAAGAATGAAAACCAAGAAGGACGAAGCTCAAATCTCTTCAATCCTCTCCCAATTCAATTTTCAATCTTCTCAAGCACTTCAAAGCATTCCAAGCACTCTCCAAGGGTACTCTCTCCCATAAATCTGCCTCTAAAGTCGAATCTTTTCATTCTGCCATGAAACCTTAGGTATAATGTATGAAATTTCGCTGAATAAGAAAAACTCACAACAGCAAGTTCGAGCCACACGGTGAGCCCACGAAGAGCAGACACATGAATGGCAGAGGCAAACTCTGCTCGTCATGCTGTCTGTTTCAGCTCCTCTTGGTTCTTTTAATTGCTTCTCTCCAAGTCCTTTACATCTCTTGGGTTGCTGATTGCACCATATTTTTATACACTTCTCATTGATAAAATCGTTGGATTATTGCATGTTCTTGGGGTAATTGCACCTAATTAGGGTAATTTCTGACTTTTGCACACTTTGTTGGAATTTGTTCTAGTCAAGGGTAATTTGGGCATAATTAGCATGATTTATTGTTTAACCCATTTTCAAGAACATTTTGATGCTATCTTAGGTCCATTTTATGTGTAGATCATGGAAGGAACACACCCAATGGAAGGGCCAAGTTGCAGAGAAGAATGCTGGACAGAAATAGAACAAGAGGGCAGAATCAACGTGAGCTCACCTTGAGCTCGCCGCGAGCTCGCCTTGACCTCGCCGTGGCCAGCCCAAGGCCAGCTCCCAGCAAAAGCTCCAGAATCAACGTTAGCTCGCTGTGGCGAGCCAACGGCGAGCGAGACGCATCAGCAACGCGCTGTTATGAATTCTAGGGTTCCTAGGGGGTTATAAATAGTTCCTAACACCCGAAAACCACTTCTCCAAGCCTCCAAATACGAAAATACCTCAGTTCTCCTAGGGTTCCATCATCTATCCTCATTCTCCACTCAAATCCTCTCATCCCCACTCATCTCCACCTCAAATTCCACTGATTTTCTTGTTCTTTCCCTTTTCTTCTTCCATTTCCACCACATCTCTTCTTCATTCTTCCTCACCCATGGGGTTTGCTATGGTGGGTCATTTTGAGCACGAAATTGAAGACATGAGAGGCTAAAATCTTGGTGCTTTGGTGGTGTGAAGGTGGCTCTAGCTTCATAGGCCAACATAGGGGAGTTTCTAGTTCACAATTCCTTATTTCCTTTGTATTTGACTTCTACTCTTTTGCATTGGTCTTGTATTTGGATTTGAGACATGAGATATGTGGTTGCTATCTATGTTTGTGAACTATTATGTGTATGCTTTGAATTTAATGTGATTGAGATATAATTTTCTATCTACTTGTGGTTGTATTCTTGGTTGTAGCCATTTTAGTGGTTGCTAGTGGTTATAGTCAATTTCTTCCATGCATGAATGTTGTGGTTGCACTTCATGAGAGTTAAATTGCATTTGTTTCAAGGCATTTCACAAACCAAGTGGATCTTAACACTAACCCTAACTAATGGCTATGAAAGTGGTTGCTAGATTAGTCATTAATTAGGGCTAGTGGACCCCTAGTGGTTGCTTGGGGATCTTTCAATTAGACTTGGTAAATTAAACTCCCAATCATTTTAAGGAAGCATTTGAGCCACCGTAACATTACCAAAGACCCTTTTATAAAATCACCCTTAATCCAAACTTATTCCACCCATTAATCTAAAATACCAAAAACAAGTAATTGCATTCGTCAATAGTTTTAGTAAATGAATTTTCAAACCAAAACCCCCCATATCTTTTATTGTTTTAATTGCATTTAGCTAATTTAGGTAGGTTAAAAGACTCCTCAAGTGAAACGACCCGGGGTTGCAACCTATATTGCAATCCTTGGATTAAATCTTGATTTTAACCCCCAAGGCGCATTAGGCAAAGGTTAAATCAGTTGCTCCGGATCTTTCTTGGCTCTTTGAACTGTCCATCTCTTCCTATACAAGAGAGAGGGTTGATAAGCTCTAAAAATCACTCATAAAAATGTCATTAAGCTCCAAAATTTCATACCGGTGTAAGTGTTTCTTGTTAATATTTTTCTATGAGTTTTATTATATACTTTTTAAAAATACACCTTCAAAAGCATGTGCAAGCATGGGCAAAATGTGATGAAATTCATGAAATTATGGAGCTTATCACTCCCCCAAACTTAAGTTCTTGCTTGTCCTCAAGCAATTTTCAAGAAATCCATGAAATTGACTACATGGTCATGTTACTTTGGTTGAAATACTTGTTCTCATATGTTGGTCTTTTCCCTTTGATTGATAGAAAATATAGTATGTATGCAAAGATGAATGCTTCGTAACATTAAAAACAATCTTTTCAAAGATTCCTTTAGCCAGTTTGTGTGTGTGTGTGTGGGAGTTAAAAGAAAATTTTTCCGGATTTTATTCTAGTTACTTGCAATACTCCAACTCATGTGTAAGTTCTCACTTTTTAAATTTTATCCACCCTTTCCTTCGCCCCTCTCCACTCACAACTTGCATCCCATTATATCAAAATCAAGAGGTCATTTAAGCTTGTAACTTGGCCAAGGTTGAGGGCACTTGAAATGGAGGAATAAGGATATATAGAAAAGCCTTAAGATAATGGAATTTTTGCACTTTTTAGATTCCCATTCACTTCTATCTTTATTTGAGATACTTTGATATTTTCTACCAAGCCTTATTGGCTACTCTTTTTTCTTTCTTTTATTTTTTGAAATGTGGCTTGGTCTATACAAACTTTTTGATCCTGTTCCACTTTGCATCTCTCATATTTAACCACTTCCATTATCTCAAAGCAAGGTAATTTTCATAGTTTTTTAGGCTTAAAGGGTTAGGATTTTTAAGTGGGTGTTCAAAAGACATAATCTTGGTTTTTCTTTTAGGCTCAAAAAATGGGATCAAATGGGATAGAAATTATCAAGTTTAGCTGGAAAGGCCCAAACACATTTAAAGAACTGTCTCTATCATTTTTCAAAAATCATATGAAGCTTGCCATGAATGTTGATGTTTTCCAAAAAATATTTTTAAAATTATCAAATGAAAACAAACACATAAATCAGTTTACCACAAATTTCCTTCGTAAAACCCATCAAATCAACTTTCACTCCATTTGTGCTCAGTTTTACTCAAAAGAATTAAGAAAAGACCTCTAATATCACAATTCATTTCATATAATGCATACATGTCCAATCTTCTACCTATCATCAAGTCAAGCAACTAGTTCAATCATTGAACTTTCACACCCCTTTCAAACAAGCTCACAATCAATTCATTGCATAAATACAACAACTTGAGTTCGGTAGTGGAATCTCACACATTCATCATTCAAATCAAAATCATTATATACCTGTGCAATCATTATTCACAATCATAAGTTCTCAAAATAAATCACCTCTCTCCCCCAAACTTAGACCGAACAATGTCCTCACTGTATAAACAAGTAAAGGAAAGGAGCAAGCACGAAAAAATGACATATCACAGTAAGAGGTAAAACAAAACAACCTGCATATATATATATACTATAAGCACAAGTTCAAATAACAGGTGTCAAAAATTGGGAGCCATCAATAGCCCTAAATTAGTGATGTTGAGCCATTAGTAGCTCACAGTTAAACAAGTCCACAAATAAAAGTGAAATGCACAAAACAAAACAATAAGAACAAACTAAACCAAAACAAATGAAAGCAGCACAGATCAAAGTTCAGCGTCATCCCCTGAAGTCTCATCATCCTCAGCCTCCTCTGAACCATCACCATCATCATCAGCAGTAACTACCGGTGCCTTATTACGCTCTGTCCTCTGTCGCATGTCTTCTGCATCCTTTCTTCTGACCTCATCATTTCTTGTTGGATATGATTATTTTTGATGATGTCAAATATAGATTTAGTTATAATATCACTACTACAAAAAGCCCATTTCTTGTCCCTAATTCACGTCACTTAATTATAAAACGGACATTGAAAAAAGCTTGGTGGCATTTTTGTAATTAAATATCATGCTGAAGAAGAAACCACGTCACAATAATGGGAGAAATGTGACGTGGTTTATAGCTGTGAGTAACCACGTCACATATTATAATTATGTGACATGGTTTTCCTCAAGTTTTTAATTTTTTTTATAAGAAACCACGTCATATATAGAAAATATGCGACATGGTTTGATAGTAAATAATCAGGGTTTCGAATTTTTTTTAATTTTTAAGAAACCACGTCACATATATAAAATATGTGACGTGGTTTGATAGATGATCAGGGAATTGTTTTTTAATTTATAAGAAACCACGTCACATATAGAAAATATGTGACGTGGTTTGATAGCTAATAATCAGGTTTTCTTTTTTTTTTTAATTTTTAAGAAACCACGTCACATATAGAAAATATGTGACATGGTTTGATAAAAAGATAATATGGGATTTTTTTTTAATTTTAAAGAAACCACGTCACATATAGAAAATATGTGACGTGGTTTCTCCTAAACGACGTCACATATTAGATATATGTGACGTCGTTCTGGAGAAACCACGTCACATATTTTCTATATGTGACGTGGTTTCTTTAAAATTAAAAAAAATACAAAACTTGATTTAAGCTAAGCCTCATCGTCTTCATCGCCCAAATTTCGCCCGCGCCAGAAACCTTCAGCTCCCTCCAAAAATTTGTCTCCCTCATCCCTCAGCTCTCTCCTCTCTCCCTCACCCCTCACCCCTCAGCTCTCTCCCTCAGCTTCGGTTGAAGAAGAAGCTCTCAGCTCTCTCCCTCAGCTCTCAGCAATCAGGTGCAAAATCTTCGCCATTTTCGTCCAAATCCTGTCACCCCCCTTGCATTTTCGTTTCTGTGTTCTTGGTTTTCTTTTCCCTTGCATTTTCGTTTTCTGGGATCTGGTGGGTGTTGGTTTCCTTGCATTATGTTGAAATTTCTGTGAACTCATTTTCCCCTGCATTTTTGTTTTCATTTTGTTGTGTTTATTTCTAGGTTTGATTGCTCTGTTTTGATTAATTTGTTTAGTTGATTAGTTCCCAGTTCGTCTCTGATTTCTTGTTGATTTTGGAATGCTACCACATGGTTTCTTCCTTGCTTGTTTTTCTGCCGTGCAATTCTTTGAATTGCTAGTTGTGATTTTATGGGTTTAATCTAACAAGGGGGAAAACAAATAGTACAAGTGTATAATGGTGTTTAGAAATGCTTTTTGATTGATATGTTTCTATATACATTATTTGGGTGATTTTGCTGCAATATATTGATAAGAGGTAATGATGTTTAAATGTTAATTAGTGAAGTGTAAATCATTGATTAAATAATTAAGGACTAGTAAGAGAATGGTATGGCTTATGTTCTTAGGCTGAAAAGGGAATTAAAAGAATGGCTAATTTGATTTTGTCTAGAACTTTGGGTGATCAAGGTTTTATTGAGCTAAAACAAATATGGAAGTTAATGTGCTAAGAGATTAATTCAAAAGACATTGTTATTGGTAACTAAGTTTGGATTAAAAAGTAATAGGCTTAAGTTTGAGAAATGATGTACATTTTGATTAGTGGAAATTTAGTGTTCGATTTTTGTTTTGTGAATTATGCTTGGAAATTTAGTCTTGATCAATGGTTTTGTAAAGAAAGGAGGTTGTGTTTCTAATTATTAGTTGTCTGAAATATGGAAGTAATTGATTTAATATTTCTAAGTGTTCACTACCTTATTCTTCTTAAACATTGATTCCGTGGTTTTGCATGTGGTTTTAAATGTATTATTTTGAAGTCTAATTCTTTGGTTTGTTGATTATTGGTTGTGTCAAGTGAAGTGTAGAGAGGAGTATCAAAACCATTTAGCTCTTCTGTTGAATCTTGTTAGAGATTTTATTTTTAACCTTTTCCAATATATACAGGTAACTGTTCCAAATCAGAAATCGATTCTTCTAACCCATATTACCATAAGGGTAATCTTTGTCTTGCTAAGCCAACTAGAGGTATGTTATTGATTTTATCTCCTCCATTGAACAATAAGAAATATGACTATGCTCTTATATTCTTGTGACTACTATGATAATTTCCATTGACAACTTGTGTTTCTCTAATTTTACTTGGCTTGTTTGTGTTTGGTGGTGATTTTTGTGCCTGTGGCTTGTTACTCTGTTAAAGCTTTGTGTAAGCTATTGATCTGATTGTTGGTTTGCTCTATTCCCCTGAATTAATTTGTGATTTCATTGGGATTTATAGTTTCATTTTGGATTATCTTAGATTGTAAATGTAATTTTTGGATATCACACTTACAAGGGGAAACTCTGCGAAATTTTTTAAAAAATTTGCATGAAGTGAAGTTAAGTGTATGGCATGCCCATTTCTTCACAAGGTAGTGAGCTAAAATTGACTAATTTGTTGGACATATGGCATAGGTTTAATAGAATGGATCGTAGTTGGATGCATGCATTGAGAACAACTAAAGAGTATCAAATGGGGGTGGAAGAATTTATTAAATTTGCCAAAAGAAACGTGGCTAGTAAGAATGGCATGTATCGTTGCCCTTGTGTGAAGTATGCAAATGCTTATTGTAAGAGCGTTGATGATATAAGGGATCACCTTCTTTGTGATGGGATCAATCTCCGTTATAAGAAGTGGCTTTGGCATGGGGAATTGGGAAGTACCGTAGATGAGTGCACGTCACAAAATGTAGAAGCAGTGATGGATGATGTTTGTAATGATGGAATGGACGAGATGATCAATGACATTAGGGCTGAGTCATTTTCTGTGGTAGATGAGTTTGAGAAGTTGCGGAGTGATGCAGAGACACCGTTGTTCCCGGGGTGTACTAAGTATACTCGGTTGACCGGCGTCCTGAAATTGTTGAAAATAAAGATAGAAAATGGGTGGGCGGACACGGGTTTCTCGCAGTTGCTTGAAGCTTTGAGTGATATGTTCCCTGCCGGCAATGTGCTTCCGAAGCGTATGTATGAGGCTAAAAAAGTTCTAAGCAAGATGGCGGTGGAGTATAAGAAGATACACGCTTGTCCTAATGATTGCGTGTTGTACAGGAATGACTATGAAGGCCTAAAAGAGTGTCCTAAATGTGATACTCCGAGGTACAAGCCGAGAAAGGATGCCATTGGTGATGATGATGGATCAAAGAAAGGGGTACCTTTGAAGGTAATGTGGTACCTTCCAATTGTACCACGGTTTAAACGCTTGTTTGCAAATGAGGCAGATGCAAAGAAACTGAGATGGCATTGTGATGAGAGAATCTCCGATGGAAGATATCTCCGGCACCCTGCTGACTCTCCTCAATGGAAGAAAATTGATTCAATGTTTCCTGAATTTGGTGGTGAGCCGAGGAATCTTCGTCTTGGACTGTGTACGGATGGATTCAATCCTTTCGGGAGTCTAAGTAGCACACATAGTGCTTGGCCAGTTTTGCTGGTCATTTACAACCTGCCTCCTTGGTTGTGCACGAAACGCAAATATGTGATGATGTCTATGATGATTTCTGGGCCGAAACAGCTTGGGAACGATATCGATGTCTATCTTGTACCTTTGATTGAGGACTTGAAGATGTTGTGGGAGGAAGGCGTCGATGTGTTTGATGCGTACAGGCAGGAGACATTCAAGTTGCGAGCTATGTTGTTTACTACAATAAATGACTTCCTTGCATATGGCAATCTTTCTGGTTACAGTGTGAAGGGTTATATGGCATGTCCTATATGTGAGTTGGACACAAACTGCCACCAGCTTAAACATGGAAGAAAGACCGTTTACCTCGGTCACATGAGGTTTATTGATCGGTTTCATCCTTATCGTAGACTAAAGAAGTGTTTTAATGGCTCATCTGAATATAGATCTGCTCTGACCCCCTTAACCGGGGAGGAAGTTTTCAGCCGTGTTAAGAATGTTAATGTGGTATTCGGTAAGAAACAGAAGAAGAAGACCGGTTCTGAGAAGATTATTTAGAAGAAGAGGTCAATCTTCTTTGATCTACCTTATTGGCGATTTCTGGATGTGAGGCACAGTATAGACGTGATGCATGTGGAGAAAAACGTCGGTGATAGTCTTGTTGGAACGTTGTTGCATATACAAGGGAAGACTAAGGACGGACTCAATGCACAGTTAGACTTGGTTGAAATGGGTATAAGACAACGGTTGCATCCTATAGTCAGTGAAAATGGAAAGAGGGCTTATATGGAACCTGCTGCTCATACACTCTCTAAACAGGAGAAAACAAGTCTTTGTGAGTGTTTACGTGGGATCAAGGTGCCGCAGGGTTATTCTTCTAATGTTAGTAGACTTGTGTCCATGAACGATTTGAAGTTGGTTGGAATGAAGTCGCATGATTACCATGTATTGATGCAACAATTCTTACCAGTTGCTATAAGAGGCATTATGCAAGATGATGTGAGGATAACTATAACAAGACTGTGTATGTTTTTCAATGCGATTTGCAGCAAAGTCATCGACACTGAAAACCTCGACGAGTTGGAAAATGAGGGTTACATTATATTGTGCCAATTAGAGATGTACTTTGCTCCAGCCTTTTTGGATATTATGGTGCACTTGATTGTTCATTTGGTAAGGGAGATAAGGCTATGTGGCCCTGTTTATCTGAGATGGATGTACCCTTTCTAGCAATTCATGAAAGTTTTGAAAGGGTATTCCAAGAACCCACATCGACCTGAGGCATCAATTGTTGAAAGATACTTAGTTTAGGAGGCAATGGATTTTTGCAAATCGTATCTAAAAAGGGTTGAGGAAATCCCCCGACATGAAGATGGGATCGGTAAGGGGGTACGGGGCGTTAAAGTGAAGACTATGTGCCGTGAAGAGGTGTTACAAGCACACCTGTACATATTGAATAATATGGAAGAAGTGCAGCCTTATTTGGACGAGCATAAGAGGATCATGAAAGAAAAGAACCCGAAAAAGAGTGACATGCAGATTTCTAACGAGCATAATAGGACATTTATTGGGTGGTTCAAGGAGTATGTTGAAAAGGAGACTGGTGCGCCGGATACAATAAGATGGTTAGCCGGAGGGCCTCATTTTGAGGTTGTTACTTGGTGCTCTTTTGACATAAATGGTTATTCCTTCTACACTAAGGCCCAGGACAATAATAGCACCATGCAAAACAGTGGCGTGATGGTGGTAGCCGAAGTGAAGCACTTCTCCAGTTCGAAAAATAAAAACCCAAGATTGGCTTCCATGGCATATTATGGCGTAATTGAAGAAATTTGGGAAGTTAGTTACATAAAGTTCAAAATTCCAATCTTCAATGCAAGTGGGTTAACAATAGCGCAGTTGTGATTGATCCCCATACTGGTATGATCTCAATTGATCTTCAGAAGGTTGGGTACAGAGATGAGCCTTTTATTTTAGCAAGTCACGTGAAACAGGTGTTCTATGTAACAGATCTCGCAAATAAGCAATTGTCCATAGTCTTGCAAGGTAAAAAGCAAAAGGACCGTGCTCCCAATTTAGATCTAGATGAGATACAACCTTTAGGCGCAGGACCACCTGAACCAAGTGAATTTGAATTGGTAGATGATGACGACCAATTTGCCTCTAGAAATGATCATTGTGAGGGGATATGGGATAACATATAAAGTGAGAACCTTTTTGAATTATCATGTATTAATTCTTGTTAATGTTTTTGTTTTGGTTTTGTGAAGGTTGTGGAATTGTGACTCATCACATCTTTGATATGTTAACAGGTACATGGCAGACGGTGATAACAATCAGCAACCGAACGATCCCCCTCGGAGAAAGGAAAGAGGTCCGACGAAGCTCAATGACGTTGTCGTCCATCAGGGGACAAATGTGCAGCCTATCCGTGTGGATTTTGACGATGACATGAATCCTATCGAGGAAGTTGGTGTGAATTTCGTTAGCTACGTCGGTTTTGTGGTGAGGAACCAGATAAGCATCTTGGATAACGATTGGCGGAGAGTCAAGAAAGACGTTAAGGATCAATGTTGGTCAGATATTTTGGTATGTTTTATCATTGTACTTCTGTTTGTTCCTAATATTATTGTATTCTTATTTCAACTTAATTCAACTAATGTGTTCATTTTTTTAGCAAAACTTTGATGTCCCAAACACACAATTTTTCAAGGATTTTTCGTTGGGAGAAGGGCGCAAGATGTGGAAGAATTTCAAGAATCTCCTGACCAGAGAATACGTCTTTGGAGACAAGCAGGGTCAAGATCCGGGTCAGAGCTATCCCAATATTGACCCAGACACTTGGAAGCAGTTTGTTGCATCACGGCTAGACGAAATGTTCAAGGTCTGTATATTTCATAAATAGCTTTTTAACTTTGGTTAAAAATTGCACTGTTAACACATTATATTAGTTAGCTAACTTAGTCTTAGTTTCACAGGAGGAGAGCGAAAAACAAAAGAAGCGACAAGCGAAGAATATCTATAAGCACATGATGTCTCGGGGTGGTTACAAGTGGCTAGAGAAAAAGTTGACCCAGAAACAAATTGCATAAATGGAGGAAGCGGCACGATCCGATCCTATCTTTGTTGTAGAGCCTCTGCCGCCCTTCCCACGTCATACGAAATGGGCTGAGGGAAGGAAGAATAAAGAAGGAAAATTTGTGACTCCGGAGGTTGAGAAAGTTGCACAGAGGATTGTAAGTATTTTACTTGGTTGTTTATGCATTTAACTTGTGGTTTTGTAGCACATTGCAAATTATGATTTTGTTGGGTCATTACAGGAAGAACTTGAGAAGCAAGCCACCCAAGGGTCCTTCACACCTTCTGGGAGGATGGACATCCTTGCCACGACAATTGGGAAGCTCGACCACCACGGTCGAGTTATCGGGGAGCCGAGGAATGTATGGCTGACCAAGTATTTCGGTCGCAAACCCCGATCTTACACCCGTAGAGAATCCACTGAGGAGATTGTGGCCAGGGCTCGGGCGGAGATGAAGGCCGAGTTCCAGGAACAGTTGGATGTACATATCCAGCAGCTTAATGGGCAAATGGCGGAGCAGATCCGGATGCAGGTTGAGGCACATGTCCGAGCATCTACAGTACAGCTCGGACTCACGTCGAATTCTTCTGGACAAAATAATCAGGTTTGATCATCTACTAAATATGTTGATTTCCATATTCTGGGTTCATCAATTATAGTCTTACTCTGTATATTTTCATCCCTTGCAGGAGTCTCTCGGTACCGCCGATCCAAGCGGCAAAGACAGCTGCAATCAGCCTGGACAGTTAGGATCAATTCATGAGGACGACTCAGATCCCACACCAGAAAACAACCCTGACTATGGAGAGGAGTGTTATCTCCATCTTGATTTCCCTCGCCTGCACGCGGTAGCCAAAGCTCGCCAGTTCACGCCTCCCTCATACATAATTTTCCTATTGATGAGGACCAAGTGAAGGTGTCCGTTAGAGCTATCCTGAGCAATGAGGCGGGGGTAGATATACCCTTTCCTGATCATGAAGTCACCAAACTAGGCGAGGCGGTCGGGGCATTCATCTTGTGGCCTAGATATCTTGTACACAAGAGCCCGCAAAAGGGGCCGGACCCTCTGGTTGATGTGGTATGTACACTTAAGTTTTGAGAGTGCTTGTTTGATATTTTTCTGGTTTAGGCATAACATAACAATGATTTTTTCCATCCCCTGCAGACCTTTTCAGAAGAATATCCTTCTCTCCAACTCCTACGGGAGATGCAGCCAAATTTGGAGTCTGTGCCCTTTACGATGTCTCCAGGAGTAGTCAGTCCTGACCGTACATACCAATTTTTGCTTCAAAGTTCCCAAGATATCAGGGAGTTTTTGCTGCTGTAGGAAATTGACCTTGGATGGCTTGAGTTAACGACTATGTAATAAATGACCGTTACTTTTTATGTCTCAGCAATATTTCTTATTAAATCCCTTTTTGATTTCAACTTGTCTATGATATATAGGTACTTCCACAGCTTGTGTAACAGATTAGGCAGGGGACAATACAGATTCTTCAGTCCAATGGCATTGGTGATAAGGGATAATTTCAATACCCTGGCGGAGAAGAGGAATTATGATGACAACATGCACGCATAAGTCAACCATCAAATGTTAGTGAACCTGGGAATTATCTATTTTGCACCTATTCTTGAAGAGTAAGTTTGATTGTTTCCTTTTGCCAACTTTTCATCATTATACACATTTGTAAATGTTATGATTATTTTTAATGTCTTTCAGTAAGCACTGGGCACTAGCTCTCGTTTGCCCTAGGGATCATTGTCTGGTTTGGTTTGACTCGTTGAGGCGTAATATAACCCCCTATCATAGAACTCTCCTATCGATGTGACTAGTGTTAATATCTTTATCATATACTAGTGTCCCAAATAAATTAGTCCCATATATATGTACTAATTTTGGTTCCATTTTAGGGGTATATCTCAGTGGCATTCAATGAAAAAAACTGGTCAAGAACATCAAGACGTCGTGCTACAAAGACCTAGAGTAAGTACTTTTGATTTAAATTCTTTCAATGTTAGTCAATTGAGATTGCCTACATCTATACAGATACGTATAGACACATGAAACATCCCTTATGAACCTATTGTCACTCCATACTCAATCTCATATCTTAGTTTGGCAATGACAAGTGATTTAGATCAACACAATTAAGCACAAACATGTCAAAATTTATCCATGAGACTCAAATTCACAGCAAGCACACAAACTTCAATGCCCCATTTCAACACAAAGTTATCATGCAAGTAGCTTTAGTACTACTCAAAATACCCCTTTGTAGACCACTTCTTGCCTTACAAGCCCTAAAAGCGTAATTCTTCCGTATCCATGAGCAATCCAAGCATTAGAGGGAACCTTTCTTCCTACAAAAAGGAAAATCAAGGATAAATCTACCAAACCTAACAGAAATGACTTCAAAACCAAAATAAAGAAAATGGGTTTAGAACTTGGGTTGCCTCCCAAGAAGCGCTTAATTTATAGTCTTCAGCTATACTCTTCACAACTTTATGTGGAATCCAAGAGTGAAATTGAGGCGGTCTGGCGATCAATTTTCTTACCCCAATAATGCTTGATTCTCTGTCCATTGACTTTGAATCGCTCACCACACTTGCTTTCAAGATCTACTTGGACCTTGTCCAATGCCTATACCATGGTGAAAGGTCTCGACCACTTGGAGATGTACAAAAGGACTTGCTGCACCAGCTCAAAAGTCTTAGCCTTTATGTGTTTGTCATGCTACTTCTTGTTTCTCTCCTTATAAATCATGGCATTCTCATAGTCATGGAACTATAACTCCTCAAGCTCATTCAATTGCAAGAGCCTATTCTCACTATCTACCTTAGCATCAAAATTGAGCGTTTTGATACTCCAAAATGCCCTATGCTCAATCTCCATGGAAAGGTGGCAGGCCATACCAAAGACTAACCGATATGGCAACATACCAAACAGAGTCTTGTAAGTAGTGTGGTAGGCCTACAAGGCGTCATCAAGCTTCATTGCTCAATCCTTCCGGGTAGTGCCAACCGTCTTCTCAAGAATCTTCTTAATCTCCTAATTTAAAACTTCGACTTGCCCATTTGTTTGGGGATGGTAGGCTAGAGCTACCCTATGACAGACCCCAAATTTCTTCAAGAGAGAACGAAATTTTTAGTTGCAAAAGTGAGTGCCACCATCACTAACAATGACTCTTGGTGTCCCAAAACGGTTGAAAATATTCTTCTTGATGAATTTTACCACCACTTTAGCATCACTAACTGGCGTAGCAACTACCTTAACCTATTTCAACACATAATCAACTGGTACAAGGATGTAGTGGTTGTTAAAGGATTTGGGAAATGGCACTATGAAGTCAATCCCCCATAAATCGAAAATCTCAACCACCATTGCTAAAAAAAATATAATCTACATTCCTATTTCACGTCTCTTTTTCAAATATTAGACTTAGAAAAAAGGCGATGGCAAAATTGTAAATATGTAAAAAATTTCAATTTCTCTTTTTTAATTATGAGACGTTGATTCTATGAAAAAAGGGCGGGAAATAGGAAAAGGTGAAAAAAAGGAAGGCGGGAAGTAGTTTCCACGTCTCAAATTATATGAGACATGGAAACTGTACTTTCCATGTCTCAACTTTTGTGAGACGTGGAAAGCAGGCCATTTAATAGCTTTCCACGTCTCACATATTTTGTGAGACATGGAAAGACTTTTTTAATTGCTTTTCATGTCTCACAAAATATGTGAGACGTAGAAAGCAGTCTTTCCACGTCTCACAAATTTTGTGAGACATGGATTATATAGTTTTTACGTCTTATTTTTGTTTTTGAGATGTGGATTCCTCTCCCTTATACCGTGTTCCTTCAATCTCAAATCCCCAGCCTCTTTTCCATCTTCATTCACCATTTCCTCTCTACTTTCTTCCCTTCCCCCTGCACTCTTGATCCCTTGTTCTCTGTCAAGCAGTGACGACTAAGCCGTGATTTGGTGACAGCGAGCTCTGTTTCTTCGCCATGCTCAAGTGAGAGTAGATTTGTGTTCATGTTTTAACTTCTTTGCATTTTTCTGAAATGGTGAAGATTTGATGATGTATAGTGCTGCGTTTTTCTCGGATGGCCTTCTTAATTGTCGCTATTGCGTCACTTGTTTCTTCTTCTTCTGACTTTTTCTCAAAATACGCCTTTTGTGTGTGTGTGTGTGTGTTTTCCCCTTTTTCAGGTTATGTGTCATATTAACTAATTTTTTTAGCTTAAACTTTACTTATTCCCTCTCTAGATTTCATTTCTTTGTTTTGATTGATTTTTTATGATTGTTTCTTTGCTTTGTTTGAAAATTTTTGAATATTCGATGGCTAGGGTTTATAGTTTTTGAGGTCTTTCTTTGCTTCATCTTCTTCCTCTTTTTTTCCCCGTTTGATTTATTTAAAATGGAAGAGAAAGATAGTTTCTTCTCTAGTCTTACTGTGAAGGCAAACGATGCTCCGAGAAGTGAAAACTACGGACTGTTTGGTGGGCCCACAGGGGCATCACCAGCGCCTGCACTGTCTCCGAATACGGCTCTGACTTCATCTCCGGCTCCAGTATCGTCTAAAATGTTCATGACTGGATGGTGCGTAATTCTTGCCTTTACATACCGAATTTGAATCTTTGTATTCTTGCCTTGGACGTATGCTAGGCTATTGCTGATTCTTACATTCACATTTGTGATCATATGGCCTACTTATTTTTTTACTAAATAAGCAATATGGCACCCTTTCATATTGGACAAGGAAGCTCAATTAGGAATATGTGAAGCTGGTACATATTAAGAGGCTAGAAAAACAATCCTATTCTACAACAGATGAATAGATTATAAGGGAGTGATGTCTTATTTTAGTTTTTTGCTTGAAGCCGTCTCCTTTCATCTGCTAAACAAGAAAATTTCCACCTTCAACATTTTAATGCCTGTTTATTCATTAATGAAGTTTGATGAACTCCTACAATCATGGACACTTCAATTAATTTAACGTTTAAGGTTGTTTTGTTTTTACTGTTCTATGAGAAATATCTGCTGAGCTTGGATGTTTGTAGGCCATTTCTGGAATACCATTATTGATGTTCTTCTCAAGGCAATACCAAATAAGACCTTGCTACTACCTGCTTTAACTAAAGCTAATTGTTTCACCGGACTTATACTTACCATATCAGTAAATGCATTAATTTTTTCTAATGCTCCCAAAGCTGACCATTACTTTGTTTGCAATGTCATTCTCATTCCAGATATTTTTTCACTGTTGATTTTGTTAATTATTGCCTTCCAAGGAAAATATGCATTTCCTTATGTTACATTTGTCTCTTGGGTTTTACTTGATTATGTAAGCTGCATGATTAGTATTTGGAAGTAACTACTCACCGTTTGGATTGAAGATAGCATTTGTTTTTTCATTTTTTTGTGGTTCGGGTTGAATGTGCCAGAAGGTATTCTATAATTAATAAGATTCAGATTATTGACTATACTCAGTGAACAAATGAGATATCACTGTAAATCTTGTGAGAGGGGAATTGGAATAGAGGTCTACATTACCATGGAATTGGAATTGGTGAAGATTATCTTATGATGAAGTTTTTTTTAATTCATAATCATTGAATTAAATGTTGCCTTTCACATGAGTCCAGAGACTTATTTTTAACCTTTTGTGCAGGTGATAGTGTCCCCAGATGCAGATCCCCCTATTGTTAGAATAATGGATTTCAAGTATGTTCTTTTTATACTATGATAGAATATGAACTTTTGGCTTGCCTAAAAGTTTCTAAGACTTGAATTTCTCTACTTTTACAGTAAATACAAATATGAGCAACAAAAGAAAAAAAAGAGACCAGCAGAAGAAAAGTGATGGTGAGCATTGAATTTTTGGACTCTTATGTTTTTCTTTAGCTTGTATGAATCTTGGACTTTTGGAGTAAACCATAATATACTGGCACGATAGTCTTTTGAATGTAGCTAGTCGAATGGATTTGAAGGAGCTCGAAATGGGGTAATTTTTTCTAGCCTATTTCCATCTTGCTACATTTTTTATTGTGTCAACAACAAAAAATAGGAAAGAGGAAAATTAGCGGTAGAGATGCTTTTCCTAATATTGTTATGCCATTTGGAGTCATAATGTTTCTATATTTTGGTTATACTACTAAATGATAACCCTTTTCATCATAGCAGTGGTAAACATGGACCAAAATTTGATTGTAGTATGTGATTGTTCATTGTTTTTAATTATTTGGGCATATATTTTAACGACTACAACATAGACCAACATGATTATTCTATCCGATTGAAAGTTGCACAAAAGTTTTTGAAAGACGGGGACAAGGTTACATAATTTCTAAGAAATGTTGTTACATATTAGTCATCCACTTGTTATTAATTTCTAGAGATTGTTTGATCAATTCCTGTAGGTTAAGGTCATAGTAAATCTCAAGGGCCATGAAAATGAATTTAGGAATACTGCTATCGAGCTTATTAGAAGCTTCCAAAATGATGCTAGGGAGGTAATTGACACCATTTTAGTTAGAAGTTGATACTTGCAATTGATGACATTCAATATATATTTTTCCTCCCTGCTTTTTTTTCTAATTATGATTTGTGGATAACTAGAGTGTTAAGGTGATTTTATCTTTTGCCTAATGCGCCTTGGGGGTTAAAATCAAAATTTAATCCAAAGATTGCACTATAGGTTGCAACCCCGGGTCGTTTCACTTGAGGAGTCTTTTTGCTCTACCAAAACTAACTAAATGCAATTAAAACAGTAAAAAGTCTGGGGTTTTGGTTTTGAAAAGTCATTTAATGAAACTATAAAGAAAACACCAATACTTGTTTTTGGTATTTTGAATTAAAGGGTGAAAAGTGTTTGGATTAGGGGGAATTTTATAAAATGGGCTTTGGTAGTGTCACGGTGGCTCTCATGCTTCATTAAATTGATACTGGGAGTTAAAAGATTCACCAAGTATAAGTGAAAAGTCCACAAGCAACCACTAGGGGTCCACTAGCCCTGATAATCAAACAACAACTGTCAAAGCCATTACTTAGGGTTAGTGTTAAGCTCCACATTGGAAATTAGGTTTTGAAAATCGATTCCTCTCAAGAATGTGCAACCACAACATTCAATTGGATAAATTAAGCTATACAATCTAGCAACCACTAAAAATCATATAGCATCGTAAACCTAATAGGAAATTCAAACATAAATATCATTCAATTAACATAACTCAATATCTAACACAAGTATTCCAATTCATAGACAATTAGAATGGAAAATCATGTCTCAAATCCAAATATACAAAGAGAAATGCAACCACAAGACTCAATACATAAGGAAAAGAGCATGATAAAACAAATAACTCCCCTATTTTGCCCATTGGAGCTAGAGCCACCTTCACACCACCAAACCACCTTGAACCTAGCCTCTAATGTCCTCAAAATCATGCTAAAGATAGCCCATGACCACAGCCTCCATGAATGAAGAAGGTAGAGGAAGAAGTATGGTGGAAATGGAAGTAGGAAAGGAAAAGAACAAGGAAAACCAACAAGCAATGGGGTGAAATGGAATGATGAGATGAAGATTTGGAGAGGAAATAGAAGGGAAATGAAGGAAACCCTAGGATAAATTGAAGTTTTCGGACTTAGAAGGCTTGGAGAAGTGAAATTCGGGGCTTGGGTCCTATTTATATCAACCCAGGAACCCTAAAATTCTTGACAGCACATTTCTGGTTCATCCCGCTAACCTTGGGCTCGTTGTGGCTAGGCCACAGTTAGCAAATATGCATTCTGGAATTTTGGAGTTGTGAGCTCACCACGGTGAGGCCACGGCTAGCAAACATGTATTCTGAAATTTTGGAGTTGTGAGCTCACCGTGGTGAGCTCACAGCGAGCAGACATGCATTCTGCCCTCCTTTTCAGTTCCTTCTTGTGTTCCATCCAGCATTCTTTTCCGTAATTTGGGTCTTCAATTTGGGTGTGTTCCTTCCATGATCTGCACATAAAATAGACTTAAGGTAGCATCAAAATGTTCTTGAAAATGGGTTAAACAATAAATCATGCTAATTATGCCCAAATCGCCCTTGACTAGAACAAATTCCAACTAAGTGTGCAAAAGTCAGAAATTATCCTACTCAGGTTCAATTACCCCAAGAACATGCGTTAATTCAATGATTTTAGCTATGAAAAGTGTATACAAATATGGTGCAATCATAAGGGCATCCATAGAAAGACTACTAGAAATGGTAGGATGAGGTACTTGCGTAATGAGCCTAAAAGGTTCAAGAGCGGTTTCAGAGAGGGTATGTAAAAAACTGATATATATATGTCTTGTTATGCTGTGATGAGAAGGCGTTATGATTGATAGGTTCATGTATATACTTCACTGATTTGTTGTTGTTATCATTTTGATTTGGGTATTGAAGCTGCACCAAGGAAGAAGGGAGCTGCTACTATAGCTTAAGTATCTGGTAGATCAATGGATTATAGATTTTTGAGGTTTTTGTTGTGGGGGCAAGCATGTGGACAATTATTAACAGTTTATAAAACCTCATTGCTTCTATCATTTTTTTGTCGAGTAATATGTGGTTGCTTTGATTTAAATAAGAGTGTAAGACTTTTTGGTTGTTCATTGAGAATTTATGCCATCTATAATTTTGGTTTTACATATTTGTAATATTAGTTTGGCTATAAATAATAAAATTAGTTCATTTTTTTTCATTTTAAGTGTTGTATTTCTATTATTCCAATAAAATATTGGGATTTTTTTGGATTGTGGTCATTCTAATTAAAAAAATCTTTTTTTAAAAAAAGACTTTCCACATCTCTTATTTGAATAAGAGACATGGAAAGTGGGTTTCCAGATCTCACATTTAAATGTGAGACGTGGAATGTTCCAACTTTCTCTGTCTCCCCTATCCTCGTCCCACCAAAAAGAGATGTGAAAAGTCCTAAAAAAGAGACGTGAAAAGTGTTTTTTGTAGTAGTGCTTTAGCATGTTGTTGAGTGGCATCTCATTCCTTATGTATATCTTACCAAGTCGTTGGCAGCACTCACAACACATGGCAAAGCTTTGTGCATCTTTGAATAGAGAAGGCCAGAAAAATACAGATTGCAAGACTTTAGTAGCTATCTTGTTTCCACCAAAATGACCTCCATACTCCTATGCATGGCAACAAGCGAGGCTCTCTAACTGCATGGTTCCTCCCAATGATAATGCTTGGCATCATGCAAAAATTTCCTTCTTTGATGGTGGTTCATCTCCTCTGGCACAATTCCACAAACCAGAAAATTTCACAATGTCGACATTCCTTGGTGTTTCAGAAACTACTACCATAAATAGTTGTTCATCTGGAAAAACCTCATGAATTGTGGAATCTTCATCTACTTGAGCATCAATACTTAGTCTAGAAAGGTTGTCAGCAACTTGATTCTCACACCCTTTTCGGTTAACAATCTCCAAATGGAACTTTTGGAAAAGCAACACCCAACAAATCAATTGTGCCTTAGAATCCTTCTTGCTGAAAAAATAGCGCACGGCAGAATGGTCGGTGTGGACTATTACATTAAAATCAATCAAATATGGCCGGGACTTGCCAAAAGCATACACAACATCTAGAAGCTCCTTCTTTGTGGTAGTGTAGTTCTCCTAGGCATTATCAAGAGTCTTACTTGCATAATAGATGGGATGAAATAGTTTCTCCCTTTTCTGACCCAATACAGCTCCCATGGCATAGTCACTTGCATAGCACATGAGAATGAAGGGTAGGCCCCAATCCGCAGCCACAATAATAGAGCAGCGACTAATTTCCTCTCAAGCTCCTCAAATGCCTTAAGACAAGCATAATTGAAGTCTAAAATAGTACCCTTCTTAAGTTGAGCACAAATAGACTTGGTAATCTTGGAGAAATCATTGATAAAATGGCGGTATAACCCTGCATGTCCTAAGAAGCTCCTCACATCCTTGATATTGGTAGGTGGAGGAAGTTGCTCAATCACCGAGATTTTAGCTCTGTCTACCTCTAAGCCATTTTTAGAGACTATATGGCCTAGGACAATATCCTCTTGCACCATAAGTTGACATTTTCCTAGTTGAGAACAAGGTTGGTCTCTCACATCCTTGCAAGACTCTAGCCAAATTTGACAAGAACTCATCATAAGAATCGCCAAACATTGTAAAATTATCCATGAAAACCTCCTGGTGTGCTCGATCATATCAGCAAAAATGGCCATCATACAAAGTTGAAATGTAGCCGATGCATTACAAAGTCCGAATGGCATGTGTTTAAAGGCAAAGGTACTATAGGGAGAAGTGAAGGTCATCTTTTCTTAGTCCTCCAGGGCTATAGCAATCTGATTGTAGCCTGAATAACCATCAAGGAAGCAAAAGAACTCCCTACCCACTAGCTTGTCAAGCATCTGATCAATAAATAGGAGAGGGAAGTGATCCTTCCAAGTAGCAGAATTTAGCTTGCAGTAGTCCATACATACTCTCTACCTGGTGATAGTTTGAGTATGAATGAGCTCATTTTCGGTGTTAGCCACTAAAGTCATACCACCCTTCTTAGGCACACATTGGATTGGGCTCACCTATGAGTTATCAAAAATTGGGTAAATGATACTTGCATCGAGCCACTTGAGAATTTCCTTCTTCACCGCCTCATTCATGTTGGGATTGAGCCTTCTTTGATGCTCAAATGAGGTCTTATTATTGTCCTCAAGGAAAATCTTATGCATACACATGGAAGGGTTAATAACCTTGATATCGGCAATTGTCCACCCAATGGCCCTTTTATGAGCCTTCAACACTTCTACAAGTTTCTCTTTTTGTTGGGATGTCAAATCGGAGGCAATAATGACCGGAAGAGTATCTTTGGGTCCCAAGTAGACATATTGCAAAAGACATGGTAAAGGATTCAGCTCAAGTGAAGGTGGTTCCTCTAAGGAAGATTGTAGTCTAGGCCTCTCAATGGAGGCAAGATCAAGAGTCTCAAATGGAGGGTGAGAGTTAGGGAATGAAAATGATGCATCCATGATAGCTATGGATTCTTTAACATCCTTTTTCTCCACATTAACCCCCACTAAAGCAGGTTCAACCGAATCTTCCATACAAGACAAGTCAAACTCTTTTTGAACCACATGATTGATCACATCATCAATGAAGAAATAGTCATCATACACAAGTAAAGTCTGCATCAATTGGTTTATATTTAAGGTGACTTCCTTATCGGCTACTCTCAAAGTCAATTCACCTTTTTCCACATCAATCAAAGTTCTTGCGAATGCCAAGAAAGGTCTTCCCAAGAACATAGGCATGTCTTTATTCATCTCAAAATCTAAGACAATAAATTCGGCCAAAAAAATGAACTTATCCACCTTGACCATTACATCCTCAATAATACCCTGATTTAACCTTTTGCCTAATGCACCTGTGGGTTAAGATCAAAATTTAATCAGAGGATTGCAATATAGGTAGCAACCCCGAGTCATTTCACTTGAGGTGTCTTTTAATCAACCTAAACTAGCTAAATACAATTAAAAACAATAAAAGGTATGGGGTTTTGGTTTTGAAAGTTCATTTAATATAACTAATGAAAAATGCAAGATCCTTGTTTTTGGTAATTTTGGATTAAAGGGTGGAAAGTGTTTGGATTACGGGTAATTTTATAAAATGGGCTTTGGTAGTGTTATGGCGGCTCTCACGTTTCTTGAAAATTGACGTTGGGAGTTAAAGGTTCACCAAGTGTAATAGAAAAATCCCCAAGCAACCACTAGGAGTCCACTAGCCCTAATTAATGACTAATCTAGCAACCACTGTCATAGCCATTACTTAGGGTTAGTGTTAAGATCCACTTGATGTGCGCTAGAAATTAAGTTTTAAAAGATGATTCATCTCAAGAATATGCAACCACAACATTTGATTGGATAAATTAAGCTACACAATTTAGCAAACACTAAAAATTATATAGCATCATAAACCCAATAGGAAATTTAAACATAAACATCATTCAATTAACATAACTCAATATCCAACACAAGCATTCCAATCCATAGACAACTAGAAAGGAAAATCATGTCTCAAATCCAAATATACAAATAGAAATGCAGCCACAAAACTCAATACATAAGGAAAAGAGCATGAGAAAACAAATAACTCCCCTATTTTTCCTGTTGAAGCTAGACCCACTTTCACACTACCAAAGCACCTTGAACTTAGCCTCTCATATCTTCAAAATCATGCCCAAGATGACTCATTATGTAGCCTCCATGAATGGGAGAGAATGAAGAAGAAATAAGGTGGAAATGGAAGGAGGAAGTGTAATGTTGTAGAAAATCAGCAACAATTGAGGTGGAAATGTGTGGGGATGGTGAAGATTTGAGTGAGGAATGAAGGGAAAGAGTGAAACCCTAGCAGAGACCTTTCAAATTTGAATGTGGAGGCTTGAAAAGATGATTTTCGAGGGTTGGGTGGTATTTATAACCTCCAAAGAACCCTAAAATTGTGACAGCAAGTTGCTCATAAAGTAGCTTCACTGTGGTGAGCCCAGACGAGCAGACATGCCCTCTGTCCCTTTTCATTGTTGGTAGTTATGGCGAGCCCACGGCTAGCAGAGCACTTTTTTGCCTCTTGTTTGAAAGAGGCAGGAATGCACAAGAGGGGGTGGATTATGCTTCTTAAAATTTAAATGCTAGAACACAATACTTATACTGGTTCAGCCCAAATCTTGGCCTACGTCCAGTTCTCCAACCTCAGTTAGGTTCCACTAAACTTCAAGATTAAAACAGGCTCTTGATTGCCTTTAAAAGTGATCTCTCAATAAGACCTCTCTCTTACAGATCACCCTCCCTTACAACTTGTAAGATTACAACCTACTCTTTAGATCCCACTATCTTAAGAGTAAACCTCACTTGAAATAAGATTACAAGACTTGTTCACTAAAATGAACTGATATTGATACACACTGTACAATAAAAATGAATGTTTATAACTAAGAGTAGGTGAGTATTGAATGCTAGTAGGTATAACACAAGGGTATATTCAATGTAAGCAATCAACTTCTTCACCAACTTCTTCACCAATGCTTTTATCGGTGTTTTTGGTTTTTGCCCGTTGGTGACTGTTTATAGCCGTTGCTTGATGTTTGATAAGAGATGATTAATCTGATGATGGAGTGCTGAGATGAAGATTTTCTATGTAGCATTAACTCCTCTATACTCAGTTTTCTTCTGTTCATCTCTCCTCATTAATTGCTGAAAGCAATTGTTGTTTCAAACGGCTTAATTCCTGAGTCTGTGTGTGTAATGTAAACTTCCCTAAATAGGTCTGACTCATTCTGTACGTAAAAGGCTTAATAATTCAAATCCATCACCAGATTGATTACATAGCTCTATTCGATCACTAGCTCAGTTGTCTGATCGATCATACTTAGATTAGGCTTTGATCATGACCTACATCACTTAAATATGAGATTAGATAACACCTCGCTTGATTGATCATAGGGGACCCTGATCAATTTGGCTTCAATGATCGATTATGCTTAGATTACTTTGAAGTTAATTTCATACTTCCATGATCGATCATAGGACATATTTACTACTCCATAATCGATTAGGCATGTCTGATCGAATAGGCTGAGATTAGGCTTGAATTACAATTTAGACTTCATGATCAATCACAGGGTGTCCTGATCGATCATACCCAATTGGTCAATCATACTAAGTTTATTTCCATTTCTCTAATCGATCACACTGAGATTACTTAGTTTGTTTTTCTCTTCTCTAATCGATCATAGGGGTGGCCTGATCGATTAGGCGGCCAATTTAATAACTTAAAATCATTCTAATCTTACTCTGATCGATCATTGCCTTAGGCTTCTGACTTATAATCTAATCCTGATCGAATGGGCAATAACTTAACATTTCTAGATTATTTCTAAGTTCATTCTAGTTCTAAGTCTAACCTTTCTTTATGGCTAAGTTATGCTTTAGTTATCATCAAAACTCGTTATTCTAACATTGTTCAGCTTCCTTCTTCGCAATTGGGCTCTTCGATTGGGCATGTTACTTCTATGATCTGCATATAAAATAGGCCTAAGTTAGCATCAAATTGTTCCTGAAGATTGGTTAAACAATAAATCATGCTAATCATGCCCAAATTTCCCTTATTAGTATAAACCCCAATAAAATGTGAAAACGTCAGAACTTTGTAATCATGCTAATCATGCTAATTAGGCACAATTAACCCAAGAACATGCAATAATCCAATGATTTTAACCATGAAAAGTGTACAAAATTATGGTGCAATCATTTCCCCCACACTTAGACCTTTGTACTCCTGGACAAAGGGTACAATGCAAAGAAGAATGGTTTTAACCAATCAATAATCTCAAGCTAGCATGAATTATGATCAAGAATATGCAAAGGGAGAATTGGAAAAGCACTTTAATGAAGCAATGGCAAAGAGGACACTCAAGATAATGGTGTTTCACTCTCCTCACCTCATGTGCAATTCTCTCACTCAACTTGCTCAAGTAACAATTTGCCATAAGCTTGTAACTACTCTAACATCTCCCCCCATGCATACAATCATGTATTAATCAAAAGGACTTGAAGGGCTGAAATGATGGTGATTGCACCATATTTTTATATACTTTTCATGGTTAAAATCATTGGATTATTACATGTGCTAGGAG
Organism: Mimosa bimucronata; assembly: GCA_037074515.1. Lineage (NCBI taxonomy): Eukaryota > Viridiplantae > Streptophyta > Magnoliopsida > Fabales > Fabaceae > Mimosa > Mimosa bimucronata. Next base: position 11,459,397 of record CM073441.1, read on the forward strand.
TAATTGCATTTAATTAGCATTAATTCTAACTTTTGCATACTTTATTTTAGTTTATACTAATCAAGGGCAATTTGGTTATAATTAGTATGATTTATTGATTAACATACTCGTAAGAACATTTTGATGCTACCTTAAGTTAAAATCTAATGTAGGTCACGGAAGAAATTGGTCGAGTGAAGAACGAGTTGCGAAGAAGGAAGCTAGCAAAAGTGTAAAAAAAGGCCTAAACTTACTGTCAATCTCGCTGCAGCCACCAATTTGGTCGTTGTAGCAAGCCAAGCCTTAAATCAGGTCTGAAGTCTCTTGTCAATCTCGATGCAGCTACTAAATCATCGTGACAACAACTTTGTTGTCACGATTTTTAGGGCTTTTGGGGGTTATAAATGAGACCCAACCTCGAAAATCACTTTCTTCAAGCCTCCAAAGTTAAAAAACCTCAGCTCTCCTAGGGTTTCATGGTCTCTTCCTCATTCCCACTCAAATCCTCACCATTTCCACTTATCTTCACTTCCATTTTGCTGAAATTTTGCACTATCTTTCTTCTTCCTTCCATTCTCTCCTCATTTCTCCTTCATTCTTCTCCATTTTCGTCCAACCATGGATTCAGCTATTGGGGGAGTGCTTGAGCTCAAAATTTCATCAATGAGAGGCTAGAACCTTGGTGCTTTGGTTGTGTGAAGGTGGCTCTTGCTTTAATGGGCAAAATAGGGGAGTTATTTGTGTTCTCATGCTCTTTTCCTTATGTATTGAGTTGTGTGGTTGTATTTTTCTTGTATATTTGGATTGGATACATGATTTTCCTTTCTCATTGTTTATGAATTGGAATATTTGTCTTGGATATTGAGTTATGTCAATTGAATGATATTTATGTTCAAATTTCCTAATGGATTTGTGATGCTATATAATTTTTAGTGGTTGCTAGATTGTGTAGCTTAATTTATTCAATTGAATGCTATGGTTGCAAATTCTTAAGAGGAATCGATTTTCAAAACTCAAGTTCCAACACACAATAGGTAGAGCTTAACACTAACACTAAGTAATAGCTATGAAAGTGGTTGGTTGATTAGTTATTAATTAGGGCTAGTGGACCCTTAGTCGTTACTTGGGGGCTTTTCAATTATACTTGGTGAATCTTTTAACTCCCAATATCAATTTAATCAAGCGTGAGAGCCACCGTAACGCTACAAAGCCCATTTTATAAAATTCTCTTAATCCAAATACTTTCTTTCACCCTTTAATCCAAAATACCAAAAACAAGTATTTACATTTTCTTTATAGTTTCACCAAATGACTTTTTAAACCAAAACCCCATATTTTTGTTGTTTTAATTGCATTTAGTTAGTTGCAACCTATATTGCAATCCTTAGATTAAATTTTGATTTTAACCCCCAAGGCACGTTTATGCAAAAGGTTAAATCATATGGAAAAGGCAAGATGGATTGCATGTTATGGAAACAAAAGGTTCAAATGCAATTTAATGTCACTATTGGAGTACATAGCACATAAGAACATAATTTCAACAATAAAGATGCCACATCATGAAATGCCTTATTCTCCAAACTCTTTTTCCCCTTCTTTTTCTTTCCGTTTTTTGTATTATTCTCCTCCTCCCCCTCTTCTTCTTCTTCTTCTTCTTCTTATCATGCACACTTTTTTATTGACTTTTCTTTCTAACATATGCATGGCATTAACGAAAAACAAAAGAGGCTCAAACTCAATGCTTTATCACAAAATTCACATTAATGCATTACAACTAAGGAATGGCTCAAAATGGGTGAACAATGGAAAATGACATATTGTGGGTTTGTGTTTGGGAAAATAGGTTGATGAAATGAATGCCTAAATCAACTTCATGCAGGAATCCAATTCTAGCTTTGATAAAGAGTAGAGACAAGTTCTAGAAATTGAATGATCAAACAAGTATACACTCTTGAAATGAAAATAGGCCCAAAAGTCTCACAACAAGGCTAACTTCATGATTTAACCTTTTTGCGTAAATGCGCCTTAGGGGTTAAGATCATAATTTAATCCAAGGATTGCAATATAGGTTGCAACCCCGGGTCATTTCACTTAAGTAGTCTTTTAACCTACCTAAACTAGCTAAATACAATCAAAACAATAAAAGGTATGGGGGTTTTGGTTTGAAAATTCATTTAATAAAACTATAAAGAAAATGCAAATACTTGTTTTTGTGATTTTGGAGAAAAGGGAGAAAAAATTTTGGATTAATGGGAATTTTATAAAATGGGCTTTTGTAGTGCTACAGGGGCTCTCACGCTTCATTAAATTGATATTGGGAGTTAAAAGATTCACCAAGTCTAATTGAAAAATCCCCAAGCAATCACTAGGGGTCCACTAGCCCTAATTAATGACTAATCAAGCAACAACTTTCATAGCTATCACTTAGGGTTAGTGTTAAGCTCCACTTGCTGTGTGTTGGAATTTGAGTTTTGAAAACCAATTCCTCTCAAGAATGTGCAACCACAACATTCAATTGGATAAATTAAGCTACACAATCTAGCAACCACTAAAAATCATATAGCATCACAAATCCAATAGGAAATTTAAACATAAACATCATTCAATTAACATAATTCAATATCCAACACAAGTATTCCAATCCATATACAATTAGAAAGGAAAATCATGTCTCAAATCCAAATATACAAAGAGAAATGCAACCACACAACTCAATACATAAGGAAAAAAGCATGAGGAAACAAATAACTCCCCTATTTTGCCCATTGAAGCTCAAGCAACCTTCACACCACCAAAACACCAAGATTTTAGCCTCTCATGTCTTCAAATTCGAGCCAAAGATGGCCTATAGTTGTTGCCTCCATGGGTGAGAAAGAATGAAGAAGGAATGTAGTGGAAATGGAAGGAAGAATGGAGTAGGAGAGAAGAATTGATAAAATTTGAGGTGGAGATTATGGGAATTTGAGTGGGAATGATGGAAGATGATGAAACCCTAGGAGAGCTGGAGTATTTTCGTGCATAGGAGGATTAGAGAACTCAAATTTGGGCTTGGGTCCTATTTATATCATCCTAGGAACCCTAAAACTCGTGACAACACTTTGCTGATGCGTCCCGCTCACCGTAATTTTTGGGGCTATGAGCTCATCATGGGCTCACTGTGGCGATCCCACAGCAAGTAGACATTGATTCTACCCTCTTTTTAGCTCCTTCTTGTGTTATGTTTCTGTTCATCATTCTTCTCTGCAACTTGGCCCTTTCATTGGGTGTGTTCCTTCCATGATCTACACATAGAATAGACCTAAGGTAGCATCAAAATGTTCTTGAAAATGGGTTAAACAATAAATCATGCTAATTATGCCCAAATTGCCCTTGACTAGAATAAATTCCAACAAAGTGTGCAAAAGTCATAAATTAACATAATTAGGTGCAGTTACCCCAAGAACATGCAATAATCAAATGATTTTATCAATGAAAAGTGTATAAAAATATGGTGCAATCACCTCAATTGCCAATGAAACATCCAATTGCAGGGCCAATTAACACAATGCATATGCTTGAAAATAACTCATCACTAGCTCCTTGAAAATTGAAAGGCTAAAATGCATTACTCTTTGAATTCTTCCTATTTCTCATGAAGCTCATTGATCAAAGGGTAAGGTCCATTATTGCTCCATGGTTTTCAAAAATTGTTGCCATACTAGTTTTTCAAAAAGAAACTTTTAAAAATAGGTAGAGAATGCAACTAGATCTTCTATTGCATTTAATGCAACCCTTCGTCACAATACAAGACTAAGAAGCAAAATCCACCTTGGTTTTTGAAAAAATTTAACAAAAAATTTCCTCTAATGTGACATAACATGATAAAATCCATGGATCAAGCAGCAAGACTACCTATAGTCCCCTCCCCCACTCTTGAAATTGAAAATGGAGGGAAATACACAAGACCAGGGGGTGAATTGTGTATCTTAAAAATTTAAAAGATTTAAAACACAAAGGATTTATACTAGTTCGGTCCTAAGTCTGACCAACAGCTAGTTCTCCAACCTTAGTTGGGTTCCACTAGTGAATCAGGATTACAACAAGTTCCTGAATACCTTTACACCACAAAGAATTTTCTCAGTAAGATCTCACTATCTCACCAAATTCCCTCCCCCTTACACTTTGTAAGATTACAACCTTTTCCTCTAGGATCCCACTATCCCATGGAAAACACTCAATGAAAAGGATTATAGAATTACAAGGTTGCTCACTCACATGAGCTGATAGAAATTACAGTTTGAAGAATAAATGAGAGAACTCAGAAACTTAGATTGATTTCAGTAGGAATTGGTAGTTGGATAGCACTTAATTCTCTGCCAACCAAGCTTTGGGCTTCAAATGCTTTTATAGTCCTTTTGAAAAATTTGCCCGTTGCTCAGTTTGTTATAGCCGTTGTGAAGCCATTATGAGAGATTGATTCTAAAGTGTTGATGATGTTTTTGTAGTAGCAATTAATGCTCCAGTCTTGTGTGCATCTCTCTCTTGCTGGATAAAGAGTTAATCCAAAGTAGCATAAGCAAAGGCTTCAACGTTCTCTCTCTGGTTCAAGTGGAAGTTGATTTTTGAGTCTAATGTAAACTTCCTGAAATAGACAAGGCAAAACTTCCCAAATATAAAGTAAGTGAAACATAAGAGAAGCAATCAATTTTGAAATTTTGAGTTCTCCAATTGATGGCCAAATAGTCAATTGATTGATGCCTTCAGTTGTTAATCGATTGCCTTCAGATTGGTCCTGCCACTACTACAAAAAACCCTTTTAACATCCCTAATTAATGTCTGTTAATTATAAACCAGATGTTGAAAAAAAGGCGGTGACAATTTTGTAATTAAATGGAATGCTTAAAAAGAAAAGACATCCCTAATTAAATAAATTAGAGATGTCTTAAGTTACGACATCCCTCATTTAAAATAAGAGATGTCGTTTCCAGGAAACAAAATCCCCCATTTAAAATGAGAGATGTCGTTTCCAGGAAACAACATCCCCCATCAAATATGAGGGATGTTGTTTGTAAGAAACCACATCCCTCATTTTTTAATGAGTGATGTCATTTGTATTTTCCTCATTTCATTTCCCGCTTGCCTCCCTCTCAAAACCCGCGCTTCCTCACTTCCCTCTCTCTCAAAACTCGTGCTTCCCTACTCCCCATTTCTGTGAAACCTCCTCCCTCTTCCCTCATTCAGTGAAGTCCGCCGATGCTGCCGCTGTCATCGTCCTCCTCCTCCTTCCCTCCATTCTCTAGCTCAACCAAGAAGGCTCATTCCTCTGGTCCAGTGTCCCTTCCTCCTGGAACCCCCGTAAAGACCCTAACCACTTCGTTCAGTGAAACCCTATGCTCCTGGTCCGGCATCCCTTTCTCCATCCTTTGCTAGGTGATCAGGCTCAAACCTCTCCTTCATATCCCTCTTCAACAACTCACCCTTCGATCCACTTCAGATTTTAGTGAAGAAGTTCCGTTACAGAGGAGTTACCAGGTGAATCAGTAACTGACTAATCTTCGATCGATGCTACTATAGTGAGAATTATTTACTCTGCAGTTTGATTGAATGGAGATTTTTCAAATTTGAACTGAACTGAAATAGAGATTGATTTTGTGGAAGTAGGAGACGACAATTCCCTTGATCCTTCTCATTGTCTTCTTTGTTGTGCTTCATTCATCAATCCTTTTGGGATGTTTCAGTTTTTGGAGTTTGGATTATCGTTCTTTCTCTTGCTGTGTTCATCATGCCTGCCCTCATCAACTACAATGGTATGCCTTCTGATTTTTTTGGGGGTTTCTTAGATTTTGGAGTTCATTGAAATCTTTGGGCTTTTGATGTTTAGTAAGTAGTTCTTATGTATGTTGCCCAAGTTCAGATTTTTCATGAGTTTCTTATGGATTTTGTGATTCTGATGAAAAACAAAAGCTTGTAGACTAAAGTTGCATTTAGCTTTCCCCATTTTTATAGATGGGATCAACCATCTGTTTCTCGCTGTGTGTTCATTTCAGAAAAAAGCTAATAGTTATCTTAACTGATATCATCTTAACCAAGGGCTTGTTCTTGTAATAAGAATTCTTTGAAAATGGGGGAGATTTGGATATACTTCTCTCTAGGTAATTGAGTAGATAAGTGTACTGGTTATAATGTTTGAGTGATTAAATCTTATTGTTGAATATACCTTAGTTGGGATCCATTTTTTGTGTGTGGCTGATTTTGTGATTGTTTCTTGTTTTATTTATTTAAAAAATGGGGGGAGTTTTGATTAAAATATAAAGATAACTTGTAGGGAAAAATCAAGGAGATCTAATATCTTAGTTAATAATTTATTACTGTGTTATTGTTATTATTATTACGTTGTGTTTCTGACTGTGATGTGTTTTCTCTACCAATGCCAACGTTCACATACACCTCTTTGTCACTACCAATGCCAACAGGATATAGCTGGACATGCTTATGTAAATGCCTTGAGCAGTAGTAAGAAAAGAACAGCAGTCGCTACTTTGCATGAACTGATACAAAGGATGCCTTCGCTTGAAATTGATCACTCCTTGCTATTTTCTCTTTCTCTTTCTTTCTTACTCTATCCTATATCAGTGATCTATAGTTTTGCTACTGGTTGTATTTATTTCCTTTTATTATGTTCATTGCTTGATGCAGTTGAATATTTTCCCAGTGTTTTGGTTCACAGTGGTGGTGTCAATGTTGGACACTATTATCATTTTCACAAGCCAACTCTCTCTATTCAGCAGTATGTACATATATCTACTTATCTGTGTTGTCCATTTTTTGTTAATCTTGCTCATCCTTCTTATGGGTGAGATGATGTTCTTCTGGTCCTATGAAGTTCAAAATCATTTTTGACGAATACGTATGATTATTTTCATATTGTTATTCTAGTTTTCATATTATTAAAAAGCATTGGTTTTTATGGGGAGTATTGTTATAGCCAAAAGCATTTGAAAGGCTGAAATGTACCTTGCCTAAGAATTGAAGCCACACAAGAAGTAAAAAAAGACATAGTATGAGAAGAGACGAAATAGTCTTTTAATTCGTTACTTGTTAAATCTGGTGAAAAATAATTTTAAGTGCTTTAAAATGATCATGGAAATGCAGCAATTGGTAGGCCTTTTCCCAATTTGTTATATTGCATTATTGTTTTGTAACTGTCCTTGTCATTTTCTATATTTTGAGTTTGAAAATCTCATTGGATCTTTCAGGTACAAACTTGATGATTAGTGGGGACTAAAGAGGACATTAAAGAGGAATAATATGCTGTTGTGAGGAGGAGGTAATTATTTTATTGTGGCTGGCCATGGTCTTGTCTCTGTAATCCTTTCAATTTTATTTTATTTTTTGTTTATGGTTAACTGTTTCTGTTTTTGACTGTTACCACGGACCAATCCTGGATTCAATAACACTCCTTTCAAATTCATCAACTATTAAAATGCTTGAAAGTGATAAGGTCAAAATAAGATGCCATGTTGATGAGAAAGACATTGCCGAACATTTGAGGGTAAGATAGACGCTATTTTGATTTACAATTGAGGCTCAAAATTCTAGTTATTTAATTGCAAATTCAAGTTCTAAAACATTCAGCCAGATAATGATATATTTGGATTTATAAGAGCTTCCCATTCATCCAATCAGCTTGCTGATTGATGTTAGTTTACCTTCTTCAATCATCAATTTATCCTATTTCTACTTCTTGAACTATAATTAGATCAATGAATTTCAAATAATTGTTCTTTGACTATCAAGGGAGGATCGATTTCATTAGTCCATGACATGTCTTTCTGCTATTTTAGTGGCTTTATTCTTGGGAATCTAATCCATTCTGTTTAATGGATTGTTGCAGGAGAGGTTGAAGAAAGAACATGAAGAAAAAAATGCAAAAGAGGGAAGATTAAGCCTTAACTTTATACTATTATAAAGTTTCTTATCTTACCTACCTTCATTCTAGGTAAATTAACCCATTTCATACAATGGATTGTTGCAAGAGAGGTTGAAGAAGGAACATAAAGTAAAATAACACAAACAGAAGGAACAAAGTGAGCACACATGCGTAGTTAGACCTAGCTAGCTCCCACATGTATATACTCTTCTTTACTAATGATATCTCTTTCTTATTACCTTTGTCCACATTTCATCTATTTTCTGTCCACATATATATATGTATATGTTAATTAGTTTAATTAGTTAATTTTTAGGTTGATATGTATTAAACTTGTGGTGAATAATGTATTAATTCTGTTGATCTAGGTATCTATCTCTATATGAGTATATATGTGTAATTGTGATCTGTAAAATGCAGATGGAAATCAGAACAAATAAATAAAACTAAAATAAAAAAGAGAAAAGATTCGACATCTCTTATTAAGAAAAAAAGAGATGTCAAAAAGATGAAACAACATCCCCTATTATATTATAGGGGATGTTGTTTCTATGACGACACAAACGACATCACTGGTTATGTTAACAAGTGATGTTGAAAAATAGAAACAACATCCCCTATTATATAATAGGGGATGCTGTTTCTCTTACGGAAGAAATAACATCTCTTATTTTCTTAGCGTGTGATGTCGTTAGTCCCTGACAGTGTCTTAAGGGGGCTCTTTCTGGGACAATTGACATCTCTTAATTGGTATAATATGAGATGTTGAAAGTCTTACATTTAACATCCGTTATTTAAAGAGATGTTAAAAGGTTGACTTTTCAACATTACTCAGATTAACATCCCCTTCGAAACGGATGTTAAAACCCTTTTCTGCAATAGTGTGTAATTACTTGATGGAAATATTAGTTATCGAATAAATTCAGAGTATGTCAATCAATTGCTTTCTATCAATCGATTGCACAGTCACCTATTAATGGCTTTTAGTTTTCTTCGAAATCAAGTATTAATCGATTGCTCATACGAATCGATTGCCTTTCCTTCCATCGATTGTTCTATTATCTGATTACTTTGAAAACATAAGATACTCAATCGATGTATGTACTTAAGCAATCGATTTATCCATTAGTCCATAAATTGAAAATGGAAAATCGATATGCCATCGATTGTTGGGTCACAACTTCAATCGATTGGTGTTGAGGGCTATTGATTGCCCTTAACTTAGCTTTAAAAACTTGTTTTATAATATTTTTTAAGTTAAGATGGTACAATCTTCATAACCTAAGTCATGTTTGGTTATCATCAAAATCTGAGTTTCAACATTCTACCCCTTTTTGATGATGACAAAACATACTTAGCTATATATATCAGAATTCTTTGAAGAATTTTTCTTGTGATCAAGAGATGAATATTTTTATCAAGATAGCATATTTAGACATTTCAGAAACTCATGATGTAACATATATATCGTAATTCATAGCATATTATCCAGAAAGAGAATACATGTGCAGTAGCATAATAATACAATAAAACTGTAGGAATAAAAGTTGTTAGTTCTTAATCAAAGTAAAGCAGCTATGTATGGATAATGAACGATGCATGATCCTAAAGTTTTGGCACTAAGGTTTACTCTTAATCTCTAGAGGAATCTTTGCTTGAGGCTTGAAGCTCGGGGGATGATTCTTCTAGAGGGTCACTGGAAGGAGATGAGGCTATGTCTGATTAGTCCTCTCAGAACCAAAAGACTCCTATACAACTTGAGCTACCCTTTTCTTTTTCTATACTGGACCGTTTGGCATCCTTGTTCTTGTCTTCCTTTTCATCAGTTAAGGGATTTCCCTTTCTGCTTCCTCCTATGCTGCCTCTGCTATAGCTACTTGTTTTGCCTTAGCCTTGGCCATGCTTCTGGTAGTCATCTTAGCAGGCCTAGGAGAGATAATGAATTGGGTTGTAGTTTCTCCCTCTGACTTGGATCCAGTCTCCTCCTTCTTCTTTTGGGGCTTTTTCTTAGGAGCCAGTTTCTTTCTTGGATTGGGGCAGGCTTCTTTTTGGACTGAGCTTTCTTAGGTGCCTTGCCTTTTTCTTGGTCTCTTCATCAGGCTTGATTACCCCTTATCCCTTTTCATCTGAGCTCTCCAGAAACTGATCATTTGTTTTTTGTAGGGGATCTCTTCTCTTCAACTTGACCTTCCACTAGTCTTTCTACCATTTCTACTTGAGGTTCACCAGAAGGCTTTACACTAGAGACTTTTGGCTTTTCTGGAGTTTCACCAGCTGGTTCTGCAACAAGAGTTTGAGTTTTAGTAGGTATCTCAACAAACTCAGCAACTGCTGCTTCAGGTACTTGCATCTCTTCTTCCTGCTGAATTTGTTTGGCTTCCTCATGAATCTTTGCCAATTTGTTCCCCAACTTAATAGTTTCTGGCACCACTTCAGTAATTCGGATCACAAGATGTTCATCTACCTGGGCTGCCTCCATTAGTGATTCAGATTTCTTAGCTTCTTCAGGATCTGCTTTCTTCAATGGCTCAGGTTCAGTTTCCATTTGAATAGGTACATCTGCAAAAGTTTCTTTTGGTACTCCAGATTGCTTAGGTATATCTTCTTCTTGAGCTTCTGGTTCAACTTCTTTTTGGAGCTGAGGTTCCATTTGAACTTCCATAGATTGTGGTATCTCCTGAGATTTCTCCACGTCAACTTCAACTTGTTTCTCCCCCTTTTTGTCATCATCAAAAAAGGGTCCTATTGATGAGGGGAGAGGATTCTGAGGTAGTAAGGTGTGAGGGGGAAGAGGTAGGTTCAGAGGGAATAGATGAAGGAAGGTTAGGAGAGGTAATGTGTAACATCCCAAAAATCCAATTAGTAAATAAAATTACTCATGGAAGATAAGAAATGTCATTTACCAAATAGGGAACAATATGTGTCATATTGTTGTTAAAAATCAAAGGTAAGGGTAAAAGAGCCAATTAAGTAAAATAAGGAGATGACTAAATTACCCTACCCAAATACCAAATAATTAATTTATATTTGCTCCCTCATGCTTCAGCCGAATATACACTCATTCATTTGCTCTTCTCCTTCAAAAATTTCGGTCTCTCTCTTACCTCTCAATGCTTTGAAATTCCGTCCAAACTCCAGCAGCTCCCTTGGACGATTTTGGAGGAAGATTGAGGTGGAATTCACATGCAAACCAAGATTTAAACTCAAGTGAAGATCTTCTACCCATCTATGCTAAATTTTCTTCGATCACGAGGTGATTTAAGTGAGGATTCATGTCGGGTTTGAGGGAGAATTTTGGGCTGTTCGAATCTGGTTTTTGTAGCTAAGTGGGAAATTGTTAAAGGAGTTTATGTGAGTGAAATGTGGTGGTTGCATGTGCATTTATATAACTTTGACGCTCTGTTTTGTATGAACCGAATGGAGCCATAAATTCTGTCCAAATTTGATGATTCTAATAAGTTTTTCTTGACCGATTAAAGGAAGGTAATTGGCTTTAACATTTTCATCTTTTATCTATGAAAGTTACAACTGAAATTGGGGATGTATCTTATAAATAATTGGCTGCAAATGGATGCCAATTTTGGGCTGAATGTTGCTGTCAATTTGTGCTGTCATAGGTACTGAAATTGTGATTCTTCATGTGCCTAAAAGAATCTAGTATTGCTGTAGGAAAGGCAATTCGGTTCAGCTATGAAGTTTACTTGTGCGTGCAGATTTTCTTTTATAATTCACACAAGTTTAATATAACTTAGTTACTTTATTGATGATTTAAAGTTACTGTAAAGTGGTAAGGAAATATAAAGTTATGGTTTGTTCATATTGCTGCAATTTGTGACAGCAATTTTGATTAAATTGATTAGATTGTTCTTTGAGATAATGGTAGATGAAATGGTGGTTCTGTTTTGGCCTTGAACAAATGGAAGTAATGGAATTGAAAGTGGTGACTTGTTATGACTAAAAACAATGTGAATGGCATTATAGTTTCCCCAATTTTACTGCTACACAATTGTAATGCAATTATAGATAATGTGGCATAGACTTTTTGTGTATTACATTGCAAGATTTTTGATAAGTTTGAGTACAAGTTGCTGCTGCCCTACTGTAAATGGTCCTAATTAAATTAGGTTCAAAAGTTGCTGTCAATTGAACTATAATAAGTACTTAAAGTGTGATGTTTCTTGTACATAAATGAATTTAATTGTTGCTGTTGAATTGACAATTAAGTCCAGCCATAAATTGTGCTGTATTAAACATTGAATGTGGGATTTCTTTGTTTAATAAGAAATACCAACTTTTAGAGTTGGAGAATGAAACTTGTTGTTCTAATATGAGATGTGAATGTGTTTAACCTAGTAAGAACTATCACTAAGGGGTGGGTAGTATACTAGGATCGAGAGATAGATATCTAATATGTATAACATGAGTATTGACCTCTATTATTACATGATGTAATAATAGGAGGACCAAGTGGTGATAAATCTCATAAGCAGCGAGAAGGAAAGGCTCCAACGAAATAGTGTGTGGTTGTCACAGGTGAGGGTTTACTTCATACACACCTAGAACAATGCATGATTGGATTGTATGATAATTAAGCATGATTACTGTTACAGGTATTTGATAAATGGTTATTGCTTGTATGTTCTTATTTTTTTAAAATTCGGAGTACTCCCAGGCATACGATAGGTCGCTCCCTTATGTCAGATTTTCTATCTATATGATATATCTGTATTATATTAATAAAATTGTGCAGGTATAGTCACTACTAATAGGGAGTACATTCTTATTAATAGGTGGCAGGTGCTATATGCACATTGAGATAAATAATTAGTCTCCAAGTGAATGAACATATCATTACTTTGATGACCAGCGTCAGAGACGCGAAATATGTACAGCTTAAATGAATTGTGATGGTATGACTGTATGAATTTAGAGTGTATGAGGTAAACCTAAGAAAAATGTTGGTTGAAGGGAAAAATAGGCCGGACTGCTTTTGGTAAGGCTGGTTTTAGCAAAGGCATATGTAGCTTGAGGATGTAGCATAAGATTGCTCAGGCAATTTGTATATATTTGAGTATGTTAATGTTAGGCCATGATGAATACTTGCTGCATATGTATATTTTATAAACACTATAGTGGGAAGAAGTTGTTACATGTAAGTGAATATGTGGTAAAGTTTGTAGCAGATATAAAAAGGGATATGAGTCTCGATATATATGTATTAATCCAGTGTCCTTATCTTTGGCGATGGTGTGATGTCTGGATAGACGTGTAAATGATAGTTTTAATATATAACTTAGTGAAGCTTGATGATCAAGTACTAGATAAAGTTTAAATTTGATAAGGCATTAAATGATAAGTTGATTTGAAATATCAATGTTTCAATAAAATGTTTTAATCTAGACAGTTTTGGACTACTTAAAGAGGTTTTCTATAAGTTCTAGTTAGTTAAATATTGACTAAACGTTAAGAAAGGCTACAAAGTTGGCAAGCTTTTATCAAAAAGGTAAAATAAAGACTAGGTGTTACATAATGGGGGCTTTACATTTCTTGCGAGCATCGGTGTGAGAGGGATGTTTGGTGTAGATAGGAGTGGTAAGAGAGATTGGTTGGGTACTTTGAGTGGGCTGAGGAGTGAGAGATGGGTTTCTTAAGGATAAGGGGATTTTGGTGGTCATTTTTTAGGTGAGAGTTTTGGGGAAGTGTGAAGAGAAGGGGTTGTGGTGGTTTGTTTGAGGCTTGTATTTGAGGATTTGGGAATGGTGTAGTAGAAGATGTTTGTAATTGGGCCATGGGGGAGGTGTCTAGGTTGATTGGAGAATGATGAGATGGTGATGAGTCCCCTGAGCGTGCCTCCTCAGCCTTTATGGATGGTCCACCCAGTTCTATTTCTCTCAGCCTTTATCCTGCAGCTTTTCTCTCATGGACAAATCCCAACAAATTCCCCACATTGTGATCTCTAGTTTCCAAGTTCTTGATGATGTCAACCATAGTATAATAGCCCTAGTACACATGTATTCCACACTCCTTGACTGAGGGTACCACAGAATCATTTAATGTAGCTATAAGTTGCTTCAGCAATCTGTCCTCCATGGCTTGATTCTCCAAGGATATTTCTTCTATAAGGCCAGGGATGACATCTTTCTGCAGCTATTTTGTAACCTTGACATCCACTTGATATACTACATCCTCTGTGAACATGGTCTTCAAAGCAGACCCAAAGATGGAGGGTGCTGAGTGGTAAGAGCTGAGGACTGTGCTTCATCTTGCCAAGCTATACCTTTGCTTTTGACCTCCTTAGGGGCAGGTACAGGCTTTGTTACATTGCCAGGGATCTTTGGCTTCATCTTCTTGATGTGAGTCCCAGTTAAAAGTGGCACCTCAAGAACATCATTATCCTTCATGTACCAAATATCATTCTTCAGGAGGATGAACGATATTGGTTGAGGAAATGGCAATGGTGTTTTGGCACTGTTGGAGTCTTTGAAGCTTTTGAAATCATCGGTGATAATTTGACCTGGATTCAAGGGATCTTCTTTATGAGTGCTACTAGAATAGGAATATCCAGTAGCTGTAGTTGGGTTAAGTTGCATGCCTTGTTGACCATGCATCTAGAATAGGCATAATGGTTGAGCCTATTAGTGAGGGGCATCTGTGCAGGTTTGATGAAGTCTGTGGCTTCCCCTAATGGTTGATAAAGTTTTAGATGTTCTTCCTCAGAGTAAGGAGCTTTCTTTTGCCAATGATTAAAGGGGATCTCAGTACCCCCAACTACTCATTTAGGGTCTGCCAATTAAAGAAGAATCTTTTTCCTCTCACAGTTGAGATGACTTCAATGTCTAAGATTTCTGATGCATCTGAGTGAGTGCCGGTAATTTCCAAATTTGAGTAGAAACACCTTACCACATCGTCACTGTAGGGCAAGTTGATATTTAGTCATGCTTTTTAAGGTCCCAACTAAGGGAACAGATCTATCCCCAATTTCTTTAAATGGTCCAGATCAAAGCAGACTATCTTTTTGTTGATGCTTCTGTGCTTGAAGAGATCATTGATGGTGAAGAGAGCATCTGTGGCAAAGTCATCTGGTGGAGCATAAACTTCTTCAGTGATAGGTGCTTTAGATTTTCTTTTTGACTTAGATGGAGGAGGATTGGGTTTTGATTGAACTTCATCCATCTTCTTGAAATATTCTGCATATTTGGCCCTGATGGCCCTGATTCTTTCTTCCTCTGATGGAGTAGAGGTGCCCTCTTTATTCACTTCTTCCATTCCCTTTGATTGTAAAAAGGCTCTATTGCAAATTTTACCTTTTTTGGAGAGGAGGACTTGGCTTGAGAGGATGATTTGGCTCTCGCAGCCATGAGTTGAGGGTCAACTTGGTATGAAGAGTGAGAGTATGTAAGAGTAGGATCTCCAGGAGGCAATGGTACAGTGTCTTCCGCCACTTTTGGTACGAATCTGTAGGGTTTTCATAATGGATCTCTCTGGGTTTTTCCTTTGGGGCTCTCGGGTTTTGGTTGAGTTTTGGGTAGGATCATTTTTGGTGCCGTAGATGTTATATAGTGATGAACATATGCGATTCGAACAAGAAACTGAAATTTCAAAGAGTTTTTGAATGCAAGGACGTAATCTTTGGAAAGATTGTAAGATTTCAGTTTGAATTGATGCTAGAGAATGATGAATAGTGAATGTAGTAAGAAGTAACGATCAAAAACTGTAGTTATGTAGGATTTTGAAATAAAGGTCTGTCAATCGATTGGGAACTGGGGTTTTCTTTCGAAGGCTGAGGTCTTTAATCGATTGGTCCCTTGTCAATCGATGAATTTATGATGTGCTCAAATGATTCCCACTCTGAAAAATTGATCGGGTATTGATTGTTCCTTCCTTTGCATCGATGGGCTCTCTATTCAATCAATCGGCCTGATCTGCAATCGATGGCCCAAGTTGCAATTGATTGGGTCTTTTAACTTTTACTTAAATCAATTTTACTCTTTTTCAGCAATCTAAGTCCAATCGATGGCTTGTCCTTAGTTGCAATCGATTGGCAATTTAACTACCGATTGTCCTTTAGAATTTTTCTGCAACATAACCTGCAAGGAAATTTCAAGCCACTATGATACCTAAGTCAGTGTCTTATCATCAAAACATAATGCAATTTAAGGAAATTTGAGAGTTAAAAGATTGATACTTATTTTTACAACTCATTGGGATTTACCATTACTAATTTTCTTCTGATGTCCATTAACTGTTCAGCTGCAAGAGGTTTAGTGAATATATATGCCGCTGCAAGTATGTTGGAATGAATTCCACTTTGACATCTTTCTTTTGGACATGATCTCTGATAAAAGATGTCTGACATCAATGTGCTTTGTCCTTGCATGGTACACTTGATTCTTGGCCAAGCTGATTATACTTGTCTTGTCACAAAGGATTGGAACTTTTGGAAATTCCATCCCCAGGTCTTTTAGTTGATGCTTGAGCTAGAGCACTTGAGCACAACAACTTACAACAGCAATGTATTCAGCTTCAACTAATGACAGAGAGACTGTATTCTGCTTCTTATTGAACCAAGACAGCAAGAAGCCTTCAAGGAACTCACATTGTCCACTGGTACTTTTTCTATCAGTTTTGTACCCAGCATAATCTGAATTTAAGTAGGCAATGCGATATTCTTGAGTTCCTCTTGGATACCACAACCCAAGTTCCTATGTTCTAACCAGATATCTCAGAACTCTTTTAACATATTTGTGATGAGACTCTTTTGGCTTAGCTTGATATATGGCGCATATTCTTACACTGAACTAGATTTCAGGTCTGCTAGCAATTAGGTATAGGAGTGGCCCAATCATTCCTCTATATGTGGATTGATTGAAGTCCTTCCCTCCTTCATCAGCATCCAATAGTGTAGTAGAGCTCATGGGAGTGTCTTCTTCCTTGAATATATCCATTCCAAACTTCTTCAAGTTCTCCTTGACATATTTTGTTTGGGAAATGAATATCCCATTTTTCTTTAGATTGATCTGAAGACCCAAGAAGAAGTTCAGTTCTCCCATCATGGACATCTCAAATTCTCCCTACATGATCATAGAAAATTCCTCACATAGAGATTCATCAGTGGCGCTGATTGCACCTTTTTATTTTATATTTTGACTAATTATAGTAAATTAGCACTTTTCCTAGGCTAATACATGGCAATTCAGGCACTTTTACACTTAGAATTCCAATACATTGAGTTAATTGTATTTTAGTGCTTAAGTGAAAATTTTAAGGTTTAAACTCAAGTATTTCTGATTTATGGACTTGAGATATTATATTTGTGCTTGAATTTGTCATTGTAGGAAGTTTTTGAAGAGATGTGGCATGAATTTTAGAAATTACAGTTTAGTGCCCGAATTTCAAGAATTAAAGTTTGGTAATATGGCACTACATATCTCAGTTGGACAAGGACAAGTTGGGTAATTTGGGAACTTAAAGGAGGGAAAAGATGAGATAAAAATTACTGGATTCATTTTCATATTTTTTTAAATAGAGATTGTAAAAGTAAGGGCCTTGTTTGGAAGCTCACTTAGAGATCTAACTTAAACATTTTGATCTAGGGCTTTATTTTCATCAACCAAACAGGCCCTTAGCCAATTCCCTTCATCCAAAAACCAGAAAAACCTAAGAACCAACAGCCATTCTCACCATCCTCTCATTCTTTTTCATCTCTTTTCACGCCATTCATTTCCATTAGCACACTTCAACTATCTTCACTCAAACCCACACTTCTTCACGCCACCATCACCATCTTCTCTCCATTCATGCCATCTTCATCATCTACACTCCTTCAGCCATTTCAAATAGCACCTTCATATCTCCATTCATCCTTCTTCATGCCAAAAATCCCAATCGCACCATCACCATTCATCCCTACTTCTTCACAATGATTCACGCCTCTACCATTGTTCCTCCACCATCACATTCGGCCCAACACCCATCTCATAGCACCTCATTCTCCATTCACACCAAATTCACGCCATTTCATGGACCAACAAGCCCAAATATGAACAGCACCCATTCATCCTCCATTTTCATACACACTTTGATCCTTACATTCCTCTCTTCTCTTCCACACATTTAGCCATAATCATCACACACTCATTCAAGTTTTTCTGTCATAAAACCATCTCCATTTTCCATCGGTTACTCATCTTTCATGGAGCAAGAAGGGTCAATCATTGATTGTGGGATCAAGAGGATGAGTGGCTAGAGCTTCTTGGGGGTTCTTGGTGGATAGAGCAACCGGAGCTTCAATGGTCTTCTAGGGGAGTGTTTAGTGTTTTCCTATGTCTAATCACACATTTATGTTCAAATTCCTTTGATTTGTATGTATGTGTGTTGATTGGAACGTGGTACACTATAGATTTCTATTACTTGTGGTAGTTTTCCTTTAGGATTATGTATGTAATTAAGCAATTGCTTTTTTATACATAAATCTTAGTGTTTGTATTTTGACATTATTCAATTGATGTGGTAGAATTGCTAATCTCCTTTGGATTGCTAGCTTGGATTAGTGCATTTGTTCATTGCATTTAGCACTAGACACTATATCCAATCTTGAAGGGTCAAATTACATCTTCAAGAAGAGACTCATTGTTTCTTTGTCAAGTACTCTCACTACCAAGCGATTTTTAACAATTACCCAATTAATTAATTGTGCAAGTGATGTGCCGAATCAATTAGTAATTAAGATAATTGGACTTAGGCACTTGCCTTTTGTTAAATACATTTGGTCTTGGATTTTTACTCCCATTTTAATTAAGAAGCTAGGAAGGTTGCAACATTTCACCAAGAGGCCCTAATTCCATCAAAAAGGTTTTAAAAAACAATCTACTTTGCTTTCCTTATTTTAAAACCCAAAATCAAGTCCCTTTAGATTTCAATAATTGAAAAACACAAGAATAAATACATTTCTCAATGACAAACCCCAGTTTATTTGCTTTCTTTGCATTTGGGTTAGTCTAGGCATCAAAATAATTTGATTACTTTGAGATATGACTCGAGGTTGAACTACTTTGCTCAAGCCTTGGTTTCACATATTTTCTTGCATTTGACCCCGAGGCTCACCATTCCAACAAAGGTCAAATCAATGGCACCAAAAATAATATCATCAACATAAATTTGAACTACAAGCATGTTCTTATTTTTGTGCAATATGAATAGAATAGTATCTACCTTTGCTCTAATAAATCCTTTTCCTAAGAGAAAATTACTATGTCTTTCATACCAAGCTCTTAGAGCTTGTTTAAGTTTAAAAACATGATCAAGTTTGGTAGAATCTTCAAAACCAGAGGGCTGTTCAACATACACTTCGTCCATGATATATCCATTAAGAAAGGCAGTCTTTACATCCATTTGATAACATTTAAAATTCTTGAGGGATGCAAAGGCTAAGAGTAATCTGATTGCTTCTAATCTTGCAACTGGGCAAAAGTGTCTTCATAATCTATGCCTTCTTCTTGGTTATACCCTTTTGCCACTAATCTAGCTTTGCTTTTCACAATCATTCCAGATTCATCAAGTTTGTTTTTGAAAACCCACTTAGTCCCTATTATTGGATAGTCTAGAGGTCTAGAACTAAATCCCAAACTTGTTTTCTTTCAAATTGATTGAATTCTTCTTGCATTGCTATAACCGAATCACTGTCAAATAGGGCTTCTTCAATACAAGAAGGCTCAATTTTTGAGATGAATCTGCATTTATTCTCTAAGCTGTCTTCTAGTTCTTACGCTACCACCAATTTCACCTATGATTTATTTTGGTGGATGATATTTATGATGTCTCCAAGCTTGTGGTTTAACTGGTTCATCAGTAGGATCATCCTTAGAACCTTCATGGTCTGATTCATTAGGTGAACTTATTGGTTGTATAACTAATTGAACTTAAAGATGGTTTTCAAAAGACTTTGATTTTGAAGGAATCTAATCCTTATCCTCCGTTTTCTTATGTGAATCAGTTTCATCACAAATAACTTGAGTAGATTCTTCAACAACCTGAGTTCTTTTGTTGAAGACTCTATATGCTTTACTTCTATTTGAATAACCAATAAAAATTCTAACATCAGATTTAGGGTCGAATTTACCTAAGTTTACCTTCCCATTGTTATGAATGGAACACTTAGATCCAAACACTTTCAAGTGGGCTATGTTTGGTTTTCTGCCTTTGTAGAGCTCATAGGGTGTTTTGTCCATGCTTGATCTGATATAGGCTCTGTTTGAAATGTAGATTGCAGTGCTCATTGCATAAGCCCAGAATCCTTGTGACACCCCTTTTTAATTCAGCATGGTTCTTGCCATTCCTGTCAGTACTCTATTTTTCCTTTCTACAATCCCATTTTGTTGAGGTGGTCTTGGAGCTGAGAAGTTGTGATGTATTCTATTTCTTTCATAGAATTCAGTATAGTCACTATTCTCAAACTCTCCACCATGATCTCACCTGATTGATGCAATTTCACAGCTCATTTCCTTCTATACTTTCTTAGCAAACAATAGAAAAGCATCAAAGGCATCATGTTTAGAAGAAAGAAACAAAGTCCAAGTAAACCTAGAATAGTCATCCACAATCACAAGAGTATATAGGTTTCCACCTACACTTTTAACTCTTGCTGGACTTACCAGATCCATATGTACCAATTCCGATGGCCTTATTGTGGAAACTACCTTCTTAGGTTTGAAGGAGGATTTTGTTTGTTTCCCTTTTTGGCATGCTTCACAGATAATATCAGTCTTAACTTTAAGCTCTGGTATGCCTATCACAAGATCATTCTTGACTAGTTTACTTAATTGTGTCATGTTTACGTGAGCTAGCCTTCTATGCCACAACCAACAATTTTCAGTGTTACTAATGAAGCATTTTTCTTGAATTGATTGATTTAGATCAATAGTATAGCAATTTCGATCTCTACTAGCTCTTAATTTGCATTTTAAAGCATATTCTCCTATATCTAAATCATTCTTATCAATAATTATGCATTCATTAGAATAAAAAATTATCTAGTTACCCTTGTCAGTAGCTTGGCTTACACTTAGGAGGTTGTGACATAAACCTTCTACAAAGTATACATCTTTGAATGTTTGTCCATTTGTTTGATTCACTTCTCCAATTCTAGCTATCTTTTCTGAATGGTTTCCTTCAAAACTCACTTTGGCTCCATCCTTGAATTCAAGGTTTTTGAACTTCTCTTTGTCCCTAGTCATGTGTCTTGAGCATCCACTGTCAATATACCATTTGTTACTTCTAGATTCCTTGAGACAAACCTGCAAGATAGCTTACTGAGATTTAGGTACCCAAATATGTTTGGGTCTTTTGAAGTAAGATGGAGTACTTTAGCCCTTTTTGACCATATGCGGTTGTGACCTTTAGGAACCCATTTATAAGTTCCTTTCACACCATATTTTCTTGGATAGCATGTTGATATAGAGTGTCCCTTTCTATTGTAAATATTATAGAAGCTAAAAGGGCTAACATTTTCAGTTGATTTTCTGAAAAATTTGAGATATGGTTTTTCCTTAACTGCTTTCTTTGTTTTTGAAAATTTAGGAGCAATTTTCACAAACTCAATATGTAAGGCATTATAAGCATCTTGGAGTTCATGAAAGCATGGTTCATGAATAGTTACCATAGTGTCTGATTCTTCCTAAGCTACCTGACACAGATTGGTTGTTTCCTCTGACTCACTTTCTTCCTCTTCTTAACTGTCACCCCATATTGATGACATGTAGGCTTTCTTCTTACCAGCATATTTCTCTTTCTTTTTCTCCTTGTCTTTTTGTCTTTGGAGACTAGGGCATTCAAATTTGAAGTGTCCAGGTTTCTTGAACTCATAGCATACTGGATCAGCATTCTTCTTATTGTCCTTCTTCGCAAAACCGGAACCCCCTTTTTGAAATCTTCTTCCTCCTCATTTGAAGAATCTTTTGAATCTTCTTACCATAAGACCCATTTCTTCATCATCCAGATCTCCTTCATCTTCATCATCTTCTTCTTCTCTTGAAGCAACAAAAGCCAAAGTCTTTTTCTTCTTATCTCTTCCAACTAGCTCCTATCTATACTTCATCTTGCTCTCATACTCACCAAACTTCCAAATAGAGAGGTGACTGAACTCATGGATTCTCCACAAATTTCCTCAATAGTTGTAGCTTTGGCTTGCCATTCATCAGTGAGGATGTTTAGGATTTTGGTGACTTGTTGTTCCTGAGAAAGAATTTTCCCAAATGCTGCAAGATGGTTGATGAGATGAGTGAATCTTATTTCCAGCTCTCTAATGGTTTCTCCTTCCTTCATTCTGAATAAATGATATTCAGCTGTTACTTGATTGATTCTTCTACTCTTTACTCCTTCTGTTCCTTCATGGGCTACTTCAAGAGCATCCCACATTTCTTTAGTAGTTTCAAGGTTGAAGATTCTGAAGTACTCGATCTTGCTTAAGGCACTCTGAATCATTATAATGGCTTTACTGTTCAGCTCCAAGTGCTCTATGTCAGTGTTGGTGTATTTGCCAGGTTCCTTCTTAAGAAATACCCTATTCTCTGTCTTCATGGGTATCTCCATTCTCTATCACTTGCCACAGTCTATAGCAATTTTCCTTAATGAAGATTTTCATCTTCATCTTCAAGTAGGCATAGTGCTCTCCATTGAAGCCAGGGGGCTTTGTGATAGAACTTCATTCAGGTAGCATGCATTCGTTCAGTCCTACCATGGATCTTTTTTTCTTTGATCATTGGATCACTTGATTGAGAAGCCTTGCTCTGATACTAAATGAAAATGGCAAGAAATAGATAAAAGGAGGTGAATTGTGTATCTTAAAAATTTGAAATATTTAAAACAAGCACAAAGGATTTTTACAGGTTCAGTCCTAACTCTGACCTATATCTAGTTTTCCAACCTCAGTTAGGTTCCATTAGTGAATCAATATTACAACAGGTTCCTGAATACCTTTACACCACAAAGAATTTTCTAAGTAAGATATCACTATCCCACCAAATTCTCTCCCCCTTACACTTTGTAAGATTACAACCCTTTCCTGTAGGATCCCACTATCCCAAGGAAAACAATGAATGAAAAGAATTACAGAATTATAAGCTTGCTCACTCGCTTGAGCTAATAGAAATTACAGTTTGAAGAACAAATGAGAGAACTCAGAAACTTGGATTGATTTTAGTAGGACTTGGTAGTTGGATAGCACTTAATTCTCTGCTTTTGGGCTTCAAATGCTTTTATAGTCCCTTTAAAAAATTTACCCGTTGCTTAGTTTGTTATAGCCATTATGAGAGTTTGACTCTGGAGTGTTGATGATGTATTTGTAGTAGCAATTAATGCTCCAATCTTGTGTGCATCTCTCTCTTATAGGATAAAGACTTAATCCAAAGTAGCATAAGCAAAGGCTTCAGCATTCACTCTCTGGTTCTATAAGAAAGTTGATTTTTGTGTCTAACATAAACTTCCTGAAATAGACAAGGCAAAACTTCCCAAATATAAAGTAAGTGAAACATAAGAGAAGCAATCATTTTTGAAATTTTGAGTTCTCCAATCGATGGCCAAATAGTCAACCGATTGCCTTCAGATTGGTCCTGCAATCACTCGATGGAAATGTTAGTTATTAAAATAAATTCAGAGTATGTCAATCAATTGCACAGTTACATATCGATGGCTTTTAGTTTACTTCGAACTCCAGTATCAATCGATTGCTCATCGATTGTTCTTGCCAATCGATTGCCTTTCCTTCCATTGATTGTTCTATTATCTGATTACTTTGAAAACATAAGATAGTCAATCGATATATGTACTTAAACAATCGATTTATCCATCAATCCATCGATTGAAACTGGGCAATAGGCAATCAATATGCTATCGATTGCTGGGTCATAACTTCAATCGATTGGTGCTGAGGGCTATCGATTGCTCCTTAACTTAGATTTAAAAACTTGTTTCAAAATATTTTTTTTAAGTTAAGATGCTACAATCTTCATAGTGTGAGTCATGTTTGGTTATCATCAAAATCTGAGTTTCGACAGAAATTGACATTGTCCTCAATGTTAAAAATCACAAAACTACCAATTGACTTATCCCTGTGAAGAGGAAAGTTGCGAAGTCCAATCTTAAGATTGGGTCACAATACTTCACTACACATGAAGAGAAGAGAAGAGAGAAGTGCAACCAATAGTAGGTATGTTTGAAAAACGCAAATCATAGGACAAATGCATATCACAAGTGAAGATGAAACAAGGCTTCAATGGTCTAGGGTGTTTTATTGAATTAAAAAGTCCTAATTTCTACTTCCTACTAGGATGCTCCCTCCCCCCACACTTGTTCAATGCAAAGAAAATAAAATATCTAACAGCCAGTCCAAAATGCATGAAAATAAACAAGATGAGAAGAAGAAGCAACTTGGCCTTAAGGAGGCTTTACAACTAGTCCGTGGTAGAGTTTGAGAAGATGACTATTTGTCACAAATTCTTTACCGGTCTCCTCTTCATTGAGCTCCACCATCCCATACTTGTTAATCTACCTAAACTAGATAAATGCAATTAAAAACAATAAAAGGTATGGGTTTTTGGTTTTGAAAGTTCATTTAATATAACTAATGAAAAATGCAAGATACTTGTTTTTGGTAATTTTGGATTAAAGGGTGGAAAGTGTTTTGATTAAGGGTAATTTTATAAAATGGGCTTTGCTAGTGGTATGATGGCTCTCACGCTTCTTGAAAATTGATGTTGGGAGTTAAAGGTTCACCAAGTGTAATTGAAAAATCCCCAAGCAACCGCTAGGGGTTCACTAGCCCAAATTAATGACTAATCTAGCAACCACTGTCATTGCCATTACTTAGGTAAGCGATTGTCAATGTTCATATCCAATTTGTCGAACTGCTTTGTTATCATCTCAAGTTGAGAACTAAAGTCATTAGAGCCATGATGACCCTCAGACTTTCATAGTGTTGGTAGCAATATCCCCAAACAATTGTTGTAGCTCAAAGCACTTCATCTTGCTCACCCCCACATTTAGAGGCAATGTTCAACATAACTTGATTAGCCTGATTCAACCCTTTTTGTAAAGCCGCTTAAAGAATCAATTTTTGTTGACCATGGCTGGGGCAATTTCTACACATATCTTTGTATTTCCCAAGCCTCATAAAAAGTCTCATCGGGCTCTTGCTTGAAATTAAGAAGCTCTCCTCTTTGGGTGGCTCTCCAATCTATGGGAAGAAATCTTGTCTTAAATTGAGAAGCCAAAGTGTCCCAAGTAGTGATAGAATTGGCCGGTAGAGAGTTGCGCCAAGCCAATACCTTGCCCCCTAAAGACATAGGGAATATGCGAAGGCATAATGCATTTTTAGACACCCCAACATGCTTGAAGTTCCCACATAACTGCACAAACTTGGTAAGACCGCTAAATGTACCTATCATCTGAAGCATTTGAATCAACACCGTCTTCGTTTCAAAAGTTCTAGCGGTGACATCTGGGTACCGGATGCTAGAAGAGTAAGTGATCTCCTGTTGCTCCAGGAACTTCTCTGTAGAAAGGTCTTCTTCACTGTTTTGGTTAGCCATTCCATTAGGTGGGATTAATAAACGATGGTGTAGGATTCAAAACTGGTGGTTGTCAACCTTCTTGTGGACCAAGTTGCACTCGACTAATTGGTTGTTGGGTATCCAACTCAAGAGCCACTTGCAAATCTCCTTGCATACAGCTGGAACCAAGACCTACATGCACACAACAATCAAACAAGTATCAAATTTCCCAAAAGAAATAAACAAGGCAACTTAAGTAGTGCTATTTCTAATACACAAAGCAAACAGAAAAAAAACAAATTCACCAAAAGAAAGTTAAAAATGGTACTCAAATGCATCTAAGCACACAATTAGACTAATCAACTAGAAAAAAGAATCAAGCCATAATCCCCGGCGGCGGCGCCCTTGACTTATCAGCCATTTGCGGTATTTACCGTAAGCGCACAGGTCGTTAAAAATGAATGTAATATAGTAAAAAGTGTCGTTCCACAATGATATTTTTTTGAGTAAGTCAATTAGTGCTAATTAAGCCCTTAATTAGAAATGAGTAGGAAATTTTTAGAAATTGAGTTGAAATAGAAAATTAAGTTGCAAAAATTGATAAAATAGAAAAATGATTGCAAAAACACTTGGTTAATTATGAGAAAAGTATAGGGCTACTTATCCCCATTTTACTTCATGAACTAGTTAAATTCCCTCCTTTTTAGCACCCTAATGAATTTATGTGTGAGTCCAAGATTCTATTGCATTTAAAAAAGCTTTCTCAAGTCAAAATCAAATTTATACTTGCATTGATTGCACAATCTCTTGCCATAATTAATGCAAGTTATAATTCCAAACAAACCTCAATTTGACAATGTTAGGTTAGTAACTAAATCTCTACATTACCAACTAACCATCCATTTAAAACCTTAAATTTCAAGCCCAACATGATTTCATCTAAGTTCTAAAAAAATACACTCTCAAAACCATATTTCATCTAACAAAGCAAGTGGTGATCAAGGACTTGTATAAAAAGAGAGCAAGATGAAAATCCACACATATAATTCATTCATTGCATCAAAAGAGGGAAAATACAAAGTTCAATCCATAAAATGGTTCAAAGTAACCCTAGAAAAGGGTTTCAGTTACACATTAGTGAATCTAAAACTAAAACTAAAACTAAACAATGGTTCATAGCAAAAAAATCAAGAGAAAAGGAGAAAGAATGAAAATCAAGAAGGAAAAAGCTCAAATCTCTTCAATCTTCTCCCAATTCAATCTTCAATCTTCTCAAGCACCCCGAGCACTCTCTAAGGGCAGTCTCTCCTAGAAAACTGCCTCCAAAGTCGAATCTTTTCATTCTGGCATGAAACCCTAGGTATAATGTTTGAAATTTCGTTGAATAAGCAAAACCTACAGCAGCAAGTTCGCGCCACTTGCCGTGGGCTCGCCATGGCGAGCAAACACATGAGTGGCAAAGGCAAACTCTGCTTACCATGGCGAGTTGCCTATTTAAGCTTCTCTTGGTTCTTTTAATTTCTTCTATCCAAGTCCTTTGCATCTATTGGGTTGCTCTAGGTCTTTCTTGGCTTTTTGCACTGTCCACCTCTTCCTATACAAGAGAGACAGAGGGTTGATGGATTCTAAATATCTCTCATGAAAATGTCATTAAGCTCCAAAATTTCATACCAGTGTAAGTGTTTCTTGTTAATCTTTTTCTATTTTTTTATATACTTTTCAAAACTATACCTTCAAAAGCATGTACAAGTATGGGCAAAATGTGACGAAATGCATGAAATTATGGATCTTATCAACCATGATGCTTACGATGCTAAGTGCAAAGATGACATTATGTTTTAGTTTGTAGGCATGCTATGGTCTCCTTCATGTGGGCAACACTGAAGGAAGAATTTGATGAAAATGCTGTAAGGCAAAGAAGTCTAACCATTAAATTCAACAACTTCAAGTTGGCTCCAAATACTTCTATCAGGCATCACTTATAGGCAATACATAACCTGAACTGGGTCTTGACTGAAGCCAAAGGCATGAGATAAAACCATATTAGCTATTGATTATTTGGAATACCAAGAAGCACACTGTCACTTACAATGCAGGTATCCAAACCTTTGCTGACGTAGCTCGTCACAACCAGATGGATAAGAAATCGCATGAAAGTTGCAGGACTAGCTAGGCAGGAGTTTTTAACTAAAGAAAAGGATACATCTGCTCCCAAGGGACAATCGAGAAAAGGTAAGAAAGCCAGCAAAACAAACGTGGAGCCAAACAAAAGGGGGAAAAACCTTTCATGAAAATAGAAAGGGCAGGCAAGAAGCGAGATCTAGGCAATATTAAATGCTATGCTATTTAGAAGAAGGGGCACTATGCCAAAGATTGTCATGAACCAAAAAGGTAATGAATTTTGTGTCCATTCATGACTTTTTTTATGAAGTACTACTTTATTAATTGAAGCTAATCCTGTGTGGGTTGTAAACTCAAGAGCAACTAACCACATTAGTTACTTCGGCTACTAACTAGAATCAAATGGCTTTACATTATCAATAATACGAGGGTAAAAGTCAAAGGCATTGGTACTTGGGAGCTGAGTTTGTAGGGATGATAAACCTTGATGTTGCACGATGTGCTCTATGCTCCTATCATCTGGTAGAATCTTGTTTCTGTTTTTTATTTAGTTAAATTAAATTTCAATGTTAGTTTTCATAACTATGTTGTAAACATTTCAAATATAGCTGGTATTTTTGGCTCTAGTTATGTTCAGGATGGTTTCTTTATTTTGGAAAATTTTAATGATTATTCAAGTTCTTGCTATATGCTGTTACTTCTGACATACATTGTGACATTCGGCATGCTAGATTAGGTCACATTAGTCAAGAGTGAATGACTAAACTAGCAAAAGAGGGTTTGCTAGGAAATGTATCAAAAAGAGAAATATCTAAATGGGAGCATTGCCTTACTAGCAAGAGCATAATGAAACCTTTTAAGAAAGCAATTAGAGTTGAATATCCTCCCTAACTCATTCACCCTAATATTTGTGGACCAGTGAGTGTACAAGAAAGGCATGGAGCTATGTACTTCATTACCTTTATCAACAACTATTCTCGATATGAGCATGTGTATCTAATTTCCCACAAATCTGATGCTTTAGAGTGCTTCAGAAACTATCTTAACTTAGTGGAAAATCAGCCTAGTTGTAAGGTATTTTACCTCTTGTATTAGTTCAATGCACTCTGTGAGGAAAAGGGAATTCCTAGTCAACTAACAGTCCCGAATATTCCTAAACAAAATGGGGTTGGTGAGAGAAGGAATATGAACCTTTTTGATATGGTTAGATCTATTATGGCATAGGCAAAGCTTCCAATCTTATATTAGGGGAATACTCTCATGATTGCCACACATATACTTAACAATGTACCCTTAAAATCAGTCTCTCCTCAACAAAATAGGGTTGGTGAGAGAAGGAATAAGAACCTTTTTGATATGGTTAGATCTATTATGGCATAGGCAAAGCTTCCAATCTTATATTAGGGGAATACTCTCATGATTGCCACACATATACTTAACAATATACCTTTAAAATCAGTCTCTACCACACCCTATGAGGCATGGGTTGACCGCCATCCAGATTTCAATATCCTAAGACCATGGGGGTCAGCAGCCTACGTCCATGATTCTTCCCAAAAATATGGAAAGTTGGGACCAAGAGGTAAGAAATGTATTTTTGTGAGATATTCTGATGCCTCAAAGGTATATGTCTTCATTGGAGAAAATGAAGACGGGTCAGTGACTGAAATAATATCAAGGGATGCAGTGTTCATGGAGAATGATTGTCTCGATAAAGGGGGTATTGACCGCATAGAACCTCTTTATGAGGATACCAGAAATGAGGAGTGTGGTGCACAATGGCTAATAATCACTAAAAGACGGTCCGAAGATTTATTGAGCTAAGGAGAAATCAATCAAAAGATAGATTTGGTTCATGATCTTGTTTGAACCATAAAACCTGTGGCTAGACTCTAAATTCTTAATAAGACATCAACGATAGTAACATATTTTGGTACAAATGCTAGGTAGACCTGAAACCTAAGTCTACACGATATTTTAATAAAGAAAAATGACATGCACTATTACACAGTGGCGTGCAATTCAAACTGCATGTGCGCACTGAGATTCGCAATAGAGGATGTAGATAGAAGATCCCTGTTCTATTACAATGTGAGTCCTAGTGAGGTAAAGAACCTCCCATTGTGCCCTTAATAAGACTTAGATAAACATCACAAGAGCTCATCATAATGTAAGATACTCTAATCCATACTTAATGATCATGTATGATTTGATCTAATAAATCAAGGCTGTGAAACCGATCATGACAAACACGAATGATGTTTAGTTAAGAGGAAGGTTTCTCCAAAAGTACACAACTACAATGATATTCGAGACATGTCCCTCACTAAGATCTTATAGAACAATTGGTGAGTATGGACCTTGTATGCAATAAGAGGCAATGTTAGTTGAATAAACTCGAGAGGGATTAGATTTTCCATCAGAAAGGTACATGGAATGGCCTAGGGCATTCAAGGCAACTTATAACTTTTTACAAGTACAATGAAGGGATCTCTTGTGTGTTGGTCTCAAGTTAGAGATTTTCTAACACATAAATGCTTAATACAGAGAAGTCAAGCCTAAGCGGACACGGCTAACACCAAGTATGAAGCAAGATAAAATTAGAGGGGACGCACATTGACTAGCCCATTAAGTGCGAGTAGTGATGTTAGATTATTGGGCCTATATCAAGTCTTGATGGGCTAGGTTAATTAATTGGGAAACTTGAGTTATTCCTAATTAATAAATTGATTAATTAAGCGTCTAATTAATTGATTGGTAGGATGAGAAAGCTAAGGATTGCTGACTAAGTCATGAATATTAATTAACTAGGAAATAATTTCCTTTAATTGATCGGGTAAAATTACCGTTCTTGGGGTGGTTTTCAAAATTGAAAATTCTCTTGTACTTAATGGTGCAAATGGATTCTTTAAGGATAGATAAGCGTTTCTATTTGTTTAAATCTTGAAATTTAAGTGTTCATACAATGAATAACAAGGTATTAGTCAATAGGAATAATTCAAACAATTAAAATATTAAACTCCATTAGAGTCCCACTTGGTCCTTTAGGGGAATTTCATAAGTTTTCTTTGTTTAACTATGTTATTTAGGCCATTTAACATCTCTAGAAACCCATATGCTAACATTAAATTCATATATTCTAAATTACTCAATTTTTCATGACTTAATCATTTCCCCTAACTAGACCATTTCACAAAATCAACTCAAATCAAGATTCTGAATGATCAAAATTGCTCATCATACTTTCAATAAGATAAATCAACTATTGGTTCTAAGATTTTAACATCACATATTCAAGACTAAGTTAAATTTCCTCAAGAATCAGAATTCTTATATCTAAGTTAATACATACCAAGTGAGACATTCACAATCCAGCAACATATATTATTTACAAAGTATGACAATTATGTCATTTCTCTTTTTCAAAACATGTAAAATAGACAAATGATGATCCTCAAGTCAATTTCACTTTTCAATTACTCTTATAATATATTTTCAATGAATATATGTCATTTCCTACACAACCATCAATATTACTATATTTTCACAAGAATATACTATTTTTTCTATATCATACGACTTTTATTAAAATTCACAACTATACTACCCACAATACTACTTCAATAGCAAATTAACATTTCACAAATGTTATCAAAGTAGGTCTCACAAACATTTATTAACAGACCCAAACATGTATGTAAAGTGGAAAGTGTTTACCTATTGTAAACCAACTCATTACCATGAAGCACAAGATCTTTTGCCAATTTCACATCAACACTACATAGAGTTTCATACGGTATAATTATTGTTGAGCAAAGTATATGTCTTACCGTGTATAATGGATCCAAGAGTTCCTCAATCATGTGATGCACACCCTCATAGGGCCGTTAAGAGAGTAATTCACCATATTTTTATACACTTTTCATAGTTAAAATCATTGGATTATTACATGTTCTTGGGGCAATTATGCCTAATTAGGATAATTTCTGACTTTTGCTCACTTTGTTGGAATTTGTACTAATCAAGGGATTTTTGGGCATAGTCAGCATAATTTATTGTTTAACCCATCTTCACGAACTTTTTGATGCTATCTGAAGCCTTTTTTAAGTGTAGATCATAGAAGAAACATGCCCAATTGAAGAGCCAAATTATGGAGAAGAATGCTGGATGGAGTATAAGAAAGCAGTTGAACAAGAAGGCAGAAAGCCTTCATGCTCATTGTGGCCTCGCCACAATGAGCCCACGACTAGCGTGGCGAATCAGAAAGTTGTTGTCATGATTTCTAGGGCTTTTGGGGGGGTTATAAATAAGACCCAACCCCTGAAAATCAGTTCGTTAAGCCTCCTAAGATCGAAATATACCAACTCTCCTAGGATTACTTTTGTTCTTCCTTATTTCCACTCAAATCCTCACCATTTCCATCTACTCTTTCCTTTAATATATTCTTGCGGATTTTCAGCATTATCTCCCTTCCTCCTTCTATTTCCATCTCATTTATTCTTCAATCTTCTTCATTCATGGAGGCTATCATCATGGATCATCTTGGGCCAGAATTTGAAGAAATGAGAGGCTAGAATCTTGGAGTTTTGGTGGTATGAAGGTGGCTCTAGCTTCAATGGGCAAAATAGAGGAGTTATTTGTTTTCTCATGCTCTTTTCCTTATGTATTGTCTTGTGGTTTCATTTCTCTTTGTATATTTGGATTTGAGATATGATTCTCCTTTCTAGTTGTCTACGGATTAGAATACTTGTGTTGGATATTGAGTTATGTTAATTGAATGATGTTTATATTTAAAATTTATTATTAGGTTTATGATGCTATATGATTTTTAGTGGTTACTAGATTGTGTAGCTTAATTTATCCAATTGAATGTTATGGCTATACATTCTTGAGAGGAACTTATTTTCAAAACCTAATTTCCAACATACACCAAGTAGAGCTTAACACTAACCCTAACTAATGGCTGTGAAAGTGGTTGCTAGATTAGTCATTAATTAGGGTTAGTGGACCCTTAGTGGTTGCTTGGGGAGTGTTCAATTATACTTGGTGAATCGTTAACTCCTAACATCAATTTCATGAAGTGTGAGAGCCACCGTAGCACTAACAAAGTCCATTTTATAAAATTACCATTAATCCAAACTTTTTTCACCCTTTAATCCAAAATCACTAATAACAAGTATTTGCATTTTTGTTATTTTCATTAAATGACTTTCCAAAACCAAAACCCCAGACCTTTTATTGTTTTAAATGCATTTAGCTAGTTTAGGTAGATTAAAAGACTCCTCAAGTGAAACTGTTAAAATAATGGGTTTTGATGATAACTAAACATAACTTAAGCAGAAAGAAAGGCTGAACATAGATCAGGAACAAACTTAGAAACAATATGATAGAAACACTAAGTATTGCCCAATCAATCAAAGAGTCAAATAATCAATTAAAGTCTAAGGCATTAATCGATCAGTATTAGATCAAGGTCAGATTAGAGTAAATGAACATAGGCGCCTAATCGATTAGGCCACCCCTGTGATCGATCAGAGAAGTAAAAATAAGCTAAGAAATCTCAGTATGATCGATCAAAGAAATATGAATGACTTAATGTGATCGAACTGTTGAGCCTAATCGATTAGGCCTCCCCTGTGATCGATCAGGAAGTCCAAGATGTAATTCAAGACTAATCTCAGGCTAATTGATCAGAGTTGCATAATCGATCAAAGATTAGTGAGTGATCGATCATAAGAATATGAAGTAATCTAAGCTTAATCGAGTATATGAGCCTAATCAATCAGGGACCCTGTGATTGATTAGGTACCCTGAATTCTAATCTATCTGTTAAGTTATGCAGGACCTGATCTAAGCCTAATCGATATGTGATCGATCAGACACCTGAATCAATGATCGATCAAGGTCATATGATCAATGTAGCAATGCAATTCAAAGATGAAGCCTTTTATGTACAAAATGTGTCAAACTTATTTTAGGAAGTTTACGTTACACTCTCAGACTCAGGAATTAAGCTGTTTGAATTAGCAAAAGGCTTCTGCATTTAATGAGGAGAGAAGAACTAAAGCAATCCAAGTATAAGGGAGCTAATACAGCATATAACATATTCACTTTAACATTCCATCAGATTAATCATCTCTCTGAAGAGCAAGTCACAATGGCTATAATTTCACCAATGGGCAAAATTCCAGAAACAAGTATAAAAGCTTTGGTGAATAAGTTGGTGAAGTATATTGATTGCTTACATTGATTATATCTTCGAGTTATACTTACTACATTCAATATTGACCTACTCTCAGATACATTCATTCATTGTATTTGTACTTCAGTGTGTATCACAATCAGTTCATTGAGTGAACAAGTTTTCTATAATCACAATTCAAGTAAGATTTACTCTTAAGATAGTAGGATCTTAAGAGTAGGATTGTAATATTACAAAGTGTAAGGGGGAGTGATCTGTAAGAGAGAGTTCTTACTAAGAGGTCACCTGTAAAGGCATTCAAGAGCCTGGCTTAATCTTGAAGTTATTAGTAGAACCCAACTGAAGTTGGAGAACTGAACGTAGGCCAAGAGTTAGGCTGAACCAGTATAAGCTTGTGTCTTAGTGTCCTAAATATTTAATTAGCACAATTCACCCCCTCTTGTGCATTCCTGCCACTTTTATTTGGCATCAGAGCGGGTCTTCTCAGAACATACACTACTAAAAAAAAGGCTTTTCATGTCACTTAATTAAAAATCTGACGTTGAAAAAAAACGTGGTGGCATTTTTGTAATTAAGTGGGAAGCACCAGAGAAACAAAGTCACAAATTTGAAATTTGTGACATCGTTTCCGGAAACCACATCGCATATAAAATATATGTGACGTGGTTTCTCAAACCACGTCACATATATTTTATATGTGACGTGGTATGTTTTTCTTTTCTCCCGCTCCCGCGTTCCATCCCTCAGTGATTCTCATACCTTTTCAATGCCTTCAAACCCTAACCTCCCTTCTCTCCATCACTCAAATCCCTCATTCTCCTCCATCGCCCTCATTCTTTGCCGTCGCCCTCATTCTCCTCCATCTTCACCATCGTCGCTCCAAGATCTCATCACTGTCAAGAACCCTGAGATTCAATCCCTCCTCCTTAATAACCAAAGCATGGCAGCTTCACGCTCACATACTCTCTTTCGATTTCCATCATTGCTCTCTCGGGTCCTCCATTTTCAGCGACGAAATCCGGCGATAACGGCGGCGATCGGTGGTGTCAAATGGAGAGAAACGTTCAAGAAGCTTGAAGGAACTTTGGGTAAGCTTTTTCTTTCAATTTCTCCCTCTTTTTTGTCCGATTTCAAGCTTCATAGGGAGGGAGTGATTCGGAAATTTGGGGGATTTTGGAACTTCAAAATACCTAAAAAGGGAGCTTAGGACTTGAACAAGGATAGTGTTGAAGTGTATTTGGCGAGGGGAGGGCTGATTCGTTTGATTTCCCAAATTTTCCTCTTCGGGTTTCTGTTCATCCGAAGAGAAATTTGGGAATTTTGGTTGGTTGATGATCAAAAGCCTAATTAATCTTGTTTAGGAGTAAGTTTAAACATGATTAGTGTCTTGTATGTTGATTTTGAAGCTTGGAATTATTTTTGAAAAATTCTTCTTCTCTCCTGTTCTTGATCGAAGCCGTCGGTGACCGAAGTTAATGGGAAGGATTTGATTTGCTTGCTTTAATTGTCTGATGATGAGTGGATAATAATGGTTCAATTTTCTTTCCCTTCATGTTGCCCAATTCTTCTAAATTTTACTCCCTGCTCTGCCCATTAGTTTCTTGTTCTTCCCCTGTTCCTACGAATTTGTTCCTCTGTGTTGATAATTTCTGGTGCACTGAAGAATATGTTCTTATGGTTGATAAATTAGTGAAGGTGTAATTGTGATGATTTCTTCTCCCTGCCCTGCACTGCTCTAGTTTCTTGTTCTGCTTCTCCATGTTCATTCGACTTTTCTTTCCCTTTCGTCACTGATTTCTGGTGCTTATTGAGCTAAGTTGATTTGTGATGAAATTTTCGTTTCCTTCTTGTTTCTCTGTTTTCTCTGTTTTCTTTCCCGCTAGTTTCTTGTTCTGCTTCTCCATGTTTTCTCTTGATAAGGATGTTTTGTCTTGCTTTGGGATGTGAATTGAAGTTGCTTGCTTATGGTTGTTTAATATTAGATTGTTAAATGTTCAATTTTTCTTCCCTTTTTGGTTGTTCTGGCCGGTGGTTACTAGGAAAAGGAAGAGGGAGTTTGGTTGGTAATGATTTTGAGTTAGGGGCTTAATATGTGTGAGTATTGTGATGATGGTTGAGAATTTTCTGGCCTTCTTTTATGCGTGTGTGTTCGGTAGAATCAGGAAAAGGAATATATGGTGATGGAATTGCTTTCTTTTTATTTCCCTTCTTTTCTGCCCTCTTTTCGGTCAGTGAAGAAGAAATGTGAATGATGTGGTTGAAATGATTTCTTGGTTGTTTGATTCTCTGCTTCTACTTGTGGTTTTGTGATTAATGGAGTTTGCTTTTGTGTTATTTTTTTTGTTGGTTTAGCATTTCAGAGAGGAGGAACAACTAATAGTACTATAACTAAATTGGAATTATTATCTTGTTCTGTTGGTTTTACTCTCTTGATGCTGGTTCTATCATTCATTCTCTCTGTTTTAGTCCTAACAGGTATTGGCTCTGTGCGGCCACAAAGCAGAGCATTAAAATTTGGGATCTTGAGAGTAAGAGCATCGTTGAGGATTTGAAGGTTGACTTGAAGACTGAAGCTGAGAAGACTGATGGTACCACCGAACGAAGAAGAAGGTATCTTTTGTTTTCTTATTTCTGTTTATTTTGCTTTGCAGTGTTATCTTTTGAAATGTAATGGGAAGGTTTCCTTAAATGATTAGAGATAAGAGGTCTTCTTGATGATTTGCATTTTAGCACTTGTTAATCCATTGCAATCTGATTATCTGTTTGGATACCATTCTGTGGTTTCAAATCGTTCCAATTGGAGATTATAATGAATTGTTTTATTATCATTTAGGAAACAATGAAGTTTTTGTTTCTTATTATAATACATGGTCATGTCAAACTTCTACACCAATCAGTCATATTTTTTAGCTTCATCATCATGTTCACTAGTTTCTAATTTGTTTCTGTTGTAGGCGAACAAGCCTATAGTGATGATGGGTTTTTGAAATTCAATTAATCCCTTTTGGTCTGCTTCTTTATGATGCCTGAAATTTGAGTATGATATGGCTTTTTCAATTTGGCTATCAGATTCTTCCCTTTTTCTAATTTTAGCTTTGATTTCACATACAAAATTCTTCACCTTAGAAATTCTTTTGTTATCTTTCCCGGAGTATTTAGATTATGTTTTCAATTGTCTGCCATTGGAGCTGAGGGAAGGTTTAATCTTTTTCCTTGAATCAATATTTCTTTCCTTTGAAGGTGCGCAAGGGTGAGGTATAGGGTTCTATGTGAGTATGTGACTCAAACCAAAAGGAAGAGGGGAAAAACCAAAAGAATTTTGGCATCATTTATATATGTAAAGAATACCTGCTGAGCTCTTGTGGCTTGCTTATAATATAGGTTCTGCATCCTTTATGTTGTAACCTCTAAAATGTGCTGTCTAGAATTTCAAAGTTGTCACTTTTGTATACTGAAATATTTGGCAGTATGGCACCCCTAGTCGGCCTACAAAAAAAGGTCTACATGTCAATTTTGAGGAAGGAGCTTCCTAAGTTACTTGCCTATCTTCTGGAACTCCAAATCATCGGTCTCTGCAGAATATTGTAAGCCAAGCATTCAAGCTTTTCTTCCTCTCTATTTTTTGTATGGGATGAGCAATTTCTATTGTTCCATTCGTTACCTGGGCAGATGCCAAATTGAGTATAGATGTTGTAATTGTTTTGCTTAACAGAATGGTAAACAGTAAATTTCTAACAGCCTTTTTTTCTGCTTTAGAGATTGATTAAAATTATTTGCTTTTATGAACCTTTGGCTTATAATGCACATATTAATACCTATCTTGTCATAATATTTTCAATCATAGATTGGAGACACGTATGATTTCACTGCAGCCTCATAAAATCATATTGATTATGATATGTTTTATTTTGATTGTGAGTTTAGTTCCGGTCCCAAAAAAAAAAAGATAGCGAGTTTAGTGTCCAGTATTTCCAATTCAATTCTCAATGGAACATATGAATAGGTGGTTCAGATTTAAGTAATATTTACCAATTCTTTATATGTTTTTTCATTTATACCTTCTATCACTATCTGGGGATTCTCATATTAAATGAGGGCCTTATACTTTTACATTGTTCAATTTTGTGGTGATGCTACAAGGTCTGCATGTTTCTTTGTTAGATAACTCTAGGTCCTTTTTGTACTAGCTTAACTGGATTCTTAAAAAAAATAAATGATTGAGTTGCTTTCAGGTTTTAAAAATATTTAGCATTTGATTTCATGACTGATATATTTTTGGTGTTGTGTTAATTTGAAAGAGAGATGTTGAGATGTTATCTTCTTGTCCAACACTCAAATTTGTCTCTTTGTCGTTGTAGGTACTTCTGCTACAATTCATCTGTTAGGGAGCATACCGGTAAAATATTAAGGCTAATGATTTATTTGATAGGGAGTATCAGTTGGACATATTTTTTACTTTATTTAAACTTAATTTGTATAAATTTCATAGTATTTTTGCTTTGTTAATGTTATTATATGGTGTAATGACACTTGTAATGGACATATATGAGATGTTGCTTTTGTATTGCTCTCTCACTCTTGTAATAAATGTATATTTCTTATGTTATAGTTTCATAGTTGTGAATGATAACTATCCTATTTTAATTCAAATGTTCATACAGGGGCATTTTTTTTTGGAATTGTGGATGATTCCAATCCAAAAAATTGCCCTATTTTTTTTTAATTCTGGAAGCATTTTCTTGTATTATGGGTGATTCCAATATAAAAAATTTCCCTATATTTTTTTTAAAAATTAGACTTTTCATGTCACCAATTATATAATTAGTACATGGTTTCAAGAAACCACGTCACAAATTGGTAATTTGTGATGTGGTTTCCTGAGAAACAACGTCACATAGGTAATATGTGACATGGTTTCAAGAAACCACGTCACAAATTGGTAATTTGTGACATGGTTTCTCAGGAAACCACGTCACAAATTGTTATGTGTGACGTTAAAAGTCCGGCTTGGACTTTTCACCCGGACTTTACATGTCACACATACCAATTTGTGACGTGGTTTCTAGAAACCACGTCACAAATTTGGTTATGTGTGACGTGGTTTCTCACTGGACTTTTCACTTGTGAAAAGTCCAGGCGACTTTTCATGTCACACATCACCAATTTGTGACATGGTTTCTATAAACCATGTCACAAATTGGTAATTGTGACGTGGTTTCTCCCTCATATGTAACATCTAATTTTGGTGAAACAACATCACAATTTTGTAATTTGTGACGTGAAAAATCTGACTTACCACGTCACTTTTTGGTGTGACGTTAAAAGTCCAGTTTTTCACGTCACTTGAATTTATGTCCCCTTTAAAACTGACGTGAAAAGCCCGAAATTTGTGATGTGAAGACCCCGTTTTGTAGTAGTGATATTAGTCCAACGATCAAGAGAAGCAAAGATCCAACATGGCAGGATATGACAACATTCTCCCTGAAGGTAGCTCAATAAACAGACCTCCTAGCTTCAATGGAGAGCACTATACCTTCTGGAAGATGAAGATGAGAACGTTTATCAAAGCAAATGGGTACATGTTTTGGAAGATAATAGAAGATAGAGATATCATCCCTATGAAAATAGAAAATGGAGCACAGGTTCCTAAACTCCCAACAGAATTCAAAAATGATGACAAGGATGATATGGAGCTAAATAGCAAAGCTATTATGGTCATCCAAAGTGCTCTGAGCTAGAAGGAATATATTAGAGTATGCCATCTTAAAACTACAAAAGAAATGTGGCATACTCTGGAGATTGCACATGAAGGAACGTCTGGAGTTAAAACCAGAAGAGCTGAACAGTTAATCTCAGAGTTTCATCTCTTCAAGATGGAAGACAGTGAGCCTATCAGAAAGTTGAAGAATGTCTGGATTGGGTGGGTGTTAATGTTGTTCCCAAAGTGAGGGAAGCTACTTGCTTTGTAAGGTTTGCATATGTATGTGGTTTACATTGTTACATGTTATGGATGAAGTTTATTATTATTATTATTATTAGTATTAATATTATTATTATTATTATGTGTTGAAAGAGATTATGAAATGTTTTATAAGTATGTATGTTGAGTAAATGAAGTGATTGCTGCTACCGTTATCAGTGATTATTGTGAAAGTTATTATGTATTAACTCCCACTTGACACTCTATTGGCACACATTTGCTTGTGCATTGAGTAAGGAGTGGTTACAGAGATATTTATCTAACTCCATGGTTTACTGTTCTTGTTTCAGGTAACAGTTCGTTTATTGGTGGTGTAGGGAAAGGACCAGCAAGCTAGCTCGATTATCTGTACTAGGTTGTATTTTTGTCATATTTAAGACATGGTTACCTTCCCGCAACTATGTGATACTATGATTTTTGTTTTCTTGGATTACTCTTAATTAAGGGTTAAGGGTCAATTTTTCCCTAGAAGTTTTATTTTATGATGAATTTTCTCTGGAAGTATTTTTGGGTCCAATTTCACCCTAGAAGTAATAAAATGGAGCAATTTTGCCCTTTACCATTAAAATATTAATTATTAACATCAGCTTTTTAACAGACAATGTGAGTTTTTTAACGGAATAGGGTGATATTGATACATTTTAAAACTTTTAGGGAAAAATTGAACCATGAACTTTAATTAATATTGTTTAACTGTGTGCTAAAGGCAATATGCATTCTGACAGTTTAGAATAGCATTACTTGTGGTTGACCTGTGTGTGAGATTTATGGTATTCTAGAATACTTGGTATTTAATGTTTGAATGTGATGAGTATGAAATACTATGTTAAGCATTGGAATTGTACGAATGGCAGTGGTGGTATGAACCACAATGTGGGAATGGCTATGTGAACCATATGATAATGATAAATGGATATGAACGGTAAGTATGGTTGGATGGTGGATAGCCATCTCTTTGTGATGTGAGTTATTATGATGGAATGTATATGTTGTATTAGTTGTGATTGTAAAGAGACAAAATGAGGTTTAGTCAATTTTTAAATAACCATGTTGGTCATGCCTTTTCCAACATGGTTAGGTTATAGAGAATGATTTACAAGAATTTTACGAACTATGTCAGTAGGACCCTTTTCTAATATAATTAACTATTTTTGCATAAGCTAATTTCATTTACTATATTAGCTCATTCTTTTTCTAATATGGTTAGCCTTGAAAAGTTATAAGAAGAGTTTTAATATCAATGATAGACCAATGCTTTTAGAAAGTTTATTTTTTATCATAGACAAAGTTATAACTTAATTATTCTTTCAATCATGGTTAGTACTCTATATTGTTACAAAGAGGTTTGAAAGGTATTTGCAAAGGGTTCAAAAAGGGTATTTAGAAAGGAACTTTATGGCTAATAGTTGGGGTAGCATTGCTCTAGTTTTGACACGTACAAGCATTGTCCAAAGAAACGGATAGGACTGGTCGGTTTGACTGGAAAACCAGTGAACCAGATCCATGTCTATTGTGCTTCGCATGTGCGCTCTGGGGGAGAATCAACCTAGTGAAATCACAGCTAACTTGCCTAAATTGGTTTTGACTTAGGTAAGCCATCGAGTTAGGAAGTTGCCTAGTTCTTTAAGCTCTCATATGCAAATCAACGTTGGAGGCCGAAGAAGGAAGGGAGGATGGTGACTAAACAGAGAGAGAGAGAGAGAGAGAGAGAGACAACTTCAGTGACTTCAAGAGATGGAGGAAGGTGTATAAAAAAGAAGAGATGGAGGAAGGTTGAAGGTATAAAATGTGAGAGGTCGAAGATAACTTGATGTGAGCAACAATAACATTATCGCCCTTGGAAATCAGTTTCTCTGAAAAAGCAGCATCCTGATATCTGATGAAGAAGATGTGCAACTAAGGAGGAAATGGAAATTTTCTACTCATTTTTAAAGCTTGCTTAATTTGTATGGGTCAAGCCTTTTTTACCCTACTCTTACCAAAGTCTAAGATCAAATGTTAACATAGATTTGAAAAAAAAAAATAAATAAATCAGAAAATATTTGTATAGTTCAAATTATTTAACTCCGAGAGTAAAAAAAAAAATTCAAACGGCGATGTCAAAATTTGGAAACTCATTTCTATATTATTTAATTTAAAAACTATTTGCTACGTACAAAAGTTTTAAAATTTTTTTTGCCACCTCCAGTTTTTAATATTTAAAAAAAGATTACAAAATATGAAATTAAATTAAAATTTAATATAAACACATTAAAAATATATCTTAACCAACTATTTTAAATATTACCCACTCCACTAATGTGAAAGTATACTTTGAAGTTAATTAAAAATATCTATAACTAAATATAAACATTTTTATTTAAATTATATTATTTTGATTAGGACCAATGTTTTAAAAGCCGGACCGGATGTCAAGCTGGAAATACTAACGGGTCATGGTTCAAACGGTTGAATCGGTTGAACCGTTCGGTCGGGCCGGAGATATAATAATTAAATAAAAAAAATTTATACCTAAATTGAAAGATAATTAAATAGTTGCAATATACATAAATTTAATTTAAAATATAAATCTGAGTCATAAAAGGGGAAAATGTACAAATAAATATTTGATTAAAATTATTGACAGTATTATCATCACTTTTTTTTTTTGGGTAAAGAGTATTATCATCACTTTTTTTATCCCATAGTACTGTCCTCTTTCAATTCCATACTACTATTACAAGAAAAAGTTGGGAGTGCCAGTTAAAATCAATAAATTAATAAGAGAACTTTTTAACAATTAATATTTAATAGTTGATTGATTTGAATTGACAAAAGCGTGTCTCAGAAGCTCAACACAAACAAGGACTTCTCACGTGACTTACTTTTCCTCTTTCCAACAACCGGTCTCTTCTCTCTTTTCTTCTCCATTTCATTTGCAATACCTGCAATGAAGGATGTAGGTAAGAGGAGTTCAAGCTTCAAAGATAAATGGAAGATTTCACCTCATGAGTAGGATTCATCTTCATAACAGATAATATTCTTACCTCCTCTTCTTCAAAAATCATGTCGCTCTTTTACATGTTGTCTTCTTTTCTATCTCTTTTTCGTTTTACTTTGCTTTCACCCCCTGGTCGATCTTCCGTGTTATAAACTTAGACTCGTCTGGTTCTTGAATATCCGTTCTGGTTCACGGCTTGATTCCGGCTAACGGCTCAAAAGACGGTTTTGGGCGGTCAAATCCGGTCTAAAAACTCAAACGGCCTAACATGATCAACCAAGCCGTTGCTCTCTCCGGTCGACGGTCCGGCCGGTCCGGCCGTCCGGTCCGGTCCGGCTTCAACAACATTGATTAGGACCGATCTAACTCGAGTTGACCCCCGATCTGACCACTGACCCTTATTCTACCACCTCACTCGGTTTGATGTCTAGTTCAATTTTTTGAACCATACTTTAAGGCAACATTGCACCAAATAATATTCTAGGGCAATATTGAGATTTTATGATAACCTTCAGGGTAAATTTGGACAATAACCTAAAAAACAAAATTTAATTTGATATTTCATATATATGACTTGGATGATCAAACAAGTCATGCCAACAATAAATTTATTTGGACCATAAACTTCTATTTTATTGTATCATGTTTGTCACATGACATCCATTTTTAGAGATCAATTATTCTTTGTGAGGAATGATATGAGTAGAATTCCATTCAACATTTCAATATTGGCTCACACTTGTATTACAACAATATCCCCTCAAGTGTAATTCATATCAATAACCTTCCTCTATTCATATATATTGTAAAGACAATTATATATAATAGGCCAATAACCTACACTTAATATGGAAGCTCAAATACTTCCATTATACATGCAAATATGGATTTTAATCCAAGTGGGTTATCTTTTTATACCCTTTGACAAATTGAAGCTCTGATATCAATCTATAGAGCCATAATTTTCATGATCGATTCCTTTTCAGCCATAAAATAAAAAGAAATATTTAATATCTCTTCAGGAACTATATCAATTTTGTTGCATATAAGTTCTTCAGGAACTAACCTATAGTATGTATTTCTATATAATTCCATTGCTCATTTATCATAATTTGTTTCTTTGGAAGCATATTTAAAGTATAAACTACTTAGAGTTTTCAATCACATAAAGAAATATAAAGAAACTCCACAATCACACTGCTACAAAATACCCTTTCCATGTCACCAATTTATGTCTGATAATTAAAAGAGTGACGTTGAAAAAAAACGCGGTGGCATTTTCGTAAATAAGTTAGAAACTGGGGGGAAACAACGTCACATATTATTTAATATGTGACGTTGAAAGTAATTTTTTAAAAAAAATTATTCGTCAATTTTGGGGAGCTGAGGGCGGGAGAGGGAATTGGGAATGCGGGAATTTGTTTTTTTTTTTAGGGGAAAGGGTTTCAACGTCACACATTTAGTATGTGTGACGTTGAAACCCCTGCCCCCCAAAAAAAAAAAGCTTCAGCTCAGCACACCCTCATCTCTCGCGCGCGGCCTCATCTCCTCCCCCAGCTCCCCCTTCCCCACCCTCAGCTCCGCCCCTCCCTCCTCCGTCAGATCCCCCCTCCCTCAGCTCCTTCCTTGTCAGATCCCCCACCTCCTGTTGCCGTCATTGCCGCTGCACTGCCTCGCCGGACTTGTTCCTCATCCTTCATCCAGGTTTGTCTTCATGGGTTTATTTTTTTAGTTCGAAATTTTGGTTAAAGCATCCTGATTACTCACATTCAGCTCCCAAAGCACTAAGAAAGATGCATATTTTTGTACCTAAATCCCCTGTATATATACGCATGATCACTTAAAGACGAGGGAA
The DNA here is from genome assembly GCA_037074515.1 of Mimosa bimucronata. Lineage (NCBI taxonomy): Eukaryota > Viridiplantae > Streptophyta > Magnoliopsida > Fabales > Fabaceae > Mimosa > Mimosa bimucronata. The sequence continues at coordinate 11,503,966 of CM073441.1, forward strand.
TCATGATGCTTTTGTTGTGAAATTTTGTGCTGGTTCCTTTTGGTTTTTCTGTTTTTGTGAGTGGAATTTTTGTTTGGGCAGAGGATGAACACCCATTTATGGATATTACCATCTGAAGAGGAGAGACTATTTAATTTCTTTATTAATTTTCTGCATAAATAATCAGCCTTGTCTTCTTTCTCGGAGTTATGATAAAAGTCTGCTGGAAGATAGTACCCTTTTTAGTGGTACATCGAATGTCAACTTCCAAAACAGAATTCTCAAATTCCTTTGGCTTTAGCTTAATTTTCTTTTCATGTTTAGACTTGGGAAATTTGTATTCAATATCATTTGTTGGATGAGGACCAGATTCACGATAACTAAGATCATTTTTCTTGTTCACTCCATTTTCATGCAGTAAACTATATACCACAATTGATGATGTTTTAAAAAATGGACTAAGTGGGTTTGCTTGGAACCCAATATAACAATTGTGGGAGGCAGAGGATCAAGTGTGGGAGCAACTTATTGAGGTTAGTAACATTTTTTGTGGATTAATTTTCAAACAAATTTACTTGCATACAATTTATTATTTGTTTAAAATTTGTCTTTTGTAGTCCAAGCCTTCAGCTACAAAAATTGAAGAAATAACCATTCCTCTAAGTATGACAAGATGGTCAAATTTTATCATATTTCATATTTCATTATATTACAGAATAATACCTGCTTCTCCATCCTTATCTCTTTGTTTCTGAATATTTCGGCACAAATGCTTCATCAAGCCATACTTTTTTCCTGACATGAGAATGGGTTAAAGCATCCCATTCTCTTTTACCCACTTTTTCTTAATTTGTCTTCATGGGTTTGTTTTTTTCAGTTCGAAATTTTGGTTAAAGCTTCCTCAAGAACAGGGCCACACACAGCCAAAGCTGAGACTACAGCCAACACTACCAAGCAACCTCCAGATCGCCGTGACATCTTAGGTAAATTCTCAGACTCTCTGAAATTGAGATCTGATATGTTAAGGATTTTAGCAAATTTTATCCTCTTACTACTATTGAAGGAACATCGATGTTCTTGATTCTTATCCTCAAACATGTTTGCTGCATTAATGCTTGTTTATTTGGTGCAATTTTATGTTCTGCTAAATGATGATTTGCTGCTGCATTTTGCGTGTTCTACTTGCGGGTTTTGCTGCTATAAATCACTTCAAATTGCTGCTGTATTGAATGGTGTTGACTTAGTAATTATATGATTTTTGTATTTACTGAACTGAAATTGAATTGTAAATGTAATTTTGGATGTCACATTTATAAGAGGAAGTTCTGCCAATTTTTTGTAAAAATTTGCATGAAGTGATGTTAAGTTCATAGCATGCCCATTTCTTCACAATGTAGTGAGATAAACTTGACTAGCTTGTTGGAAATGGCATAGGGTTAATAGAATGGATCGTAGTTGGATGCATGCATTGAGAACCACTAAAGATTATCAGAAGGGTGTGGAAGAATTTATTGAATTTGCCAAGAGAAACGTGCCTAGTAAGAATGGCATGTATCTTTGCCCTTGTGTGAATTGTGCAAATGCTTATCGTAAGAGCTTTGATGATATAAGGGATCACCTTCTTTGTGATGGAATCAATCTCCGTTATAAGAAGTGGCTTTGGCATGGGGAATTGGGAAGTACCGTACATGCGTGCCCGTCACAAAATTTAGAAGCAGCGGTGGATGATGTTTGTGATGATGGAATGGACGACATGATCAATGACATTGGGGCGGAGTCATTTTCTGTAGTACATGAGTTTGACAAGTTGCGGAGTGATGCAGAGACACCGTTGTTCCCAGGGTGTACTAAGTATACTCGGTTGACTGGCGTCCTGAAATTGTTGAAAATAAAGACTGAAAAAGGGTGGTCGGATGCGGGTTTCTCGCAAATGCTTGAAGCTTTGAGTGATATCTTCCCAGCGGGCAATGTGCTTCCGAAGCGTATGTACGAGGCCAAAAAAGTTTTAAGCAAGATGGGCATGGAGTATAAGAAGATACACGCTTGCCCTAATGATTGCGTGTATACAGGAAAGAGTATGAAGGCCTAAAAGAGTGTCCAAAATGTAATACTCCGAGGTACAAGCAGAGGAAGGATGCCGTTGGTGATGATGATGGATCAAAGAAAGGGGTACCTTTGAAGGTAATGTGGTACCTTCCAATTGTGCCACGGTTTAAACGCTTGTTTGCAAATGATGGAGAAGCAAAGAAACTGAGATGGCATTATGACAAGAAGATCTCCGATGGAAGATATCTTCGGCACCCTGCTGATTCTCCTCAATGGAAGAAGATAGATTCCATGTTTCCTGAATTTGGTGGTGAGCCGAGGAACCTTCGTCTCGGACTGTGTACGGATGGTTTCAACCCTTTCGGGAGTCTCAGTAGCACACATAGTGCTTGGCCTGTTTTGCTGGTCATTTACAACCTGCCGCCTTGGTTGTGCACGAAGCGCAAGTATGTGATGATGTCAATGATGATTTCAGGTCCGAAACAGCCTTTGATTGAGGACTTGAAGATGTTGTGGGAGGAAGGCGTAGATGTGTTTGATGCATACAGGCAGGAGACATTCAAGTTGCGAGCTATGTTGTTTACCACAATAAATGACTTCCCTGCATATGGTAATCTTTCTGGTTACAGTGTGAAGGGTTATATGGCATGCCCTATATGTGAGTCTGACACACACTGCCACCATCTAAAACACGGAAGAAAAACCATCTACCTCGGTCACAGGAGGTTTCTTGATCGGTTCCATCCTTACCGTAGACTAAAGAAATGTTTTAATGGCTCATCTAAGTACCGTTCTGCTCCGACCCCCTTAACCGGGGAGGAAGTTTACCGCCGTGTTGAGAATGTTAGTATGGTATTCGGTAAGAAACAGAAGCCAAAGACCGGTTCTGAGAAGATCATTTGGAAGAAGAGGTCAATCTTCTTTGATCTACCTTATCGGTGAAACCTCGATGTGAGGCACAGTATTGATGTAATGCATGTGGAGAAAAATGTTGGTGATAGTCTTGTTAGGACATTGATGCACATACAGGGGAAGACAAAGGACGGACTCAATGCTCGATTAGACTTGGTGGAAATGGGCATAAGACCACGGTTGCATCCTATAGTCAGTGAAAATGGCAAGAGGGCTTATATGGAACCTGCTGCTCATACACTTTCCAAACAGGAGAAAAAAAGTCTGTGTGAGTGTTTGAGTGGGATTAAGGTTCCGCAGGGTTATTCTTCCAATGTTAGTAGACTTGTGTCTATGAATAATTTGAAGTTGGTGGGAATGAAGTCACATGATTACCATGTATTGATGCAACAATTCTTACCAAATGCTATAAGAGGCATTATGCAAGATGATGTCAGGAAGACTATAGCAAGACTGTGTATGTTTTTCAATGCGATATGCAGCAAAGTCATCGGCACTGAAAAGCTAGACGGGTTGGAAATTGAGGGTTACATTATATTGTGCCAATTAGAGATACACTTTGCTCCAGCCTTTTTCGATATTATGGTGCACTTGATTGTTCATTTGGTAAGGGAGATAAGGCTCTGTGGCCCTGTTTATCTAAGGTGGATGTACCCTTTCGAGCAATTCATGAAAGTCTTGAAAGGGTATTCCAAAAACCCATATCGACCTGAGGCATCAATTGTTGAAAGATACTTAGTTGAGGAGGCAATGGATTTTTGCAAATCGTATCTAAAGGGGTTAAGGAAAACCCACGACATGAAGATGGGATCGGTAAGGGGGTACAGGGCGTCAAAGTAAAGACTATGTGCCGTGAAGAGGTGTTACAAGCACACCTATACATCTTGAATAATAAGGAAGAAGTGCAGCCTTATTTGGACAAGCATAAGAGGATCCTGAAAGAAAAGAACCCGAAAAAGAGTGACATGCAGATTTCTAATGAGCATAATAGGACATTCATTGGGTGGTTCAAGGAGAATGTTGAAAAGGAGACCGGTGGGCTGGATACAATAAGATGGTTAGCCGGAGGGCCGCATTTTGAGGTGTTACGTGGGGCTCTTTTGACATAAATGGTTATTCTTTCTACACTAAGGCTCAGGACAACAACAGAACCATGCAAAACACTGGCGTGATGGTGGTAGCCGAAGCGATGCACTTCTCCAGTTCGAAAGATAAAAACCCAAGATTGGCTTCCATGGCATATTATGGGGTAATTGAAGAAATTTGGGAAGTTAGTTACACCAAGTTCAAGGTTCCAATCTTCAAATGCAAGTGGGTTAACAATAGCGCAGTTGTGATTGAACCCCACACTGGTATGATCTCAATTGATCTTCACAAGGTTGGGTACAGAGATGAGACCTTTATTTTAGCAAGTCACGCAAAACAAGTGTTCTATGTAACAGATCCAGTAAATAAGCAATTGTCCATAGTCTTGCAAAGTAAAAAGCAAAAGGATCGTGCTCCCACTTTAGATCTTGATGAGATACCACCTTTGTGCGCAATTCCGCCTGAACCAAGCGAATCGGAATTGATAGATGATGACGACCAATTTGCCTCTAGAAATGATCATTATGAGGGGATATGGGATAACACCTAAAGTGAGAATCTTTTTGAATTATAATGTATTAAGTATTACTGTTTTTGTTTTGGTTTTGTGAAAGTTGTTGCCTTGTAATGACTCATCACATCTTTGATTTGTTAATAGGTACATCATGGCGGATGATTCTAACAATCAACAACAAAACAATCCCCCTCGAAAAAAGGGAAGAGGTCCGACGAAGCTCAAAGACATTATTGTCCGTCACGGGACAAATGTTCAGCCTATCCGTGTGGAATTTGACGAGGACATGAATCCTATTGGAGAGATTGGTGCGAATTTCGTGAGCTACGTCAGTTTTGTGGCAAGGAACCAAGTAAGCATCTTGGTTGACGATTGGAGGGAAGTCCATAAAGACATTAAGGATCAATGTTGGTCAGATATCTTGGTATGTTTTATCGTTATTTATCTGTTTGTTCCTAATATGCATGTATTTGTTTTTTTAGTTAACTCAACTGATGTGTCTTTTATTCTTATTTTTCTTTGCAGCAAAACTTCGACGTCCCAAACACCCAATCGTTCAAGGATTTTTGGTTGAATGAATCGTGCAAGATGTGGAAGGGTTTTAAGAATAACCTAACCAGAGACTACATCTGGGGGGACAAGATGGGTCAAGATCCCTGTCAGACCTATCCCTCTATTAACCCGGAGACTTGGAAGACCTTTGTTAAGAAACGGCTAGACCAAAAGTTCCAGGTGTGTATAGGTTATAAATAGTTCTTTAACTTTGCTTCAAAACTGAATTTTGAGCATATTATATTAATTAACTAACTTAGTTTTATTTTCATAGGAGAATAGCCAAAAACAAAAGGAGCGACAAGAAAAGAATATTTACAAGCACACAATGTCTCGGGGGGGTTACAAGTGGGTCGAGAAAAAGTTGATTGAAAAACAAATTGCAGAAATGGAGGAAGTGGCACGGACCGATCCTACCACTGTTCTACAGCCTCCGCCGCCCATCTCACGTCATACGAAATGGGTTGAGGGAAGGAAATCTAAAGAAGGAAAATTTGTTAATCTGGAGGTTGAAGCAGTTGCAAAGAGGATTGTAAGTATTTTGCTTGGTTGTTTATTCCTTTAACTTGTGGTTTTATAGCACATTACAACTTAAGATTTTTTCGGTCATTGCAGGAAGAACTTGAGCAGCAGACCACCCAAGGGTCCTTCACACCTTCTTGGAGGATGGACATCCTGGCCACGGCAATTGGGAAGCCCGATCGCCCCGGCCGGGTACTAGGGGAGCCCAGGACTGTAGGGTTTACCAAGTATTTCGGCCGTAGATCCCGATCCACCCGCACAGATTCTACTGAGGAGATATTGGCTAAGGCTAGGGCAGAGATGGAGGCCCAGTTGGAGGAGCAGGTTGCTTTATCCGAGCAGCAGATGAAAGCACAGTTCGATGGGCAGCTGGCAGCAAAGGTCCAGGAAGCTCTTTCGGGTTATATGGGGGAGCAGATCCGAGCGCAGATTGAGGCACAGGTCAGAGCGTCTACCATGCAGCTTGGACTGTCATCAAATTCTTCTCAACAAAGACAGCAGGTTTGACCATCTCCTATATATGTTAATTACCGAATTGTGGGTTTATCAATTAGGCTCACTCTGTATATTCCCATCTCCTGTAGGAGTCCCCTGCTACCGGTGGTCCAAGCGGCAAAGACAGCTGCAATCAGACTGTACCGTTAGGATCAATTCGTGAGAATGAATCAAATCCCACACCAAATAATGACCCTGAAGTTGGAGTAGAGTGTTATCTCCATCTCGATTTCCCTCGCCTGCACCCGGTCGCAGAAGCTCGCCAGTTCCCGAACGCCTCCTTCATACATAATAAGCTTATTGGGGAGGACTAAGTGAAGGTGTCTGTTACAAATATCCTAAATGATGAGGGGGGGACAGATGTACCCATTCCCCATAATGAAGTCACCAAACTATACGAGGCGATCGGGACATTCATCCTGTGGCCTAGACGACTTGTACACAATACTCCACAAAAGGCGCCGATTGATGCGGTATGTACACTTAATTTTTGAGACTCCTTGTTTCATATATTACAGTTTGTAAAAATATATAACATTGGTTTTTTCATCGCCTGCAGTTCTTTTCAGATGAATATCTTTCTCTCCAACTCTTGCGGGAGATGCAGCCATCTTTGCACTCCACAACCATTAAGATGCCTCCAGGAGTAGTCAGTCCGTATCGTTCATATGATTTTCTACTTGATGGTGACAGAGATATTGTGGAGTTTTTGACGATGGAAGAAATTGACCTCGCCTGGCTCGAATTAGCGACTTTGTACATGACTGTTACTTTTTATGTCTGTGCAATATTTTTACATCTATCTTTTTATAATTTCAATTATTTTACGATAGGTACTTCCACCAGCTGTGCAACCAATTAGGCAGGGGACAATACAGATTCCTTAGTCCAATGGCCTTGGTAAGGAGAGATGATTTTAAAACCGACAAGGCTAAGCTGGAGTATGAGGACGAGATGCGGGCTTATGTCATACATCAAACGTCAGCGAATTGGGGATCTGTCTATTTTGCGCCTATTCTTCAAGAGTAAGAGTCATTATTACCTTTTGCCAACTTTTCATTATTTGCACATTTACAAATGTTATGTTTCTGTGTGGACATAATATTCTTAATGTCTTTCAGTAAACACTGGTCATTAGCTTTCGTTTGCCCTATACAACATCGTCTGGTTTGGTTTGACCCCTTGAGATATAATATAACCTCATATTATAAAACCCTCTTATCTAAGTAAGTATTTTTAATGAATTTTTACTTTGGGCTACATAAATTATTTTCATGTATATGTGCTAATTTTAGTTCCATTTTTAGGGGCATTCAACAATGGCATTTTGCAGCAGAAACCGGTCAAATGGATGATGCCATCGTGACACAAAGACCTAGAGTAACTACCTTTAATTTAAATTCATTCAATGTTAGTCAATTGAGATATTATTTATTTTGTTATTAATTTATACTATTTCTTGTGATTTATAAAGTGCCCCCAGCAACCGACAAATAAGGAGTGTGGGTATTACATCATGAAGTATATGTGTGACATTATTGAGAGTGATCATACCGGATCCTTTACACAGGTATAAATTAAATTCTTATCTATAGCTTGATACAATCAGTACATAAATATATGATTTATTTATCTAACTTTGCATTAATCATAGCATCCATTATTGTTGCAGTTTTATGATGGAAACAACTCATTTGAAGACAAAGACCTTGATTCACTTCGTGACCGTATTGCTCAATTTTTTCTTTCATTTGTTGTTGGTTAAAAAGTGATCATTGCAAAAAATACTTTGTTGTGTAAACATGGAATTTTTTGTGTGTATATATATATGTTTAGTTTGATTTAGTTATAATATAGCTATGTATACATGTTGTGTGAATAATGTATACTGTTGATCGGCATTATATCTATTTCTGTGACATTTGCAATGAATACAGATTGGGAAACCAAAAGAAGTTAAATTAACCATCGTTTTTTTTTAAAAAAAAACATTAACCACGTCACAATTTACAAATGTGTGAGGTGGTTTCTGGAGAAACCAAGTCACAAATTGGTAAATTGTGACGTGGTTTCTCAAGAAACCACGTCACACATTACCAATTTGTGACGTGGTTTCCTGAAACCACGTCACAAATTTTTAAATTGTGACGTGGTTTCTCTGCCATATCTTTATCAGTATTAATCTAATTTTTTACAAACAACGTCACAATTTTTGTAATTTGTGACGTGAAAAAGATGACTTTTCACGTCACTTTTTGGTGTGACGTTAAAAGTCCAGTTTTACACGTCACTTCAATTTATGTCATACCAAAATGTGACGTGAAAAGCCCAAAATTTGTGACGTGAAAACCCTGTTTTGTAGTAGTGTCAAGATACACAAAAGATGACATTACATTAATTTGTAATATTTAGGAGCAAAAATAAAATGAAGAATATGTACAATATCGTCTATAAATTTGACTTGCATTATATCTACAATTAGACCATATTATGAAAGTGATTGTCTAAGAAAAAATCAACATCAACCATTCATAATGATTTTTTTTTTCATAAAATCAAATAAATTCTAGTTTTCTCAATTCAAATGAGATAAATATGACATTTTCCCTACAAATGTAATATAGAATTAATTAAATTCCAATATATATAATATCACATAATGATTTATGAATGAAATTTACTTAGTAATATTCACAACCATATATATAATTAAATTTATGAATAAATTGGTACAAGACATTGCTATGGTAGAAGACACTATTAATAGTGTTGATTTATGAATGATATTTGTATTATTTTTTTTCAAAGAGTAGCAAATAGTAGAGAAACAATAACCCATGTCAATCATTCATTTTTCGTGAAACAATTTTCACAGTCATAAATAATAGGGTAGAAAGAAATTGTGGGAACTTATATGCAATAAATATCAATAAGAAACAAAATAAACATAAATCTAGGAAAATATAAAAATAAAAATAAGCACATAAACCATGCATCAATTAATAAATAAATCAGTTTAGTTAAACAAATACAATAAAAAAAATTCAAACCTGCTTAGTAAAACTCAGTGAAAGAGCTCCAATAATATTGCTCAGCTCCAATATAATGCAAAACCAATAGTTACTTTTTGTATTTGTGGAAGAGTTCTTGTAATACTCTAACTAATTAACTCCATGATAAGACCAATAACCATCTTTTGGTGTATTTGATTTCATATATCATCCTTTCTTAATTTGGTGATAAAATTGCAATGTGAAGGTAGCAAGCGCAAAATCAAGTTTAAGAAGATTTGGTGAATTATCCCCTCAAGAAGCATGCAGTATGATTTCATCACTGCTAAAAAGAAATACTTATACAATATCAAGAATTATTGTAATTTGTCTTTCATAATTTAAACACTAAACAAAACTTGCATATCATATAGCCTTCTAGACTTAACGGATGATTTCCCCACAGCTTATGAAATGTCTTAGACATTATAATTATTTTAGATACTTTTCATAATAGTTTGTGGTCTTTTTGACTTCATGATCATTTTACCATTTACTTTCAATAAGTTGATATATACTTCTCCATGGCTTCTGGCCATAATAAAATATTTGCTCATAATTTTATATCAAAATATAATTATTCCTATATTTCCAAACATTGTTGCCTCAAATTATTAATTTGGGCATTGTTTATATGTGATCATAGCAAAATATACTAATTAGTCTTCAGGACTATTACATTTGGTGAAGCGAGAAGTTATTTGTCTCCAGGACAACATATCCAAATAAATTTATTGTTGTTATGACTTGTTTGATCATCCAAGTCATATACATTTTACGTTCATTGTTTAAATTCATGTTTTTTTTAATTTTATATTTATATATATATTATAACAAGTGCTACGGGTATTAATTTAATATTGCTATGATTTTGAGCTTATCTAATTCTTTATATTTATCTTATTACAATATTACTTTAATTTTATAAGAATGGCCAGCAGCCATAGTACTTTATATATTGTGATTCAATGACTAGAAGTCACATCACTATTTTAATATTTCTTTTGTAAAATGAACATTGTGAGTTCCACTAAATTCTGTAAGAAAAAGTAATTGTGGCACTCTGATGATTGAGTTGTTATAAATATAAAAAGCCTGAAGGCTTATTATTGTCATGTATCAAATGATAGAAAGGAGCTTTATAGTCTTAAGAAAACATTTCTTTGAGAACAAGCAGCACAACATAATTCTTGAATTATGTTAATTATTCAGGAAGAATCTTCTAATATATGAGTAACCAAATCACCAAATCATAAATAAAAACAACAAAATGTGGTAGATACTAATTAGATAAGAAAATATGGTTCAAAATATTTGAAAATCATGGACCTGAAGTCCAAAATCCAAAATAAAAGTTACTATGGGATATCAATATTTATGGGAAATATATTTTTTCACAAAGGCAATGAAGATTGCAATAATGCATATTATTTTGAGGTGAATACAAATATTCTACAAATATTAGTAGTCTAGCAGTGTATAAAAAGAAAATATGTGTTAATAATTGTATATATCCCACTTGATGATGAAATTTACCTGAGAATCATTAATGATTCTATAAGCATATATAAGAATTAACTTACAAAATATATTGTTACTTAGAAAATATATAAGTTTGTACATTACTTGACCAATAGATCAAGTTATTAAATTCCTCAATGATTTTAAAATCACGAATATAGGTCCCATATAAATATTTGTTTATTTTGCTGCTATTACATGTTACAATTTTGTGGAAAAATAAAATTTTTGTAGGTACACAAATAGATAATGAATTTGAATCAATATGTGAATGCGACATATATCATGGAGTTATGTTATATGAACACATTTTAGAAGAACATTTGATGATAATGCATCAAGTATAATTAAACCAAAATGAAGTTAAATTCAACTAGCATTGGAAGGAATATGCTTGGAAAGGTAGTAAATTCAATCGAGACAAAATGACAAAAGTGACATTGTCAACAGGGGGAGTAAAAGTGACATTGTTGTTATGTGGAAAAGTAAAAGTGATCTTATTTTCAGGGGAGAAAATATCATGCTGTACTCTTTTTCCCTTAACTATGGTTTTGTCCCATTGGGTTTTCCTGGTAAGGTTTTTAACAAGGCAACTTTGATAAGTATTATGTACTCTTTTCCTCTACTGGGTTTTTGTCCCATTAGGTTTTTCCTAGTAAGGTTTTTAATGAGGCACAATAATATTTGTTTATAGACATCCAAGGGGGAGTGTTATAAAATATTATTCTATTAGTGGATGTCCATATTACCATATCTTAGGATTCTTCTTAGGATTCTTTTCTTCCTAAATGCCTAAACTTTGTAACCTCTCAATGAATTATTTGTAGGGAGTTTCCTTATGGTTAATGCCATAATGCTTACCATTACTTATTTGTAACCATAGGTAGAAACTTCAATGTGGAGATGCCTATAAATAGAGGTCATGTTCAAGATATTCTTACATCATTGAATCACAAATGAAAGTGATAGATTCATGTTCATCTCTCATTTCTTTTTTGTTATTATATTCTCTCTTCTTCTCTCTTCTTTTCTTTATTTTTATAAAAAAAATTAAAATATTCTATTTGGGAAGAAGGTTGAAGTAAGTCAGAAACGAAAGGTTATCAAAATCGACAACAGGCCTAGTTACCCAAACAAGCACATCACTTTTATATGTTTTTTGTTTTGATTACAACAAAGCATCACATGATGGTTTTACAAAGTGGTCCTATGCCTTCATTGTTGGCTACATTGGCCAAAAAACAATAATTCTTTGCTACAATTTGCTAGATTTTGCCCCAGCTAGAACTATTTAGCCCAAAAAAATATTATAGCACTTGTCAAGTTGCTGGACAATTTACCTTGTCTATGCCAAGGACCATTTTTATAGGGATTCTTAAAGCCAGTAGAGAACATTAAATAACATTTAGATTTTTTCCAAAAACAAATCCACAGCATATATCAGTTTCTTGTTCGGTTCAAAATATTTGTCGATTGATTAATGTTATACACGAATATTTTTTAAAAAAAGCTCCCCCCAAATATAATGCATAATTTTTTCTAAAAATGTACCAGATAGGTACTCAAAATTATACTACTAAATCGATTCTGAATTTTTATTTTTCTTATGAAAAATAGGAAAGTAGAAGTATATTTCCGACGCCAACTACTTTTAAATATATAAATATCTTGATTATCCATGTGTATCAATATATTTGTGCCTTATATATATAATAGAAAGACTTATAAATAGCTTAATTATATTTCTACCATGTGGGAATCCCACGACACATTAGATTGAATTCCATGCATAATTTAGGGTTTTTGGATGGCACGGTAAAGTATCTCAATGTAATCTTTTTTTATAACCCATTGGACTACCCAATGTCCAACCCTTAGTTTGGGTCATATTTTCAAAATATTTGAACAGCCAATTAATTTAGCAACTACTATGCCTCTCCTTAAGATCTCTTTTCTTTCTATACATAGGAACATAAAATTAAACACAAAACTTATTACCCAGGCCCCTCATAAAGCAGACTAAAATCGATTATAACTGACATTGGGTAAAGTCGCGGCGGTTCCCCTACCCTAGTGCACATCCTCGAACCGTCTGTGTTAATTGCAATATACTCCATATATAGGTAATTTCCATTGTATCACTTTAAATGTAGAGATTTAAGCTTTATATGAATCAATATTTAGAGGTGTCTACAATTATTTTTCTTTTGCTTAAAAGAGCACAAAATTATTCATTTATTTTTAAATAAATATAAAACAAAATGCTCTATCAAACAAAACGTTTACTTTAGCATAAATATCAATCCACGAATTCTTTGAACAAAATGCTCTATCAAACAAAACGTTTACTTTAGCATAAATATCAATCCACGAATTCTTTGAACAAAATGCTCTATCAAACAAAATGTTCTATAATCGTCATTCTATTATATGATATTTCCTATTATTATACATTTTATTATATTTCCTACAATTCTTTGAACAAACAGGCACTGATGATTTTAAAAGGGATTTGGATCCATGTTCATGGGTAAGGAAAAGTATTTGTGTTTCATTCCTACTATTATTAATTTCTATTGTTGTTGTAGGATTGAATTGAATTGAAAAACATTATTGCTCCACGTCTGTGCATGACAGGCCAATGACGAAGGCCAGAAAGGAACAAAATTGAAGTGGGATTCTCTCACCATTAATCTAACATTGATTTTGTCTTCCCAAAATTAATTACAATTATCCTGCCATGATCCTTCCATGTGAGGCAGGCCCCTTATTTAATCCTTTAATAATATATATATATATAGATACACACACACATATATAAATATTATAGCAATGACTCACCGTAGGGTCCTTAAAATGCAAACCCTTCATTGTCGCTGATCACTCCTCTTTTATGAATAAATAAATAATTAACGTTTTGAGTGATTAAACCTAATTCTTTATACATTAATCTCTTGTGGTGCTACGGCTGCCTGCTGTGACAATGGTGCACGTCAATGAGCACGCCCGATTGTGATGTGTCAATACATAAACCGGCTTGAATGGGTTGATCGTGGGCGTCTAAAAGTTACACATGGATGGCTTGATGATGCAATCTGCATGTTTATTAGAAGCAAGAGATTAATAAATACATTATAATGACCCCCATATTGACGTCCCAGATTTTGATTCTTTGTTGATTCCCTCGCATTTTAGCTACATCAATATTTTAATCATTCAAAAGATTATTCAGTTAGAAACATTAGTTATGACACATTAATTTAGAAAGTTGTTTTTATTTATATGTATAACTTTGAAAACACCAACAAATATAAAGATACAGATCATTAATAAATCAATCAACAGAGGAAGTAGAAGTAACACTCCATCCTGTCTTAATTATAAGATCACATTCACTTTTTTTGTAGAGATTAAGGAAGCAAATTAGTCAATTAAATTATAATAAATATTACATATAATTATATTATAGGTTAGTCTATAAGTATGATAAATAGATTTTGAGGAAAAAGGATAAATATAAACAATTTAAATTTATTTATTTTTTATCCTTAATTTCTCAAAAAAGTTAAATTGATCTTATAATTAGGACTAGACTGAGTAGTATTTTTGGTCCATCTTGATCCATTTATCATTACAAGTAATTAAGTTTCAATAAACTCAAATAATTTTAATAGTAACAAATAAATGAAAAATTTTGTAAATAGTATAGAGTCCGATTGTAGATTATCAAACTATATGAATTAAATTAAAATTTAACAAAATAGTCATTGTTTATTGGCACAAACCTGCATTGTATTTGGGCTTTTTAAAAGTTCCAATATTTCTGTTAATTTTTCTCTTTTATATATTTTAAATTTTTGTGTCTTTTTATATCTTATAATTAAATTCGAATTGGTTCTTCTAAATTTTTATTTAAAATAGGCCAGAAATATTTGTTTTAATAAAGAAGTTTTACCATCTACGCACACATTTGATTGGAAAGGAGTAGAATCTAGTTAAAATATATAGATGACTTTTGCTCACACACACACACACATACAGATCAGAAAAGGTCAATTGGAAGCGGACAAATGAATTGACTTTAAACATCTGTAGGAAGGAGTTCCTTTTTATGAAAGTGGGAGTTTCTTGCTTCCCACCATCTACAGTGCCTATTTAGTAGGCTTAGCTGTAAATTTTTATTTTATATGGCCGAGGGTATGGACCATCACACGTACATTTCTTTTTCTTTTATACGCAGTTACGCACATATGTGTGTGTGTATTTCAACATCCTCAAAAAAGAAAGAAAAAAGACACCAATTGCTGTCTTCATTAATTAGGGGATGGTCTTAAGAAACTAATAGTATATCTTTTACATAAGATTGTGGCAAACTACGAATTTGATTGCCTAATATTACGTAACATTTCAGTTTAATTCTTTAAATCTATAAAAAATAAATTTTCAATCCTTAAATCTCTATAAGCCTTAAATGATGATTTAGTATGTGAATAATTGATTTTTAAAGAAATCAAAACTTATTATATTAATATTTGAGACTTTGAGACACTACTACAGAAAATGCCTATAGCATCACTTATTTTGGCCCTATAGCAGCGCTTATAAGCGCTGCAATAGCCAGTGATGCTATAGGCTATTAGGCCTATAGCAGCGCTTCAGCGCTGCTATAAGGCACCTAAAATTTACCTATAGCAGTGCTTATCGAAATAAGCGTTGGTATTGAATTTTTTTTTAAATATTTGATTTTATTTTATATGCCCCACCTGCATCAGTGCTAAAATACCAGCAATTCTATACAGTTCCAGGCAACGAAAATACACCAATAACTCATCCAAAGAGCAATGTACAAATGAACCAACCATTCTAATTTGGGAAACAGCACACTACTAGCTATACTACTATATATCTACATTTGTACTTATTGAAAAAGAGGTAGAACATAAGTGCACCATTCCTCAATTAGCGCATTCATTCGTTCCCTCGACAATGAGTGGCAACGTGCGTCTGGGTAATACTGCACAAAGAGATAAATTTGAATGGCAATCAAATCTACTTGAAATCTAATAACAAGTTCAAATACAATTAGAGTTGGCAAAATATAAAACTTACTGTCAATGGAATGCTACATCGATCATGTGTAACGACATCCCTCATAAATTGCATCACATAGTATCCACAGTCGTTGTTATTGGGTTGGAAGGGGCACTGTAACAAAAAATACCAGATATCATATGAGAAACATATACTTTATGTTGGAGTAGATTGTTTAAAAAATTGAATAACTTCTAGAACCTGGACTGTGAGCCACTTATAAGCATCTTTCTGGTCAAGGGTTTTGGAATAACTCAAGTTAACGGAGGACCGAAAACTGGTCAATGCGCTGGAAACGAAACAAAGTAAATTAATTTTATTAGCTAGGGTCATAAAATGACAAATGATGCAACGGATTCAAAGAATGCTGACATTCACGTACCTATTGACAAGGCGCATCAAAGCTTGGCAACTTTCTGGTTCAGCACCATACACAGGATCCAAATAGTAAATCAAGGGATTCGCTTGTGCTTGCGGATAGATGACAAGCAAAAGCCAGTGCTGCCTAAAATTTTTTAGAACGTTACGTCAGTATATATAAATGATGCTTGGAGCTAAGAATACGATGAAACCTATAATGCATATCACTTACCCTGTATTAATTGGAGCTAAGAATAAAGTCATGCCTGTTTTCCTTTAAAGAAAAGCGCTTTTTAAGCTTCGCGGACTGCTCATCATAGCTCACACCCGCAATATGTGCTATCTCATAGGGGCTTATGAATTCGAACGAGACATTATCTCCGGCAATCATGACATGTTCATGCAGGTGCCTTCAAAGAAACCATACAAACTCCCAATTAGTGTAAAACTTATGACATTAAACGAAACCCCAATGGAACACATATATACCTGATCCATAAATTGATAGCCGTACCACCGAGCCATCCTTGAATAAGCACGTCCATGATCTTATCCTTAAAAACATGCTCAACCATATTTGACACCCCAAATATACGCTTGTCGAATGGAATATTGGCAATAAATTCGGGATATAGGGTGGCTGCAAATGCTCGCAATCGAGCACGATTTGGCGTCTCGGCGCTTGTACGTTCAATAACAGGAGGCGCTTGTACTTTCTTCTTGCCCTTGGCTTTTGTTGCCTACAAACCATGTAAATAGAAAGTCTGAAATTTTATTCCAATAAAAAAGAATGCTAGTTTAATTGATTAGTAAATAATCACCTGTGACAATGGATCAGTATGTGAACTCTTTTTCTTCATCACTTGACCACCGGTACCTTGGACATTAGGCCTTTGTGCTTTCTTTCCGGTAGAACGTGTACCCTGAAAAAACATGTAAATAAAAGAGCATTCTTCCAACACAATGAATGCTAGTGTAAATGCTATTAGTAGTAACCACCTGTGGTGTTGGCTCAATCAAACCAACGGGCCAAGCAACGAAAGCACCGATAGCATCTTGGACCCTAGTCATCTCATCAGTAGGGAACGGTATTGGTGCCCCGTTGTTGTAGGAGGATTCAATCATTACTCTCAGTGCATTTTTAGGCAACGACGAGTTGTGCAGGGTCGTGTTGGAAGTGTTGTAGACCTTCCCTCTGGCAACTACTTCACTGAAAGAGTAATCGATATACAGCCTGCAGTCTGACTCGCCCTACGAAAGAGTTGACAACATTAGCTCACAACGCATAATATAACAATGTCGCTGCAAGTTTGTAAGCAGAGAATGTATGAACTACCTGAGGAATTTGGGCCCGCGGCATCGTACAGCTGCTCTCCCTTATGCTTGGACTTTCGACAGGAGGAACGTTACCTTGTTGCACGAAGTTCGACGTTTGTGATGCAACATTATATCGCTGGTAAAATTCGAACATCTGCTCGGACTTCCGATGCAGTTCCTCGTTCTGTCGTTGCATCTCCTCGTCCCGTCGTTGCATCTCCTCCCTCAGAGTTTGAACTTCTTCTTGTAACGCTCTTACTTCGCCTTTTGATGCCCTATGTTGGCGGCCAAAGTAAGAAGAGGGCGTGACCCCTAGACCTGTGCCCCGAACACGGCCCGAATACTCAGGGCGATCGAGCGCTCTGCTCAGGAAATCATTGGGGCCAAATTTGTTGACCTCGTCAGGGTATTCTTGTGACAACATATCCTATAACAAGAAGAAATGGTTGTTAGATATTAACTTAGCAAAGTCACCGGTTAAAAAGATATTACAAAGTCCAAGAGAATGACTAACACATCGTTCACGGACTCTTCTAACCTCGTCGTGAATGATGGTACCGTCCTTTTGAGAGTGTCCCCGAAACCAGAGGCCATGCCGTGGTGGCTTCCCTTCTAGGCCATGTTCCTTAATCTGTCAAGCAAGCCAGGTGAACACATAATTAATCACGTAAACATTTATTCATAATTTTGTATTTAGAAGCGTTACTAACATACCATATCTTGCTCCAATTCAGGAAAGGTCTTTCGTCCGCCCATATACAGATATTCGCAGCTTTTAGCCGCCTGTTAATTCTTTGACTTACTTCCTCAAACTCCGGTGTCAAATGTGATTGCACAAATTCATTCCAATGTTCCTGGGTAATTGACCCTGCGAATGCCTCTGGGGGTGTTAGAACGATTTCCCCGTCTGCATCTCTCAGGAAGTACTTGGTTAAATTTGTGCGGAAACCGCGATGCATTCTGGAAGCTTTCAGCATGACATACTCCCTATGAGAATCATCAATATGAAACATGGACTGTAACAATAGAAATCATATTAGATTTGTTAGTTACAATGTTGTCATAATAAAACTAAATTGTAAAAAGGCACCTAACCTGAATCTCTGACCAAACCGCATTCTTGCGGTTCTCCAATCTGTGATAGTAATAGGCACTTTCTGCCGAACAGTGCACCCAATAAAACCAGAGAGGTCTTTCGCAGTCTCCCCGATTGGTTGGTTATTTTCGTTCCATTTAAGTCTGGTCTTTTTTCCCAGAGATCTGCACCTGAGTAGTTTACGCATAAGGGTGATGCCACGGGTAGCATCCGCCTCGACAGCCTCTCTACCCGCATCGATATCTGGCTCCACAATCAGTTGTTCTTCTTCCTCGTCGTTCAGGGGGGATCCATTTTTCTGCAAATTAAAATAATGAAACAAGACATGATTTTAGTGCAAAATAATTAAATGAAGTAGTTCACAATGTAAAACAGAAATACATACAAACTTAAATCAATATGAGGGCTTTTGTCTCTTTTTCCTCTGTGTTATATTATCTAAAATTGTTTGCTTCCTCTTTTTTGTTGGATTTAGGGTTGTGTTGAGCCAAATGCCTTCTTCATGATCACTCCTTACATAAACAGGCTCATCTTCATCGTCATATCCGTCTGCATCAATCTCTTCTGCCAGTAACGTATCAAATGAAGGATCCTCTTCTATCATATTCATATCATCATCACTACTTTCATCATCAACTTGTTTGGCATAATTTTTGTTTGACTGCATGACAACTGACCAATTCTTCTTAGAAGGATCGGCAATGTAAAACACTTGTGATGCTTGGGACAGTAGAATGTAAGGATCATCCTTATATGCAACTTTAGAAAGGTCGACCGATATAAACCCAAATTCATCTAACCGCCGTCCACTATGGTTGTTAACCCACTGACATCGAAACACAGGAACTCTGAACATGGTGTAATCTAACTCCCAAATGCAATCAATCACACCAAAGTATGCCATCTTCGCATATATAGGATTTGTATCTCTCGCACTGGATATATGTAATGCCTCAGCAACAAGTGTGACTCCACTATTCTCATTGTGCTTTTTTCATCCTGGTCTTTTGTATAGAATGTGTAACCGTTGATTGCATAGGCGGTGTATGAAAATGCGTGCAAACCCGGTCCTTTCGACAGCCAAAACAATCTTTCAGAAACTGATCCAGCATTAAGATCAAACTGCTGACAAATGCGAGCATTGAACCATCTAATGAATGTTTTGTTGTGCTCCCTTGTAATCAAACTCTCATTTCTATCACCGTGTATTTCCCGCAGGAGTTTTTTGTGTTCTTCAACGAATGGTTCAACCTCAAGAGTGTTGTGAAGAATATACAAGTGAGCAAGCTCCCTTTCAGCATTCGAAATGCGTATTAAGTTGAACCCACTTATTCCTTTCCCCAATAATCGCCCATCGTGACGAGACTTCTGCAAACCAACATGTGCAACACTTGATAAGTAATCGGCACACAAATCACTCGCTTCTTCAACGATGTATCGTTCAGCAATACACCCCTCTGGTCGATATCTGTTTTTGACATACCCCTTTAAAACTTTCATGAACCACTCAATCGGGTACATCCATCTCAAATAGACTGGGCCGCACAGTTGAACCTCTTTGACCAAGTGTACAGTAAGGTGAACCATGATGTCAAAGAAGGATGGGGGGAAATACATTTCAAGTTCGCACAGGATACAAATGATCTGCCTCTGCAAATCCTGTAACCGTCCTATATCAACAACTTTACTACAAATGAGCCTGAAGAAAATACACAGTCTAGTGATCGTCCTACGCAGTTTCTTGGGTAAAATGTTGCGTATGCCGACCGGTAAGAAATTTTGCATCAGGACATGACAATCATGAGATTTCAGGTTCTTCAACTTCAACTCTTTCACGAATACAAGGTTCTTTACATTTAAGGAGTAGCCTTCTGGAA
This sequence comes from Mimosa bimucronata, assembly GCA_037074515.1. Taxonomy (NCBI): domain Eukaryota; kingdom Viridiplantae; phylum Streptophyta; class Magnoliopsida; order Fabales; family Fabaceae; genus Mimosa; species Mimosa bimucronata. Next base: position 11,524,384 of record CM073441.1, read on the forward strand.
CTTTGATCCCATTCAGGACCTCACAGAATGATCTTTTCTCTTTCTTCGAAAGGGTGTATGCTGCTGGAGGTAAATAAGTGCGGTATCCTCTCTCGACAGGTGCCAACTCTTGTCTTATTCCCAACTTGAGCAAATCTAACCTTGAATTGACACCATCCTTAGTTTTTCCTTGCATATTTAGCAACGTGCCAATTAGGTTATCACAGATGTTCTTTTCAATGTGCATCACATCCAGAAAGTGCCTAACATATAAGGACTTCCAATACGGGAGTTCGAAGAATATGGACCTCTTCTTCCAGCCACTTGTCAACACATTTTTAGCAAAAGGCTTGCCAAAATCATTCTCCAACGCGTTCACCTTTTCAAAAACGTCATCCCCGGTCAATATCCTCGGTGGCCTACCTTCTTCTAAGCTCCCGTTAAATGCCTTCTTCCACCTTCGCCAATGATGTTTTAACGGCAGGAACCTCCGATGTCCCATGTAAACATTTTTCCTACAATGCTCCAGCCGCATCGAATGGGTATCATCTTCACATATAGGGCACACACCATATCCTTTGATGCTGTATCTGGACAAATTACCATACGTTGGGAAATCATTTATCGTGCCAAACAACATGGCCCTCAATTTGAAACTTTCTTCCTTACTTCCATAAAAAACCGTCTCACTTGAATCCCACATATGCTTCAGGTCTTCAATCAAAGGATCCAAGTACACGTCTATATCGTTGCCGGGCTGTCTAGGCCCGGAAATAAGCATGGAAAGCATCATAAACTTGCATTTCATGATCAAATTTGGGGGGAGGTTGTATATCATTAGAATCACCGGCCATGTACTGTGAGTACTACTCTGAACTCCATGCGGATTGATTCCATCAGTTGCCAAAGCAAGCCGTAGGTTTCTCGGTTCTTCACCGAAATCAGGGTACTCGTAATCAATATTTTTCCATTGGGGGGCGTCTGCGGGGTGCCTAAGCTTGATGTCTTTAATCCTCTCATCAGCGTGCCATGTCAAAAGTCTTGCAACATTCGCATTACTGTACATGCGCCTAAATCTTGGAATGATCGGAAAGTACCATAACACTTTAGAAGGACTCTTACCTTTCTTTCCATACCGAGATGTGCTGCATTTAGGACACTTCTCCAACGACGAATACTGGTTCCGGAATAAAATACAGTCGTTGGGGCATGCATGTATTTTCTCATATTTCATACCGGTCGACCGGAGAATTTGCTTCGCCTCGTATGTTTTCGAGGGGAGTACATTCGCTTCTGGGAGTATATCTCGCAGAGCAGACAGCAGCGCGGTGAAACTTGCATCACTCCAACCGTATCGTGCCTTCAAGTTATACAATTTAAGCACCGCACTCAATCTTGTGTATTTGCTGCATCCCACATACAAAGGCGTCTCTGCATCGCTCTTCAACCATAATTAGTATGATTTATTGATTAACATACTGCCAAGAGCATTTTGATGCTGCCTTAAGTTAAAATCTAATGTAGGTCATGGAAGAAATTGGTCAAGTGAAGAGGGAGTTGCGGAGAAGGAAGCCGGCAAAAGTGTAAAAATAATGGCCCAAACTTTTTGTCAATCTCGCTGCAGCCACCAAATTTGATCGCTGTGGCGAGCCAAGCCTTAAATTAGGCCTAAAGTCTCTATCAATCTCGCTGCAGTGACCAAATTTGGTGGCTGCAGCGAGCTCTTCATGACAACAACTTTGCTGTCATGATTTTCAGGGCTTTTGGGGGGTTATAAATGAGACCTTACCCTGAAAATCACTTTCTTCAAGCCTCCAAAGTCAAAAAACCTCAGCTCTCCTAGGGTTTCTTGGTCTCTTCATCATTCCCACTCAAATCCTCACCATTTCCACTCATCTTCACTTTTATTTTGCTGAAATTCTGCACTATCTCTCTTCTTCCTTCCATTCTCTCATCATTTCTTCTTCACTCTTCTCCATTTTCATCCAACCATGGAGTCCGCTATTGGGGGAGTGCTTGAGCTCGAAATTTCATCAATAAGAGGCTAGAATCTTGGTGCTTTGGTAGTGTGAAGGTGGCTCTTGCTTCAATGGGTAAAATAGGGGAGTTATTTGTTTTCTCATGCTCTTTTCCTTATGTATTGAGTTGTGTGGTTGCATTTCTCTTGTATATTTGGATTGGATACATGATTTTCCATTCTCATTGTCTATGAATTGGAATATTTGTTTTGGATATTGAGTTATGTCAATTAAATCATATTTATGTTCAAATTTCCTATTGGATTTGTGATGCTATATGATTTTTAATGGTTGCTAGATTGTGTAGCTTAATTTATTCAATTGAATGTTGTGGTTGCACATTCCTGAGAGGAATCGATTTTCAAAACTCAAGTTCTAACACACACCAAGTGGAGCTTAACACTAACCCTAAGTAATAGCTATGAAAGTGGTTGGTTGATTAGTTATTAATTAGGGCTAGTGGACCCCTAGTGGTTGCTTGGGGCTTTTCAATTATACTTGGTGAATCTTTTAGCTCCCAATATCAATTTAATAAAGCATGAGAGCCATCGTAACACTACCAACGCCCATCTTATAATATTCCCTTAATCCAAACACTTTCTTTCACCCTTTGATCCAAAATACCAAAAACAAGTATTTACATTTTCTTTATAGTTTCACCAAATGACTTTTCAAACCAAAACCCAAGGCACGTTTAGACAAAAGGTTAAATAAGTGGTATATATGATAGAAAGCATGAATTAGTTTCTTTGTTGCTTCTATTTTAAATTTCCTTAAATTTAATTTAAAGCTTTATGTGATTCAACCATCAATAGGCCACAAAGCACATATCAATTTTTGAACTTTACAAAGAAATTAATCGATAGTTGCAAGTATCATCGATTGTCAACTCAATTTTCTGATAGAAGAACAATCGATGAGTAAGTTGACCATTGAGTATTGAAGAACCATCAATGATTAGTTTGGCCTTCAAGTACCATACCTTGTGTTAGAAAATAAGAAGTATTTTCAAAAGTATGACTGATTATCGATCGGCAAATTAACCATTGATAAATCAAGTTCCATCAATAGTCAAATTGTCCAATGAGTATTGCTTTATATGTCCAATTGATAACTTAATGTTTAATTGAGTATTGCAGGTAGAAATCTTTAGAGCACTGAAACCTTCATCGAGTAAACAACAAATGCTAGATAACCAACCACTTCCATCAATGAAAGAACTTCAAGAACAATCGATGGATGAGAGAACCATCGATGATTGAATTTGAAAGTTTGAATTTACTTACCTCCTATGATTAATTTCCTAATAACTAACTTTACATTTCTAGTTTTTTTGCTTGGTGCATTTTAGGAAAGTTTTGTTAGTCACAGAAGACAAGCTAAACACGCTGATAGTGTACTTACTAGCCGTTAGTGGTTTGCATCTTGGACAAAGTTTTTAACTAGCAAATAAAGTGCAAATCAACCAGACAAAATGCAAGGAGTAACCACAACCATTGATCTTCATGAAATCACTTCTGCATCTCTAACACTCTCAACGGCTTGTTCAACAAGCTTCAATGGGTGAATTTTCATTAGAGGCTATATAAGCATTTGAAGCTGAAGCTTACAAGGTAGAGACATTAAGTAAACCTCAACTAGAATTATAAAAGCATACAAGTCTACTATCTATGTTCTCTCATTGTTCTTCAAGTGTAATATTATATGCTTAAGTGTGTGAGAAACTATGCAAGAATCCCCACCTTGTATTATTTTTTATCTTAGATTTTGGGTAGACTTATCAATGCCTTTGTCCTTTACTCTTCAATTTTAATGGTAGGATATGGGACTTGTTTAAGGCATGCATTGTGAAAATTGCTTTGCAACTGGTTGTTAAATGGTGATATGTGAGCCTAAACTTGCTATGAGGTTGTTTGAGCATATATTTCACTAAATTGAGTGGATGCTTAATTAATATGTTGATTTCTAGAACTTTTCTTAATTCTTTATTGAAATTGCATCGGCCATGTGTTTTGAAAATGATAGAGGCATTTATTCATCACCCACTACAACCAAACATAAACCATTCTATTTTACCCATTTTCACCCCTTTAAATTTGTACCATCATTTGGTTGATTATGCATTTTCTAGGTTTCCTATGTAGCACTTGCCATGATATTGCTATGAGAAAGCCATTTTTACAAAGGTGTTATATGCCATGTTAATAAAAGGAAAAAAAAGAAGTATGAAAAACAAAAGAAAAATAGAAAGAAATGTAGAAAATGACAAAAAGAGTGCAAATATAAGGCAAAATGTGGAATATGGCTAATATGTGCTTGAACTTGTGGTTTTCATTGCTACCAAGTATATTTTGACTTGTTTATGCATTTCAACCATTTTATTTCATGACTTCACATGTTCTTCCATTTTTAGCCCACAACCATCATTACAAGCCTTTAAGCCCTCTTGATTCCTTGTGTGTGTGTTCAATTCATGGAGATTGTATAATTAGTACAAGCTTATGGTAAATTGCATGTTGAGAAAGTAAGAGTGATTTGTGTGATAAACTTATCCTTGAGAGTGCTCACATGTTGTCATTGGACTCCTAATTGCATTGTTAATTTTCCCTTTGCATTTCTTGAACATGTCCTATTCCAACTTGAGAATTTTGATTAGCTTAGGCCATTGTCTTTGTGAATCTATGCTTTGTCCAGGAGTACAAAGGCCTAAGTGTGGGGGAATGATTGCACTTAATAATTGCATATTTTTACCCACTAATTATGGTGAATTAATGCATGTTACAGGCTAATACATGTGCTTAAATTTATCATTGTAGGATCAAGAATTGAAGAATAATCAAGCAAGGAACAAATGCAAAATTCCAACTCTCATGCAGTTAGCCATGACTTAGTATGAAGAAAGCCACGGCCTTCAAGTTTTTTCATCTTCGCCATGGCACCCCATGGCGAAATCCTGAGGTTTGCCTAGACTTGGGGCTTTTAGACCCGAAACGAGTTGAACCTGATCCGCCCCACCCTAAATTTCTCCTAATAGAAAAATTGGTCAAAATGGGAACCTTAAGCCTGAGATTTTGAATTCTTCATTCCTCTTTGATCTTTCACTTCTCCAACTCCAATTTCCATCCATTCTTCAACCAAACTCCATTCCACTTTGATTTTCCACTTCTTTTGCACCATTACTATCTACTCGGTTATCTATCATGGAACACAATTTCAAGGATCAAGAAAATGAGTGGCTAGCATCATGGGGATTATTGGTGGGATGATGCAACCGAAAGTTCAATGAGCCTTCTAGTGGAGTAATTAGTGTCTTCTTATGTCCAATTTCACTTATATATTATAGGTTTTTGTAATTTGTATATGTATGTGTAATTGGCAGGAATGCACAAGAGGAGGGTGAATTGTGCTTTCTAAAAACTTAAAATTTGATAAGACAGAATTTATACTGGTTCAGCCCAAACTCTTGGCCTACATCCAGTTCTCCAACTTTCAGTTGGGTTCCACTAATTCCCAAGATTCAAACCAGGCTCTTGAGTACCTTTACATGTGATCTGTCACAGTATGAACTTCCCCTTACAGATCCCTCCCCTTTACAACTTGTAAGAATACACCCCCTTCCACTGGGATCCCACTATCTCAAGGAAATTACTCAAATCAAAAGTATATCAGAAAAAATACAGAGATTGCTCACACACTTGAGCTGATAGTATTACAGATTGAAGAACAGATGAGAGAACTTAGATAGTATTGATTGCAGTAGGAAATTGTAGTTGGATATTACTTAATGCTCTCTACCAACCAATTTCTTCTTTAACGCTTATATAGTCCTTAGGAAATTTTCTACCCCGTTGAGTAAAGTCTGAGCCTTCTGTGCAGCAGTTGTGAAGCCAAGAGAGAGAGATGAAATTCTGGAGATTGATGATGATTTTGAGATGCAATTAATGCTCCAGAATGCCAATATACATTTCCTCTTTCTTTTTCCTGAGCCCATTGTACTAGATTGAGTGTTGCTAAGTGTAACGGCTATTTGGTCTGATTTTTCTGTGTCTAACGTTAACTGCCCAAAATAGCAACAAGTACATTTTCCAATATAAAGATAGTTAGACCTGAGAAAAGAACCAAATTTGAAAGTTTTCAGTTTTCAATCGATTGCAAATGTTGTCCATCGATTGATCTCTCTAGTTGTCAATCGATTGCCTTCAGATTGCTTCAGATTTTCACCTGCATCACTCGATTGATGTGTTAGCTATCGAATAGAAACTGAGGCTGTCACTCGATTGCATGTTTTCTCAATCGATTGCCTCTTGACAATCGATTGATCAAGCTCTAATCGATTGCATATTTCATTGTTTTAAAGTAAGCTTCAATCGGTTGCCAACAAATTGCATATCGATTTCTATCTAAACCAATTGCCACTCCAATCAATCGATTGATTGAATTCTGATTACTTAGTGTAATTCTGCATATCAATCGATTGCCTGGTTTCCCATCGATTGACAGGTTGCACTCGATATGCCATCGATTGCAGGATACATTCTTCAATCGATTGACTGATTCTTCAATCGATTGCTTAACTTAGATTTTAAGAACCAGTTTTTTGAAGTATTTTTCTAAGTTAAGATCTCATGACCCTATTGCCTAACTCATGTTTGGTTATCATCAAAATGTAGAGTTCCAACAGTATGTGGTGATTGGAACATGTTGCACTATGAATTTTATGTTGTAACTTGTTTTCTTGTAGGTCATGTATGTAATTAAGAGATTTCTTTTATGTGCATGAACATTAAGTGTTAATTACTTGGCATAATTCAATTGATGTGGTAGCATTGACTATTTACTTTAAATTGCTAGTTTAAACTAAGGCATTTTCTTGTTGCATCTAGCATTAGACACTAGATTTATTCTTGAAGGGTCAAATTATACCTTCAAGAAGAGACTCATTGTGTGTTGTAGGCGATTGCCTTTGGGTAATTACATTTGGTCTTGGATTTTTCACTTCCATATCTTTAAGAAGCTAGGAAGGTTGCATGTATCCCATCAAGAGGCCTTAATCCCATCAAAAGAGTTTTCTAATCACTTTACTCACTTTTCCAAATTCAAAAACCCAAAAACAAGTTACTTTGCATTCCTATATTTCGAAAATATCAAAAAGACAATTCAATGATCAAGCTCCACTTTATTTGCTTTCTCTTGCATTTAGGTTAGTTTAGGTAGCAAAATCAGTTGACTCCTTGTGAGACGACCCAAGTTTGTGCCATTATTGCAAAAGCCTTGGTTTTACATGCTTTCTTGCATTTGACCCTGAAGCACATTCTGACAAAGGTCAAATCAACCTTCTAACCTGAAATATTTATAACGGTAAACAATTTACAGCTTGAACCCATTATATTAAAATGAAAACAGAGCATGAGCTTGCAGATTCCGTTTCTCATAATCAGTAATGATTAATCTCCAAACATTAATTCTAATCTATCTCTAACAAATTCCAAACACCTATTCATTTTTAATTTATTGAATGAAAATCGAAGGGTTAAGCCATGATTACCAGCTCACAAGCCCCCAAGATTTGAACCAATAACAAAGAGTGAGGGGGAGAGATCAAAATCACCATACATAATGAAATTCAAACAAACAGAACTAAGATTTCACTTTAATTTGAATTCTTACAACATTAAGATGCTCTTTAGCATACGCCATAGAGAAATCATAAGGAGAGTATGCATGGGCTCAAAATTTCAAGATGAGAAGGAACAGTCCCGGAGAAGATGACGGTGACCCACCCGGCGTTGAATGGCAGTGAGTTCTCTAGCGATGAGCTCATCCTCCCTCGCTTGCTTCTCTCTTACTCGCTATTAGATATGACATGGGGAGGAGATGAATGAGGCGACGACTGCCACAAGGGGTAGTGGTCAAACGCCTTACTCCCTCTCTTTTGTTCTTTGTCTCTCTCTTTATACCTGTTTCTAATAGAGGAAGATGAAGTGAAATGATGGATGTCGCTAAAGATGGCGGTGAATGTTTCTTAGGGTGATGGGCTTACGGTTAGTGGCTGGGAAGAAGATGAAGATGCACAATGGTGGAGGTGAGAATAAGGATGGTGGGTAGGCAGAGAGGATTGGGAAATGAGAGAATGAGAGGAAAGTTATGTTTACTGTATGGTGAAAGAAAGCTTTGCCTCTTCCTTTTCTAGTTGAAGGTATTTTCCTTTCAGGTGTGAAGAGGTCTTTTACCTTTGCAAATTTTATATTTTTTATTTTAATTCATTGAAATAATCTTTTATTCATTTACAACTTAGATCCTCTCTTAAACAAAATCTCTAGAATTAAATCCTTAATTCAAAATGGGTAGTTTTTTCTTTTATTATAATTTTCTTTTAGTGTCCAAATAGTTTCCATAAAATTCTCAAGTTAAAATAAGTACCTGACTATTTTTCTTCAATTCATAATGGAACTAATCTTAAAGTATTTAAAAATACTTCAAACGTTGCAAAATTTTTATGTTTGTTTTTTAATTTTTTAAGTCACACCTCAAGACTTTAAATAACTCCTTATTGTCTATCTTTCAATTTGTTTTGGGTATTACACCAATTAATCTTTAGATTAAAATTTAGAATGTTATAGCCGCCGCCCGCCGACCCAAAACACCCCATCTTTCCTCTTCTCATTCTTTTCTCCTCCCCTTACGTCGAACCCCGCCGCCTCTCCTCTCTGTATACGCTTGGAAGTAGGTAGAGGAAGGACAGGTTTTTTAGTAAAGACTCGCCAGAAACCATCTGATTGTACTTGATTATTACATATTTTTACTTACTAATTATGGGGAATTAACACTTGATATATGCCATTACATGATAGTTTAGGCACTTGTATACTTAGAGTTCCAAGGCATTGAGTTAATTGCATTTTAATCTTAAATTGCGCATTTTAAGGCATAAACTCACATTTCTTAATATGGACTTTGGATATTACATTTGTGCTTGATTTTCATTGTACATCAATTGGGAGAATTGAAGAAAGAGGTTGAAAATGTCAAAAATAAGCCCAAAAAGTGAATTTGTCAAATTTAGAGAAAATTACGAAAAAGGTCCAGAATTTTTGAAAAGTTGCAAAAATGCCCCTCTTGGCCGTGGGCCTCGCCGTGGCAAGGCCAAGGCGAGGGCCCTAAACTTGACATGCTCTCTGGACCTGGCTGTGGCACCCCATGGTGAGGGCCACGGTGAGGGCCCGAAACCAGAAATTCTGCAGACTCATTTTTAGGGTTTTAGGCGGGTATAAATAGACCCCAAAACCCACTATCTTCAATTTCTAAGCCCTCCAAGCACGAAAATACTCCAGCTCTCCTAGGGTTTCATCATTCCTCATTCAAATCTTCGTCTTCCCACTTAATCTTATCTCTATTCTTACTTATTTTCTTGTTCTTCCATCTTTCACCTTCCATTTTCACTCCACTTATTCTTCATTCTTTCTCATCCATGGAGGCAGCAACTATAGGCTTTCTTGGGCTCAAATTTGAAGACATGAGAGGCTAATTTTAAGGTGCTTTGGTGGTGTGAAGGTGGCTTTAGCTTCAATAGGCAAAATAGGGGATTTATATGTTTGCTTATTCTCTTTTCCTTATGTATTGAATTTTGTGGTTGTATTTCTCTTGTATATTTGGATTGGAGACATGATTTTCCTTTTTCATTGTCATTGAATTGAAATATTTGTGTTGGATATTGAGTTATGTTAATTGAATGATATTTATGTTTAAATTCCCTATTGGATTTGTGGTGATATATGATTTTTAGTGGTTGCTAGATTGTGTAGCTTAATTTGTCCAATTGAATGCTATGTTGCACATTCTTGAGAGGAATCAATTTTCAAAACTCAAGTTCCAACACACCAAGTGGAGCTTAACACTAACCCTAAGTGATAACTATGAAAGTGGTTGCTTGATTAGTTATTAATTAGGGCTAGTGGACCCCTAGTGGTTGCTTGGGGATTTTTCAATTATACTTGGTGAATCTTTTAACTCCCAACAACAATTTAATGAAGCGTGAGAGCCACCGTAACACTACCAAAGCCCATTTTATAAATTTCCCCTAATCCAATAATTTTCTCCCTTTAATCCAAAAAAATCACAAAAACAAGTAATAGCATTTGTCAATAGTTTTATTAAATGAATTTTCAAACCAAAATCCCCATACCTTTTATTGTTTTGATTGCATTTAGTTAGTTTAGGTAGATTAAAAGACTCCTCAAGTGAAAAGACCCGGGGTTGTAACCTATATTACAATCCATGGATTAAATTTTGATCTTAAACCCCAAAACCTTGCTATGATCATTGTTAAACTCATATTTTAATGGTTTATGCATGATATAGTTAGATTAGTTGGACTAGGTCCGGGCAAGCGTGGGCAAGTTTGTGCAACCTTGGGCAAGGCCCGTGGATGGTTGGGATTGCTTGTTCCATGTCCAAGAAAGCGTGGGCAACGCTTGTGCAAGGTGGTGCAAGGGTGGGCAGGGTGGTGCAAGGACTTGGACTTGCCAGGACTTTGCCCGGGCAAGGTCCAGCACTGTCCAAAAACTTGTCCTCCGTACCAAAATGAAAACCGCCCGTTACATTTGCATTTTTGTGGGTGTTCTCACTCATACACATCCCCCCACACATGTTGGGGGGTCCGGGCTCCCGTGGCTCCGCCCGGGCCGCCCGGTAGGCCCCAAACAAGGTCAGAAACCAAGAATTCCATGAAAAATCGTGTGGGTGTCCAAAATTCGTAAAACTTTCCAGTTTGGGCCGTCATATGGTGGGCAACATTGCTGCAAAAAATCGTGCGAAAATTCCATCTCTAGGTCGGTGAACCAGGGGTGGGGCTGGGTGGTGCAAGGACTTGGACTTGCGCGGGCAAGTTCTAGAGAAACCAAGAATTACATGAAAGATGGTGTGGGTGTCCAAAATTCGTGAAACTTTCCAGTTTGGCCCCTCATATGGTGGGCAAGAACGCTGCAAAAAATCGTGCGAAAATTCCATCTCTAGGTTGGTGAACCAGGGGTGGGGCACGGTGGTGCAAGGACTTGGACTTGCCACGACTTGCCCGGGCAAGGTCCAGCACTGTCCAAAAACTTGTCCTCCGTACCAAAATGAAAACCGCCCGTTACATTTGCGTTTTTGTGGGTGTTCTCACTCATACACATCCCCCCACACATGTTGGGAGGTCCGGGCTCCCGTGGCTCCGCCCGGGCCGCCCGGTAGGCCCCGAACAACGTCGGAAACAAAGAATTCCATGAAAAATCGTGTGGGTGTCCAAAATTCGTGAAACTTTCCAGTTTGGGCCCTCATATGGTGGGTACGATTGCTGCAAAAAATTGCACGAAAATTCCATCTCTTGGTCGGTGAACCAGGGGTGGGGCTGGGTGGTGCAGGGACCTGGACTTGCGCGGGCAAGTTCTAGAGAAACCAAGAATTCCATGAAAGATGGTGTGGGTGTCCAAAATTCGTGAAACTTTCCAGTTTGGGCCCTCATATGGTGGGCACGATTGTTACAAAAAATAGCGCGAAAATTCCATCTCTTGGTCGGTGAACCAGGGGTGGGGCTGGGTGGTGCAAGGACTTGGACTTGCGCGGGCAAGTTCTAGAGAAACCAAGAATTCCATGAAAGATGGTGTGGGTGTTTAAAATTCGTGAAACTTTCCAGTTTGGCCCCTCATATGGTGGGCAAGAAAGCTGCAAAAAATCGAGCGAAAATTCCATCTCTAGGTAGGTGAACCAGGGGTGGGGCACGGTGGTGCAAGGACTTGGACTTGCCAGGACTTGCCCGGGCAACGTCCAGCACTGTCCAAAACCTTGTCCTCCGTACCAAAATGAAAACCGCCCATTACATTTGCGTTTTTGTGGGTGTTCTCACTCATACACATCCCCCCACACATGTTGGGAGGTCCGGGCTCCCGTGGCTCCGCCCGGGCCGCCCGGTAGGCCCCGAACAAGGTCGGAAACCAAGAATTCCATGAAAAATCGTGTGGGTGTCCAAAATTCGTGAAACTTTCCAGTTTGGGCCCTCATATGGTGGGCACGATTGCTGCAAAAAATCGCACGAAAATTCCATCTCTTGGTCGGTGAACCATGGGTGGGGCTGGGTGGTGCAAGGACTTGGACTTGCGCGGGCAAGTTCTAGAGAAACCAAGAATTCCATGAAAGATGGTGTGGGTGTCCAAAATTCGTGAAACTTTCCAGTTTGGCCCCTCATATGGTGGGCAAGAAAGCTGCAAAAAATCGAGCGAAAATTCCATCTCTAGGTCGGTGAACCAGGGGTGGGGCACGGTGGTGCAAGGACTTGGACTTGCCAGGACTTGCCCGGGCAACGTCCAGCACTGTCCAAAAACTTGTCCTCCGTACCAAAATGAAAACCGCCTGTTACATTTGCGTTTTTGAGGGTGTTCCCACTCATACACATCCCCCCACACATGTTGGGGGGTCCGGGCTCCCGTGGCTCCGCCCGGTAGGCCCCGAACAAGGTCGGAAACCAAGAATTGCATGAAAAATCGTGTGGGTGTCCAAAATTGGTGAAACTTTCTAGTTTGGGCCCTCATATGGTGGGCACGATTGTTACAAAAAATAGTGCGAAAATTCCATCTCTTGGTCGGTGAACCAGGGGTGGGGCTGGTTGGTGCAAGGACTTGGACTTGCGCGGGCAAGTTCTAGAGAAACCAAGAATTACATGAAAGATGGTGTGGGTGTCCAAAATTCGTGAAACTTTCCAGTTTGGCCCCTCATATGGTGGGCAAGAACGCTGCAAAAAATCGTGCCAAAATTCCATCTCTAGGTTGGTGAACCAGGGGTGGGGCACGGTGGTGCAAGGACTTGGACTTGCCACGACTTGCCCGGGCAAGGTCCAGCACTGTCCAAAAACTTGTCCTCTGTACCAAAATGAAAACCGCCCGTTACATTTGCGTTTTTGTGGGTGTTCTCACTCATACACATCCCCCCACACATGTTGGGAGGTCCGGGCTCCCGTGGCTCCGCCCGGGCCGCCCGGTAGGCCCCGAACAAGGTCGGAAACCAAGAATTCCATGAAAAATCGTGTGGGTGTCCAAAATTCGTGATACTTTCCAGTTTGGGCCCTCATATGGTGGGCACGATTGCTGCAAAAAATCGCACGAAAATTCCATCTCTTGGTCGGTGAACCAGGGGTGGGGCTGGGTGGTGCAAGGACTTGGACTTGCGCGGGCAAGTTCTAGAGAAACCAAGAATTCCATGAAAGATGGTGTGGGTGTTTAAAATTCGTGAAACTTTCCAGTTTGGCCCCTCATATGGTGGGCAAGAAAGCTGCAAAAAATCGAGCGAAAATTCCATCTCTAGGTCGGTGAACCAGGGGTGGGGCACTGTGGTGCAAGGACTTGGACTTGCCAGGACTTGCCCGGGCAAGGTCCAGCACTGTCCAAAAACTTGTCCTCCGTACCAAAATGAAAACCGCCCGTTACATTTGCGTTTTTGTGGGTGTTCTCACTCATACACATCCCCCCACACATGTTGGGGGGTCCGGGCTCCCGTAGCTCCGCCCGGGCCGCCCGGTAGGCCCTGAACATAGTCGGAAACCAAGAATTCCATGAAAAATCGTGTGGGTGTCCAAAATTCGTGAAACTTTCCAGTTTGGGCCCTCATATGGTGGGCACGATTGCTGCAAAAAATCGCGCGAAAATTCCATCTCTTGGTCGGTGAACCAGGGGTGGGGCTCGTTGGTGCAAGGACTTGGACTTACGCGGGCAAGTTCTAGAGAAACCAAGAATTCAATGAAAGATGGTGTGGGCGTCCAAAATTCGTGAAACTTTCCAGTTTGGGCCCTCATATGGTGGGCACGATTGTTACAAAAAATAGCGCGAAAATTCCATCTCTTGGTCGGTGAACTAGGGGTGGGGCTGGGTGGTGCAAGGACTTGGACTTGCGCGGGCAAGTTCTAGAGAAACCAAGAATTCCATGAAAGATGGTGTGGGTGTTTAAAATTCGTGAAACTTTCCAGTTTGGCCCCTCATATGGTGGGCAAGAAAGCTGCAAAAAATCGAGCGAAAATTCCATCTCTAGGTAGGTGAACCAGGGGTGGGGCACGGTGGTGCAAGGACTTGGACTTGCCAGGACTTGCCCGGGCAACGTCCAGCACTGTCCAAAACCTTGTCCTCCGTACCAAAATGAAAACCGCCCGTTACATTTGCGTTTTTGTGGGTGTTCTCACTCATACACATCCCCCCACACATGTTGGGAGGTCCGGGCTCCCGTGGCTCCGCCCGGGCCGCCCGGTAGGCCCCGAACAAGGTCGGAAACCAAGAATTCCATGAAAAATCGTGTGGGTGTCCAAAATTCGTGAAACTTTCCAGTTTGGGCCCTCATATGGTGGGCACGATTGCTGCAAAAAATCGCACGAAAATTCCATCTCTTGGTCGGTGAACCATGGGTGGGGCTGGGTGGTGCAAGGACTTGGACTTGCGCGGGCAAGTTCTAGAGAAACCAAGAATTCCATGAAAGATGGTGTGGGTGTCCAAAATTCGTGAAACTTTCCAGTTTGGCCCCTCATATGGTGGGCAAGAAAGCTGCAAAAAATCGAGCGAAAATTCCATCTCTAGGTCGGTGAACCAGGGGTGGGGCACGGTGGTGCAAGGACTTGGACTTGCCAGGACTTGCCCGGGCAACGTCCAGCACTGTCCAAAAACTTGTCCTCCGTACCAAAATGAAAACCGCCTGTTACATTTGCATTTTTGTGGGTGTTCCCACTCATACACATTCCCCCACACATGTTGGGGGGTCCGGGCTCCCGTGGCTCCGCCCGGGCCGCCCCGAACAAGGTCGGAAACCAAGAATTCCATGAAAAAGCGTGTGGGTGTCCAAAATTCGTGATACTTTCCAGTTTGGGCCCTCATATGGTGGGCAAGATTTCTGCAAAAAATCGCGCAAAAATTCCATCTCTAGGTCGGTGAACCAGGGGTGGGGCACGGTGGTGCAAGGACTTGGACTTGCCAGGACTTGCCCGGGCAAGGTCCAGCACTGTCCAAAAACTTGTCCTCCGTACCAAAATGAAAACCGCAAGTTACATTTGCGTTTTTGTGGGTGTTCTCACTCATACACATCCCCCCACACATGTTGGGGGGTCCGGGCTCCCGTGGCTCCGCCCGGTAGGCCCCGAACAACGTCGGAAACAAAGAATTCCATGAAAAATCGTGTGGGTGTCCAAAATTCGTGAAACTTTCCAGTTTGGGCCCTCATATGGTGGGTACGATTGCTGCAAAAAATCGCACGAAAATTCCATCTCTTGGTCGGTGAACCAGGGGTGGGGCTGGGTGGTGCAAGGACTTGGACTTGCGCGGGCAAGTTCTAGAGAAACCAAGAATTCCATGAAAGATGGTGTGGGTGTCCAAAATTCGTGAAACTTTCCAGTTTGGGCCCTCATATGGTGGGCACGATTGTTACAAAAAATAGCGTGAAAATTCCATCTCTTGGTCGGTGAACCAGGGGTGGGGCTGGGTGGTGCAAGGACTTGGACTTGCGCGGACAAGTTCTAGAGAAACCAAGAATTCCATGAAAGATGGTGTGGGTGTTTAAAATTCGTGAAACTTTCCAGTTTGGCCCCTCATATGGTGGGCAAGAAAGCTGCAAAAAATCGAGCGAAAATTCCATCTCTAGGTCGGTGAACCAGGGGTGGGGCACGGTGGTGCAAGGACTTGGACTTGCCAGGACTTGCCCGGGCAAGGTCCAGCACTGTCCAAAAACTTGTCCTCCGTACCAAAATGAAAACCGCCCGTTACATTTGCGTTTTTGTGGGTGTTCTCACTCATACACATCCCCCCACACATGTTGGGGGGTCCGGGCTCCCGTAGCTCCGCCCGGGCCGCCCGGTAGGCCCTGAACATAGTCGGAAACCAAGAATTCCATGAAAAATCGTGTGGGTGTCCAAAATTCGTGAAACTTTCCAGTTTGGGCCCTCATATGGTGGGCACGATTGCTGCAAAAAATCGCGCGAAAATTCCATCTCTTGGTCGGTGAACCAGGGGTGGGGCTGGGTGGTTCAAGGACTTGGACTTGCGCGGGCAAGTTCTAGAGAAACCAAGAATTCCATGAAAGATGGTGTGGGTGTTTAAAATTCGTGAAACTTTCCAGTTTGGCCCCTCATATGGTGGGCAAGAAAGCTGCAAAAAATCGAGCGAAAATTCCATCTCTAGGTCGGTGAACCAGGGGTGGGGCACGGTGGTGCAAGGACTTGGACTTGCCAGGACTTGCCCGGGCAACGTCCAGCACTGTCCAAAAACTTGTCCTCCGTACCAAAATGAAAACCGCCCGTTACATTTGCGTTTTTGTTGGTGTTCTCACTCATACACATCCCCCCACACATGTTGGGAGGTCCGGGCTCCCGTGGCTCCGCCCGGGCCGCCCGGTAGGCCCCGAACAAGGTCGGAAACCAAGAATTCCATGAAAAATCGTGTGGGTGTCCAAAATTCGTGATACTTTCCAGTTTGGGCCCTCATATGGTGGGCACGATTGCTGCAAAATATCGCGCAAAAATTCCATCTCTTGGTCGGTGAACCAGGGGTGGGGCTGGGTGGTGCAAGGACTTGGACTTGCGCGGGCAAGTTCTAGAGAAACCAAGAATTCCATGAAAGATGGTGTGGGTGTCCAAAATTCGTGAAACTTTCCAGTTTGGCCCCTCATATGGTGGGCAAGAAAGCTGCAAAAAATCGAGCGAAAATTCCATCTCTAGGTCGGTGAACCAGGGGTGGGGCACGGTGGTGCAAGGACTTGGACTTGCCAGGACTTGCCCGGGCAACGTCCAGCACTGTCCAAAAACTTGTCCTCCGTACCAAAATGAAAACCGCCTGTTACATTTGCGTTTTTGTGGGTGTTCCCACTCATACACATCCCCCCACACATGTTGGGGGGTCCGGGCTCCCGTGGCTCCGCCCGGGCCGCCCGGTAGGCCCCGAACAAGGTCGGAAACCAAGAATTCCATGAAAAAGCGTGTGGGTGTCCAAAATTCGTGATACTTTCCAGTTTGGGCCCTCATATGGTGGGCAAGATTTCTACAAAAAATCGCGCGAAAATTCCATCTCTAGGTCGGTGAACCAGGGGTGGGGCACGGTGGTGCAAGGACTTGGACTTGCCCGGGCAAGGTCCAGCACTGTCCAAAAACTTGTCCTCCGTACCAAAATGAAAACCGCAAGTTACATTTGCGTTTTTGTGGGTGTTCTCACTCATACACATCCCCCCACACATGTTGGGGGGTCCGGGCTCCCGTGGCTCCGCCCGGTAGGCCCCGAACAAGGTCGGAAACCAAGAATTCCATGAAAAATCGTGTGGGTGTCCAAAATTCGTGAAACTTTCCAGTTTGGGCCCTCATATGGTGGGCACGATTGCTGCAAAAAATCGCGTGAAAATTCCATCTCTTGGTCGGTGAACCAGGGGGGGGCTGGGTGGTGCAAGGACTTGGTCTTGCGTGGGCAAGTTCTAGAGAAACCAAGAATTCCATGAAAGATGGTGTGGGTGTCCAAAATTCGTGAAACTTTCCAGTTTGGCCCCTCATATGGTGGGCAAGAATGCTGCAAAAAATCGAGGGAAAATTACATCTCTAGGTCGGTGAACCAGGGGTGGGGCACGGTGGTGCAAGGACTTGGACTTGCAAGGACTTGCCCGGGCAAGGTCCAGCACTGTCCAAAAACTTGTCCTCCGTACCAAAATGAAAACCGCCCGTTACATTTGCGTTTTTGTGGGTGTTCTCACTCATACACATCCCCCCACACATGTTGGGGGGTCCGGGCTCCCGTGGCTCCGCCCGGTAGGCCCCGAACAAGGTCGGAAACCAAGAATTGCATGAAAAATCGTGTGGGTGTCCAAAATTGGTGAAACTTTCTAGTTTGGGCCCTCATATGGTGGGCACGATTGCCAGAAAAAATCGCGCGAAAATTCCATCTCTTGGTCGGTGAACCAGGGGTGGGGCTGGGTGGTGCAAGGACTTGGACTTGCGCGGGCAAGTTCTAGAGAAACCAAGAATTCCATGAAAGATGGTGTGGGTGTCCAAAATTCGTGAAACTTTCCAGTTTGGCCCCTCATATGGTGGGCAAGAAAGCTGCAAAAAATCGAGCGAAAATTCCATCTCTAGGTCGGTGAACCAGGGGTGGGGCTGGGTGGTGCAAGGACTTGGACTTGCCAGGACTTGCCAGGACTTGCCTGGGCAACGTCCAGCACTGTCCAAAAACTTGTCCTCCGTACCAAAATGAAAACCGCCCGTTACATTTGCGTTTTTGTGGGTGTTCTCACTCATACACATCCCCCCACACATGTTGGGGGGTCCGGGCTCCCGTGGCTCCGCCCGGTAGGCCCCGAACAAGGTCGGAAACCAAGAATTCCATGAAAAATCGTGTGGGTGTCCAAAATTCGTGAAACTTTCCATTTTGGGCCCTCATATGGTGGGCACGATTGCCAGAAAAAATCGCGCGAAAATTCCATCTCTTGGTCGGTGAACCAGGGGTGGGGCTGGGTGGTGCAAGGACTTGGACTTGCGCGGGCAAGTTCTAGAGAAACCAAGAATTCCATGAAAGATGGTGTGGGTGTCCAAAATTCGTGAAACTTTCCAGTTTGGCCCCTCATATGGTGGGCAAGAATGCTGCAAAAAATCGAGGGAAAATTACATCTCTAGGTCGGTGAACCAGGGGTGGGGCACGGTGGTGCAAGGACTTGGACTTGCAAGGACTTGCCCGGGCAAGGTCCAGCACTGTCCAAAAACTTGTCCTCCGTACCAAAATGAAAACCGCCCGTTACATTTACGTTTTTGTGGGTTATCTCACTCATACACATCCCCCCACACATGTTGGGGGGTCCGGGCTCCCGTGGCTCCGCCCGGTAGGCCCCGAACAAGGTCGGAAACCAAGAATTCCATGAAAAATCGTGTGGGTGTCCAAAATTCGTGAAACTTTCGAGTTTGGGCCCTCATATGGTGGGCAAGATTTCTGCAAAAAATCGCGCGAAAATTCCATCTCTAGGTCGGTGAACCAGGGGTGGGGCTGGGTGGTGCAAGGACTTGGACTTGCGCGGGCAAGTTCTAGAGAAACCAAGAATTCCATGAAAGATGGTGTGGGTGTCCAAAATTCGTGAAACTTTCCAGTTTGGCCCCTCATATGGTGGGCAAGATTGCTGCAAAAAATGGCGCAAAAATTCCATCTCTAGGTCGGTGAACCAGGGGTGGGGCTGGGTGGTGCAAGGACTTCGACTTGCGCGGGCAAGTTCTAGAGAAACCAAGAATTCCATGAAAGATGGTGTGGGTATCCAAAATTCGTGAAACTTTCCAGTTAGGCCCCTCATATGGTGGGCACGATTGCCGCAAAAAATCGGGAAAAAATTCCATCTCTTGGTTGGTGAACCAGGGGTGGGGCTGGGTGGTGCAAGGACTTGGACTTGCGCGGGCAAGTTCTAGAGAAACCAAGAATTCCATGAAAAATGGTGTGGGTGTCCAAAATTCGTGAAACTTTCCAGTTTGGCCCCTCATATGGTGGGCAAGAAAGCTGCAAAAAAACGCGCGAAAATTCCATCTCTAGGTCGGTAAACCAGGTGTGGGGCACGGTGGTGCAAGGACTTGGACTTGCGCGGGCAAGTTTTAGAGAAACCAAGAATTCCATGAAAGATGGTGTGGGTGTCCAAAATTCGTGAAACTTTCCAGTTTGGCCCCTCATATGGTGGGCAAGAAAGCTGCAAAAAATCGCGCGAAAATTCCATCTCTAGGTCGGTGAACCAGGGGTGGGGCACGGTGGTGCAAGGACTTGGACTTGCCAGGACTTGCCCGGGCAAGGTCCAGCACTGTCCAAAAACTTGTCCTCCGTACCAAAATGAAAACCGCAAGTTACATTTGCGTTTTTGTGGGTGTTCTCACTCATACACATCCCCCACGCATGTTGGGGGGTCCGGGCTCCCGTGGCTCCGCTCGGGCCGCCCGGTAGGCCCCGAACAAGGTCAGAAACCAAGAATTCCATGAAAAATCGTGTGGGTGTCCAAAATTCGTGAAACTTTCCAGTTTGGGCCCTCATATGGTGGGCACGATTGCCGCAAAAAATCGGGCGAAAATTCCATCTCTTGGTCGGTGAACCAGGGGTGGGGCTGGGTGGTGCAAGGACTTGGACTTGCGCGGGCAAGTTCTAGAGAAACCAAGAATTCCATGAAAGATGGTGTGGGTGTCCAAAATTCGTGAAACTTTCCAGTTTGGCCCCTCATATGGTGGGCAAGAAAGCTGCAAAAAAACGCGCAAAAATTCCATCTCTAGGTCTGTGAACCAGGGGTGGGGCACGGTGGTGCAAGGACTTGGACTTGCCAGGACTTGCCCGGGCAAGGTCCAGTACTGTCCAAAAACTTGTCCTCCGTACCAAAATGAAAACCGCCCGTTACATTTGCGTTTTTGTGGGTGTTCTCACTCATACACATCCCCCCACACATGTTGGGGGGTCCGGGCTCCCGTGGCTCCGCCCGGTAGGCCCCGAACAAGGTCGGAAACCAAGAATTGCATGAAAAATCGTGTGGGTGTCCAAAATTGGTGAAACTTTCTAGTTTGGGCCCTCATATGGTGGGCACGATTGTTACAAAAAATAGTGCGAAAATTCCATCTCTTGGTCGGTGAACCAGGGGTGGGGCTGGTTGGTGCAAGGACTTGGACTTGCGCGGGCAAGTTCTAGAGAAACCAAGAATTCCATGAAAGATGGTGTGGGTGTCCAAAATTCGTGAAACTTTCCAGTTTGGCCCCTCATATGGTGGGCAAGAAAGCTGCAAAAAATCGAGCGAAAATTCCATCTCTAGGTCAGTGAACCATTGGTGGGGCACGGTGGTGCAAGGACTTGGACTTGCCAGGACTTGCCCGGGCAAGGTCCAGCACTGTCCAAAAACTTGTCCTCCGTACCAAAATGAAAACCGCAAGTTACATTTGCGTTTTTGTGGGAGTTCTCACTCATACACATCCCCGCACACATGTTGGGGGGTCCGGGCTCCCGTGGCTCCGCCCGGGCCGCCCGGTAGGCCCCGAACATGGTCAGAAACCAAGAATTCCATGAAAAATCGTGTGGGTGTCCAAAATTCGTGAAACTTTCCAGTTTGGGCCCTCATATGGTGGGCACGATTGCCGGAAAAAATCGCGCGAAAATTCCATCTCTTGGTCGGTGAACCAGGGGTGGGGCTGGGTGGTGCAAGGACTTGGACTTGCGCGGGCAAGTTCTAGAGAAACCAAGAATTCCATGAAAGATGGTGTGGGTGTCCAAAATTCGTGAACCTTTCCAGTTTGGCCCCTCATATGGTGGGCAAGAATGCTGCAAAAAATCGAGGGAAAATTACATCTCTAGGTCGGTGAACCAGGGGTGGGGCACGGTGGTGCAAGGACTTGGACTTGCAAGGACTTGCCCGGGCAAGGTCCAGCACTGTCCAAAAACTTGTCCTCCGTACCAAAATGAAAACCGCCCGTTACATTTGCGTTTTTGTGGGTTATCTCACTCATACACATCCCCCCACACATGTTGGGGGGTCCGGGCTCCCGTGGCTCCGCCCGGTAGGCCCCGAACAAGGTCGGAAACCAAGAATTCCATGAAAAATCGTGTGGGTGTCCAAAATTCGTGAAACTTTCGAGTTTGGGCCCTCATATGGTGGGCAAGATTTCTGCAAAAAATCGCGCGAAAATTCCATCTCTAGGTCGGTGAACCAGGGGTGGGGCTGGGTGGTGCAAGGACTTGGACTTGCGCGGGCAAGTTCTAGAGAAACCAAGAATTCCATGAAAGATGGTGTGGGTGTCCAAAATTCGTGAAACTTTCCAGTTTGGCCCCTCATATGGTGGGCAAGAAAGCTGCAAAAAATCGAGCGAAAATTCCATCTCTAGGTCAGTGAACCATTGGTGGGGCACGGTGGTGCAAGGACTTGGACTTGCCAGGACTTGCCCGGGCAAGGTCCAGCACTGTCCAAAAACTTGTCCTCCGTACCAAAATGAAAACCGCAAGTTACATTTGCGTTTTTGTGGGAGTTCTCACTCATACACATCCCCGCACACATGTTGGGGGGTCCGGGCTCCCGTGGCTCCGCCCGGGCCGCCCGGTAGGCCCCGAACATGGTCAGAAACCAAGAATTCCATGAAAAATCGTGTGGGTGTCCAAAATTCGTGAAACTTTCCAGTTTGGGCCCTCATATGGTGGGCACGATTGCCGGAAAAAATCGCGCGAAAATTCCATCTCTTGGTCGGTGAACCAGGGGTGGGGCTGGGTGGTGCAAGGACTTGGACTTGCGCGGGCAAGTTCTAGAGAAACCAAGAATTCCATGAAAGATGGTGTGGGTGTCCAAAATTCGTGAAACTTTCCAGTTTGGCCCCTCATATGGTGGGCAAGAATGCTGCAAAAAATCGAGGGAAAATTACATCTCTAGGTCGGTGAACCAGGGGTGGGGCACGGTGGTGCAAGGACTTGGACTTGCAAGGACTTGCCCGGGCAAGGTCCAGCACTGTCCAAAAACTTGTCCTCCGTACCAAAATGAAAACCGCCCGTTACATTTGCGTTTTTGTGGGTTATCTCACTCATACACATCCCCCCACACATGTTGGGGGGTCCGGGCTCCCGTGGCTCCGCCCGGTAGGCCCCGAACAAGGTCACAAACCAAGAATTCCATGAAAAATCGTGTGGGTGTCCAAAATTCGTGAAACTTTCGAGTTTGGGCCCTCATATGGTGGGCAAGATTTCTGCAAAAAATCGCGCGAAAATTCCATCTCTAGGTCGGTGAACCAGGGGTGGGGCTGGGTGGTGCAAGGACTTGGACTTGCGCGGGCAAGTTCTAGAGAAACCAAGAATTCCATGAAAGATGGTGTGGGTGTCCAAAATTCGTGAAACTTTCCAGTTTGGCCCCTCATATGGTGGGCAAGATTGCTGCAAAAAATGGCGCAAAAATTCCATCTCTAGGTCGGTGAACCAGGGGTGGGGCTGGGTGGTGCAAGGACTTAGACTTGCGCGGGCAAGTTCTAGAGAAACCAAGAATTCCATGAAAGATGGTGTGGGTATCCAAAATTCGTGAAACTTTCCAGTTAGGCCCCTCATATGGTGGGCACGATTGCCGCAAAAAATCGGGAAAAAATTCCATCTCTTGGTTGGTGAACCAGGGGTGGGGCTGGGTGGTGCAAGGACTTGGACTTGCGCGGGCAAGTTCTAGAGAAACCAAGAATTCCATGAAAGATGGTGTGGGTGTCCAAAATTCGTGAAACTTTCCAGTTTGGCCCCTCATATGGTGGGCAAGATTGCTGCAAAAAATGGCGCAAAAATTCCATCTCTAGGTCGGTGAACCAGGGGTGGGGCTGGGTGGTGCAAGGACTTAGACTTGCGCGGGCAAGTTCTAGAGAAACCAAGAATTCCATGAAAGATGGTGTGGGTATCCAAAATTCGTGAAACTTTCCAGTTAGGCCCCTCATATGGTGGGCACGATTGCCGCAAAAAATCGGGAAAAAATTCCATCTCTTGGTTGGTGAACCAGGGGTGGGGCTGGGTGGTGCAAGGACTTGGACTTGCGCGGGCAAGTTCTAGAGAAACCAAGAATTCCATGAAAAATGGTGTGGGTGTCCAAAATTCGTGAAACTTTCCAGTTTGGCCCCTCATATGGTGGGCAAGAAAGCTGCAAAAAAACGCGCGAAAATTCCATCTCTAGGTCGGTAAACCAGGTGTGGGGCACGGTGGTGCAAGGACTTGGACTTGCGCGGGCAAGTTTTAGAGAAACCAAGAATTCCATGAAAGATGGTGTGGGTGTCCAAAATTCGTGAAACTTTCCAGTTTGGCCCCTCATATGGTGGGCAAGAAAGCTGCAAAAAATCGCGCGAAAATTCCATCTCTAGGTCGGTGAACCAGGGGTGGGGCACGGTGGTGCAAGGACTTGGACTTGCCAGGACTTGCCCGGGCAAGGTCCAGCACTGTCCAAAAACTTGTCCTCCGTACCAAAATGAAAACCGCAAGTTACATTTGCGTTTTTGTGGGTGTTCTCACTCATACACATCCCCCACGCATGTTGGGGGGTCCGGGCTCCCGTGGCTCCGCTCGGGCCGCCCGGTAGGCCCCGAACAAGGTCAGAAACCAAGAATTCCATGAAAAATCGTGTGGGTGTCCAAAATTCGTGAAACTTTCCAGTTTGGGCCCTCATATGGTGGGCACGATTGCCGCAAAAAATCGGGCGAAAATTCCATCTCTTGGTCGGTGAACCAGGGGTGGGGCTGGGTGGTGCAAGGACTTGGACTTGCGCGGGCAAGTTCTAGAGAAACCAAGAATTCCATGAAAGATGGTGTGGGTGTCCAAAATTCGTGAAACTTTCCAGTTTGGCCCCTCATATGGTGGGCAAGATTGCTGCAAAAAATGGCGCAAAAATTCCATCTCTAGGTCGGTGAACCAGGGGTGGGGCTGGGTGGTGCAAGGACTTAGACTTGCGCGGGCAAGTTCTAGAGAAACCAAGAATTCCATGAAAGATGGTGTGGGTATCCAAAATTCGTGAAACTTTCCAGTTAGGCCCCTCATATGGTGGGCACGATTGCCGCAAAAAATCGGGAAAAAATTCCATCTCTTGGTTGGTGAACCAGGGGTGGGGCTGGGTGGTGCAAGGACTTGGACTTGCGCGGGCAAGTTCTAGAGAAACCAAGAATTCCATGAAAAATGGTGTGGGTGTCCAAAATTCGTGAAACTTTCCAGTTTGGCCCCTCATATGGTGGGCAAGAAAGCTGCAAAAAAACGCGCGAAAATTCCATCTCTAGGTCGGTAAACCAGGTGTGGGGCACGGTGGTGCAAGGACTTGGACTTGCGCGGGCAAGTTTTAGAGAAACCAAGAATTCCATGAAAGATGGTGTGGGTGTCCAAAATTCGTGAAACTTTCCAGTTTGGCCCCTCATATGGTGGGCAAGAAAGCTGCAAAAAATCGCGCGAAAATTCCATCTCTAGGTCGGTGAACCAGGGGTGGGGCACGGTGGTGCAAGGACTTGGACTTGCCAGGACTTGCCCGGGCAAGGTCCAGCACTGTCCAAAAACTTGTCCTCCGTACCAAAATGAAAACCGCAAGTTACATTTGCGTTTTTGTGGGTGTTCTCACTCATACACATCCCCCACGCATGTTGGGGGGTCCGGGCTCCCGTGGCTCCGCTCGGGCCGCCCGGTAGGCCCCGAACAAGGTCAGAAACCAAGAATTCCATGAAAAATCGTGTGGGTGTCCAAAATTCGTGAAACTTTCCAGTTTGGGCCCTCATATGGTGGGCACGATTGCCGCAAAAAATCGGGCGAAAATTCCATCTCTTGGTCGGTGAACCAGGGGTGGGGCTGGGTGGTGCAAGGACTTGGACTTGCGCGGGCAAGTTCTAGAGAAACCAAGAATTCCATGAAAGATGGTGTGGGTGTCCAAAATTCGTGAAACTTTCCAGTTTGGCCCCTCATATGGTGGGCAAGAAAGCTGCAAAAAAACGCGCAAAAATTCCATCTCTAGGTCTGTGAACCAGGGGTGGGGCACGGTGGTGCAAGGACTTGGACTTGCCAGGACTTGCCCGGGCAAGGTCCAGTACTGTCCAAAAACTTGTCCTCCGTACCAAAATGAAAACCGCCCGTTACATTTGCGTTTTTGTGGGTGTTCTCACTCATACACATCCCCCCACACATGTTGGGGGGTCCGGGCTCCCGTGGCTCCGCCCGGTAGGCCCCGAACAAGGTCGGAAACCAAGAATTGCATGAAAAATCGTGTGGGTGTCCAAAATTGGTGAAACTTTCTAGTTTGGGCCCTCATATGGTGGGCACGATTGTTACAAAAAATAGTGCGAAAATTCCATCTCTTGGTCGGTGAACCAGGGGTGGGGCTGGTTGGTGCAAGGACTTGGACTTGCGCGGGCAAGTTCTAGAGAAACCAAGAATTCCATGAAAGATGGTGTTGGTGTCCAAAATTCGTGAAACTTTCCAGTTTGGCCCCTCATATGGTGGGCAAGAAAGCTGCAAAAAATCGAGTGAAAATTCCATCTCTAGGTCAGTGAACCATTGGTGGGGCACGGTGGTGCAAGGACTTGGACTTGCCAGGACTTGCCCGGGCAAGGTCCAGCACTGTCCAAAAACTTGTCCTCCGTACCAAAATGAAAACCGCAAGTTACATTTGCGTTTTTGTGGGAGTTCTCACTCATACACATCCCCGCACACATGTTGGGGGGTCCGGGCTCCCGTGGCTCCGCCCGGGCCGCCCGGTAGGCCCCGAACATGGTCAGAAACCAAGAATTCCATGAAAAATCGTGTGGGTGTCCAAAATTCGTGAAACTTTCCAGTTTGGGCCCTCATATGGTGGGCACGATTGCCGGAAAAAATCGCGCGAAAATTCCATCTCTTGGTCGGTGAACCAGGGGTGGGGCTGGGTGGTGCAAGGACTTGGACTTGCGCGGGCAAGTTCTAGAGAAACCAAGAATTCCATGAAAGATGGTGTGGGTGTCCAAAATTCGTGAAACTTTCCAGTTTGGCCCCTCATATGGTGGGCAAGAATGCTGCAAAAAATCGAGGGAAAATTACATCTCTAGGTCGGTGAACCAGGGGTGGGGCACGGTGGTGCAAGGACTTGGACTTGCAAGGACTTGCCCGGGCAAGGTCCAGCACTGTCCAAAAACTTGTCCTCCGTACCAAAATGAAAACCGCCCGTTACATTTGCGTTTTTGTGGGTTATCTCACTCATACACATCCCCCCACACATGTTGGGGGGTCCGGGCTCCCGTGGCTCCGCCCGGTAGGCCCCGAACAAGGTCGGAAACCAAGAATTCCATGAAAAATCGTGTGGGTGTCCAAAATTCGTGAAACTTTCGAGTTTGGGCCCTCATATGGTGGGCAAGATTTCTGCAAAAAATCGCGCGAAAATTCCATCTCTAGGTCGGTGAACCAGGGGTGGGGCTGGGTGGTGCAAGGACTTGGACTTGCGCGGGCAAGTTCTAGAGAAACCAAGAATTCCATGAAAGATGGTGTGGGTGTCCAAAATTCGTGAAACTTTCCAGTTTGGCCCCTCATATGGTGGGCAAGATTGCTGCAAAAAATGGCGCAAAAATTCCATCTCTAGGTCGGTGAACCAGGGGTGGGGCTGGGTGGTGCAAGGACTTAGACTTGCGCGGGCAAGTTCTAGAGAAACCAAGAATTCCATGAAAGATGGTGTGTGTATCCAAAATTCGTGAAACTTTCCAGTTAGGCCCCTCATATGGTGGGCGCGATTGCCGCAAAAAATCGGGAAAAAATTCCATCTCTTGGTTGGTGAACCAGGGGTGGGGCTGGGTGGTGCAAGGACTTGGACTTGCGCGGGCAAGTTCTAGAGAAACCAAGAATTCCATGAAAGATGGTGTGGGTGTCCAAAATTCGTGAAACTTTCCAGTTTGGCCCCTCATATGGTGGGCAAGAAAGCTGCAAAAAAACGCGCGAAAATTCCATCTCTAGGTCGGTAAACCAGGTGTGGGGCACGGTGGTGCAAGGACTTGGACTTGCGCGGGCAAGTTTTAGAGAAACCAAGAATTCCATGAAAGATGGTGTGGGTGTCCAAAATTCGTGAAACTTTCCAGTTTGACCCCTCATATGGTGGGCAAGAAAGCTGCAAAAAATCGCGCGAAAATTCCATCTCTAGGTCGGTGAACCAGGGGTGGGGCACGGTGGTGCAAGGACTTGGACTTGCCAGGACTTGCCCGGGCAAGGTCCAGCACTGTCCAAAAACTTGTCCTCCGTACCAAAATGAAAACCGCAAGTTACATTTGCGTTTTTGTGGGTGTTCTCACTCATACACATCCCCCACGCATGTTGGGGGGTCCGGGCTCCCGTGGCTCCGCTCGGGCCGCCCGGTAGGCCCCGAACAAGGTCAGAAACCAAGAATTCCATGAAAAATCGTGTGGGTGTCCAAAATTCGTGAAACTTTCCAGTTTGGGCCCTCATATGGTGGGCACGATTGCCGCAAAAAATCGGGCGAAAATTCCATCTCTTGGTCGGTGAACCAGGGGTGGGGCTGGGTGGTGCAAGGACTTGGACTTGCGCGGGCAAGTTCTAGAGAAACCAAGAATTCCATGAAAGATGGTGTGGGTGTCCAAAATTCGTGAAACTTTCCAGTTTGGCCCCTCATATGGTGGGCAAGAAAGCTGCAAAAAAACGCGCAAAAATTCCATCTCTAGGTCTGTGAACCAGGGGTGGGGCACGGTGGTGCAAGGACTTGGACTTGCCAGGACTTGCCCGGGCAAGGTCCAGTACTGTCCAAAAACTTGTCCTCCGTACCAAAATGAAAACCGCCCGTTACATTTGCGTTTTTGTGGGTGTTCTCACTCATACACATCCCCCCACACATGTTGGGGGGTCCGGGCTCCAGTGGCTCCGCCCGGTAGGCCCCGAACAAGGTCGGAAACCAAGAATTCCATGAAAAATCGTGTGGATGTTCAAAATTCGTGAAACTTTCCAGTTTGGGCCCTCATATGGTGGGCACGATTGCTCCGAAAAATCGCGCGAAAATTCCATCTCTTGGTCGGTGAACCAGGGGTGGGGCTGGGTGGTGCAAGGACTTGGAATTGCGCGGGCAAGTTCTAGAGAAACCAAGAATTCCATGAAAGATGGTGTGGGTGTCCAAAATTCTTGAAACTTTTCAGTTTGGCCCCTCATATGGTGGGCAAGAATGCTGCAAAAAATCGTGCCAAAATTCCATCTCTAGGTAGGTGAACCAGGGGTGGGGCACGGTGGTGCAAGGACTTGGACTTGCCAGGACTTGCCCGGGCAAGGTCCAGCACTGTCCAAAAACTTGTCCTCCGTACCAAAATGAAAACCGCCCATTACATTTGCGTTTTTGTGGTTGTTCTCACTCATACACATCCCCCCACACATGTTGGGGGGTCCGGGCTCCCGTGGCTCCGCCCGGTAGGCCCCGAACAAGGTCGGAAACCAAGAATTCCATGAAAAATGGTGTGGGTGTCCAAAATTCGTGAAACTTTCCAGTTTGGGCCATCATATGGTGGGCAAGATTGCTGCAAAAAATTGCGTGAAAATTCCATCTCTAGGTCAGTGAACCAGGGGTGGGGCTGGGTGGTGCAAGGACTTAGACTTGCGCGGGCAAGTTCTAGAGAAACCAAGAATTCCATGAAAGATGGTGTGGGTGTCCAAAATTCGTGAAACTTTCCAGTTTGGCCCCTCATATTGTGGGCAAGCTTGCTACAAAAATAAGGGCGAAAATGCCATCTCTAGGTCGGTGAACCAGGGGTGGGGCTGGGTGGTGCAAGGACTTGGACTTGCGCGGGCAAGTTCTAGAGAAACCAAGAATTCCATGAAAGATGGTGTGGGTGTCCAAAATTCTTGAAACTTTTCAGTTTGGC
Organism: Mimosa bimucronata; assembly: GCA_037074515.1. Classification (NCBI taxonomy): domain Eukaryota; kingdom Viridiplantae; phylum Streptophyta; class Magnoliopsida; order Fabales; family Fabaceae; genus Mimosa; species Mimosa bimucronata. Next base: position 11,553,694 of record CM073441.1, read on the forward strand.
CCCTCATATGGTGGGCAAGAATGCTGCAAAAAATCGTGCCAAAATTCCATCTCTAGGTAGGTGAACCAGGGGTGGGGCACGGTGGTGCAAGGACTTGGAATTGCCAGGACTTGCCCGGGCAAGGTCCAGCACTGTCCAAAAACTTGTCCTCCGTACCAAAATGAAAACCGCCCGTTACATTTGCGTTTTTGTGGGTGTTCTCCCTCATACACATCCCCCCACACATGTTGGGGGGTCCGGGCTCCCGTGGCTCCGCCCGGTAGGCCCCGAACAAGGTCGGAAACCAAGAATTCCATGAAAAATGGTGTGGGTGTCCAAAATTCGGTGAAACTTTCCAGTTTGGGCCCTTATATGTTGGGCAAGATTTCTACAAAAAAACGCGAGAAAATTCCATCTCTAGGTCGGCGAACCAGGCGTGGGGCTGGGTGGTGCAAGGACTTGGACTTGCGCGGGCAAGTTCTAGAGAAACCAAGAATTCCATGAAAGATGGTGTGGGTGTCCAAAATTCGTGAAACTTTCAAGTTTGGCCCCTCATATGGTGGGCAAGAAAGCTGCAAAAAAACGCGCGAAAATTCCATCTCTAGGTCGGTAAACCAGGTGTGGGGCACGGTGGTGCAAGGACTTGGACTTGCGCGGGCAAGTTTTAGAGAAACCAAGAATTCCATGAAAGATGGTGTGGGTGTCCAAAATTCGGGAAACTTTCCAGTTTGGCCCCTCATATGGTGGGCAAGAAAGCTGCAAAAAATCGCGCGAAAATTCCATATCTAGGTCGGTGAACCAGGGTTGGGGCACGGTGGTGCAAGGACTTGGACTTGCCAGGACTTGCCCGGGCAAGGTCCAGCACTGTCCAAAAACTTGTCCTCCGTACCAAAATGAAAACCGCAAGTTACATTTTCGTTTTTGTGGGTGTTCTCACTCATACACATCCCCCCACACATGTTGGGGGGTCCGGGCTCCCGTGGCTCCGCCCGGGCCGCCCGGTAGGCCCCGAACATGGTCAGAAACCAAGAATTCCATGAAAAATCGTGTGGGTGTCCAAAATTCGTGAAACTTTCCAGTTTGGGCCCTCATATGGTGGGCACGATTGCCGGAAAAAATCGCGCGAAAATTCCATCTCTTGGTCGGTGAACCAGGGGTGGGGCTGGGTGGTGCAAGGACTTGGATTTGCGCGGGCAAGTTCTAGAGAAACCAAGAATTCCATGAAAGATGGTGTGGGTGTCCAAAATTCGTGAAACTTTCCAGTTTGGCCCCTCATATGGTGGGCAAGAATGCTGCAAAAAATCGAGGGAAAATTACATCTCTAGGTCGGTGAACCAGGGGTGGGGCACGGTGGTGCAAGGACTTGGACTTGCAAGGACTTGCCCGGGCAAGGTCCAGCACTGTCCAAAAACTTGTCCTCCGTACCAAAATGAAAACCGCCCGTTACATTTGCGTTTTTGTGGGTTATCTCACCCATACACATCCCCCCACACATGTTGGGGGGTCCGGGCTCCCGTGGCTCCGCCCGGTAGGCCCCGAACAAGGTCGGAAACCAAGAATTCCATGAAAAATCGTGTGGGTGTCCAAAATTCGTGAAACTTTCTAGTTTGGGCCCTCATATGGTGCGCGAGATTTCTGCAAAAAATCGCGCAAAAATTCCATCTCTAGGTCGGTGAACCAGGGGTGGGGCTGGGTGGTGCAAGGACTTGGACTTGCGCGGGCAAGTTCTAGAGAAACCAAGAATTCCATGAAAGATGGTGTGGGTGTCCAAAATTCGTGAAACTTTCCAGTTTGGCCCCTCATATGGTGGTCAAGATTGCTGCAAAAAATGACGCAAAAATTCCATCTCTAGGTCGGTGAACCAGGGGTGGGGCTGGGTGGTGCAAGGACTTGGACTTGCGCGGGCAAGTTCTAGAGAAACCAAGAATTCCATGAAAGATGGTGTGGGTATCCAAAATTCGTGAAACTTTCCAGTTAGGCCCCTCATATGGTGGGCACGATTGCCGCAAAAAATCGGGCGAAAATTCCATCTCTTGGTTGGTGAACCAGGGGTGGGGCTGGGTGGTGCAAGGACTTGGACTTGCGCGGGCAAGTTCTAGAGAAACCAAGAATTCCATGAAAGATGGTGTGGGTGTCCAAAATTCGTGAAACTTTCCAGTTTGGCCCCTCATATGGTGGGCAAGAAAGCTGCAAAAAATCGCGCGAAAATTCCATCTCTAGGTCGGTGAACCAGGGGTGGGGCACGGTGGTGCAAGGACTTGGACTTGCCAGGACTTGCCCGGGCAAGGTCCAGCACTGTCCAAAAACTTGTCCTCTGTACCAAAATGAAAACCGCCCATTACATTTGTGTTTTTGTGGGTGTTCTCACTCATTCACATCCCCCCACACATGTTGGGGGGTCCGGGCTCCCGTGGCTCTGCCCGGGCCACCCTGTAGGCCCCGAACAAGGTCGGAAACCAAGAATTCCATGAAAAATGGTGTAGGTGTCCAAAATTCGTGAAACTTTCCAGTTTGGGCCATCATATGGTGGGCAAGATTGCTGCAAAAAATTGCGTGAAAATTCCATCTCTAGGTCAGTGAACCAGGGGTGGGGCTGGGTGGTGCAAGGACATAGACTTGCGCGGGCAAGTTCTAGAGAAACCAAGAATTCCATGAAAGATGGTGTGGGTGTCCAAAATTCGTGAAACTTTCCAGTTTGGCCCCTCATATTGTGGGCAAGCTTGCTGCAAAAATAAGGGCGAAAATGCCATCTCTAGGTCAGTGAACCAGGGGTGGGGCTGGGTGGTGCAAGGACTTGGACTTGCGCGGGCAAGTTCTAGAGAAACCAAGAATTCCATGAAAGATGGTGTGGGTGTCCAAAATTCTTGAAACTTTTCAGTTTGGCCCCTCATATGGTGGGCAAGAATGCTGCAAAAAATCGTGCCAAAATTCCATCTCTAGTTAGGTGAACCAGGGGTGGGGCACGGTGGTGCAAGGACTTGGACTTGCCAGGACTTGCCCGGGCAAGGTCCAGCACTGTCCAAAAACTTGTCCTCCGTACCAAAATGAAAACCGCCCGTTACATTTGCGTTTTTGTGGGTGTTCTCACTCATACACATCCCCCCACACATGTTGGGGGGTCCGGGCTCCCGTGGCTCCGCCCGGGCCGCCCTGTAGGCCCCGAACAAGGTCGGAAACCAAGAATTCCATGAAAAATGGTGTGGGTGTCCAAAATTCGTGAAACTTTCCAGTTTGGGCCATCATATGGTGGGCAAGATTGCTGCAATAAATTGCGTGAAAATTCCATCTCTAGATCAGTGAACCAGGGGTGGGGCTGGGTGGTGCAAGGACTTAGACTTGCGCGGGCAAGTTCTAGAGAAACCAAGAATTCCATGAAAGATGGTGTGGGTGTCCAAAGTTCGTGAAACTTTCCAGTTTGGCCCCTCATATTGTGGGCAAGCTTGCTGCAAAAATAAGGGCGAAAATGCCATCTCTAGGTCAGTGAACCAGGGGTGGGGCTGGGTGGTGCAAGGACTTGGACTTGCGCGGGCAAGTTCTAGAGAAACCAAGAATTCCATGAAAGATGGTGTGGGTGTCCAAAATTCTTGAAACTTTTCAGTTTGGCCCCTCATATGGTGGGCAAGAATGCTGCAAAAAATCGTGCCAAAATTCCATCTCTAGGTAGGTGAACCAGGGGTGGGGCACGGTGGTGCAAGGACTTGGACTTGCCAGGACTTGCCCGGGCAAGGTCCAGCACTGTCCAAAAACTTGTCCTCCGTACCAAAATGAAAACCGCCCGTTACATTTGCGTTTTTGTGGGTGTTCTCACTCATACACATCCCCCCACACATGTTGGGGGGTCCGGGCTCCCGTGGCTCCGCCCGGGCCGCCCGGTAGGCCCCGAACAAGGTCGGAAACCAAGAATTCCATGAAAAATGGTGTGGGTGTCCAAAATTCGTGAAACTTTCCAGTTTGGGCCCTTATATGTTGGGCAAGATTTCTACAAAAAAACGCGAGAAAATTCCATCTCTAGGTCGGCGAACCAGGCGTGGGGCTGGGTGGTGCAAGGACTTGGACTTGCGCGGGCAAGTTCTAGAGAAACCAAGAATTCCATGAAAGATGGTGTGGGTGTCCAAAATTCGTGAAACTTTCAAGTTTGGCCCCTCATATGGTGGGCAAGAATGCTGCAAAAAATCGAGCAAAAATTCCATCTCTAGGTCGGTGAACCAGGGGTGGGGCACGGTGGTGCAAGGAATTGGACTTGCCAGGACTTGCCCGGGCAAGGTACAGCACTGTCCAAAAACTTGTCCTCCGTACCAAAATGAAAACCGCCCGTTACATTTGCGTTTTTGTGGGTGTTCTCTCTCATTCACATCCCCCCACACATGTTGGGGGGCCGGGCTCCCGTGGCTCCGCCCGGGCCGCCCTGTAGGCCCCGAAGAAGGTCGGAAACCAAGAATTCCATGAAAAATGGTGTGGGTGTCCAAAATTCGTGAAACTTTCCAGTTTGGGCCATCATATGGTGGGCAAGATTGCTACAAAAAATTGCGTGAAAATTCCATCTCTAGGTCAGTGAACCAGGGGTGGGGCTGGGTGGTGCAAGGACTTAGACTTGCGCGGGCAAGTTCTAGAGAAACCAAGAATTCCATGAAAGATGGTGTGGGTGTCCAAAATTCGTGAAACTTTCCAGTTTGGCCCCTTATATTGTGGGCAAGCTTGCTGCAAAAAATCGGGCGAAAATGCCATCTCTAGGTCGGTGAACCAGGGGTGGGCCTGGGTGGTGCAAAGACTTGGACTTGCGCGGGCAAGTTCTAGAGAAACCAAGAATTCCATGAAAGATGGTGTGGGTGTCCAAAATTCGTGAAGCTTTTCAGTTTCGCCCCTCATATGGTGGGCAAGAATGCTGCAAAAAATCGTGCCAAAATTCCATCTCTAGGTAGGTGAACCAGGGGTGGGGCACGGTGGTGCAAGGACTTGGACTTGCCAGGACTTGCCCGGGCAAGGTCCAGCACTGTCCAAAAACTTGTCCTCCGTACCAAAATGAAAACCGCCGGTTACATTTGCGTTTTTGTGGGTGTTCTCACTCATACACATCCCCCCACACATGTTGGGGGGTCCGGGCTCCCGTGGCTCCGCCCGGTAGGCCCCGAACAAGGTCGGAAACCAAGAATTCCATGAAAAATGGTGTGGGTGTCCAAATTCGTGAAACTTTCCAGTTTGGGCCCTTATATGTTGGGCAAGATTTCTGCAAAAAAACGCGAGAAAATTCCATCTCTAGGTCGGCGAACCAGGCGTGGGGCTGAGTGGTGCAAGGACTTCGACTTGCGCGGGTAAGTTCTAGAGAAACCAAGAATTCCATGAAAGATGGTGTGGGTGTCCAAAATTCGTGAAACTTTCAAGTTTGGCCCCTCATATGGTGGGCAAGAATGCTGCAAAAAATCGAGCGAAAATTCCATCTCTAGGTCGGTGAACCAGGGGTGGGGCACGGTGGTGCAAGGAATTGGACTTGCCAGGACTTGCCCGGGCAAGGTACAGCACTGTCCAAAAACTTGTCCTCCGTACCAAAATGAAAACCGCCCGTTACATTTGCGTTTTTGTGGGTGTTCTCTCTCATTCACATCCCCCCACACATGTTGGGGGGCCGGGCTCCCGTGGCTCCGCCCGGGCCGCCCTGTAGGCCCCGAACAAGGTCGGAAACCAAGAATTCCATGAAAAATGGTGTGGGTGTCCAAAATTCGTGAAACTTTCCAGTTTGGGCCCTTATATGTTGGGCAAGATTTCTGCAAAAAATCGCGAGAAAATTCCATCTCTAGGTCGGCGAACCAGGCGTGGGGCTGGGTGGTGCAAGGACTTGGACTTGCGCGGGCAAGTTCTAGAGAAACCAAGAATTCCATGAAAGATGGTGTGGGTGTCCAAAATTCGTGAAAGTTTCCAGTTTGGCCCCTCATATGGTGGGCAAGAAAGCTGCAAAAAATCGAGCGAAAATTCCATCTCTAGGTTGGTGAACCAGGGGTGGGGCACGGTGGTGCAAGGACTTGGACTTGCCAGGACTTGCCCGGGCAAGGTCCAGCACTGTCCAAAAACTTGTCCTCCGTACCAAAATGAAAACCGCCCGTTACATTTGCGTTTTTGTGGGTGTTCTCACTCATACACATCCCCCCACACATGTTGGGGGGTCCGGGCTCCCGTGGCTCCGCCCGGTAGGCCCCGAACAAGGTCGGAAACCAAGAATTCCATGAAAAATGGTGTGGGTGTCCAAAATTCGTGAAACTTTCCAGTTTGGGCCCTTATATGTTGGGCAAGATTTCTGCAAAAAAACGCGAGAAAATTCCATCTCTAGGTCGGCGAACCAGGCGTGGGGCTGAGTGGTGCAAGGACTTCGACTTGCGCGGGTAAGTTCTAGAGAAACCAAGAATTCCATGAAAAATCGTGTGGATGTCCAAAATTCGTGAAACTTTCCAGTTTGGGCCCTCATATGGTGGGCACGATTGCTGCGAAAAATTGCGTGAAAATTCCATCTCTTGATCGGTGAACCAGGGGTGGGGCTGGGTGGTGCAAGGACTTGGACTTGCGCGGGCAAGTTCTAGAGAAACCAAGAATTCCATGAAAGATGGTGTGGGTGTCCAAAATTCGTGAAACTTTCCAGTTTGGCCCCTCATATGGTGGGCAAGAATGCTGCAAAAAATCGAGCGAAAATTCCATCTCTAGGTCGGTGAACCAGGGGTGGGGCAAGGTGTTGCAAGGACTTGGACTTGCGCGGGCAAGTTCTAGAGAAACCAAGAATTCCATGAAAGATGGTGTGGGTGTCCAAAATTCGTGAAACTTTCAAGTTTGGCCCCTCATATGGTGGGCAAGAATGCTGCAAAAAATCGAGCGAAAATTCCATCTCTAGGTCGGTGAACCAGGGGTGGGGCACGGTGGTGCAAGGAATTGGACTTGCCAGGACTTGCCCGGGCAAGGTACAGCACTGTCCAAAAACTTGTCCTCCGTACCAAAATTAAAACCGCCCGTTACATTTGCGTTTTTGTGGGTGTTCTCTCTCATTCACATCCCCCCAACATGTTGGGGGTTCCGGGCTCCCGTGGCTCCGCCCGGGCCGCCCTGTAGGCCCCGAACAAGGTCGGAAACCAAGAATTCCATGAAAAATGGTGTGGGTGTCCAAAATTCGTGAAACTTTCCTGTTTGGGTCATCATATGGTCGGCAAGATCGCTGCAAAAAATTGCGTGAAAATTCCATCTCTAGGTCGGTGAACACGGGGTGGGGCTGGGTGGTGCAAGGACTTGGACTTGCGCGGGCAAGTTCTAGAGAAACCAAGAATTCCATGAAAGATGGTGTGGGTGTCCAAAATTCGTGAAACTTTCAAGTTTGGCCCCTCATATGGTGGGCAAGAATGCTGCAAAAAATCGAGCGAAAATTCCATCTCTAGGTCGGTGAACCAGGGGTGGGGCACGGTGGTGCAAGGAATTGGACTTGCCAGGACTTGCCCGGGCAAGGTACAGCACTGTCCAAAAACTTGTCCTCCGTACCAAAATGAAAACCGCCCGTTACATTTGCGTTTTTGTGGGTGTTCTCTCTCATTCACATCCCCCCAACATGTTGGGGGTTCCGGGCTCCCGTGGCTCCGCCCGGGCCGCCCTGTAGGCCCCGAACAAGGTCGGAAACCAAGAATTCCATGAAAAATGGTGTGGGTGTCCAAAATTCGTGAAACTTTCCTGTTTGGGTCATCATATGGTCGGCAAGATCGCTGCAAAAAATTGCGTGAAAATTCCATCTCTAGGTCGGTGAACACGGGGTGGGGCTGGGTGGTGCAAGGACTTGGACTTGCGCGGGCAAGTTCTAGAGAATCCAAGAATTCCATGAAAGATGGTGTGGGTGTCCAAAATTCGTGAAAGTTTCCAGTTTGGCCCCTCATATGGTGGGCAAGATTGCTGCAAAAAATCGCGGGAAAATTCCATCTCTAGGTCGGTGAACCAGGGGTGGGGCTGGGTGGTGCAAGGACTTGGACTTGCGCGGGCAAGTTCTAGAGAAAGCAAGAATTCCATGAAAGATGGTGTGGGTGTCCAAAATTCGTGAAACTTTCCAGTTTGGCCCCTCATATGGTGTGCAAGAACGCTGCAAAAAATCGTGCGAAAATTCCATCTCTAGGTTGGTGAACCAGGGGTGGGGCACGGTGGTGCAAGGACTTGGACTTGCCACGACTTGCCCGGGCAAGGTCCAGCACTGTCCAAAAACTTGTCCTCCGTACCAAAATGAAAACCGCCCCTTACAATTGTGTTTTTGTGGGTGTTCTCACTCATACACATCCCCCCACACATGTTAGGGGGTCCGGGCTACCGTGGCTCCGCCCGGACCGCCCGGTAGGCCCCGAACAAGGTCGGAAACCAAGAATTCCATGAAAGATGGTGTGGGTGTCCAAAATTCGTGAAACTTTCCAGTTTGGCCCCTCATATGGTGGGCAAGATTGCTGCGAAAAATCGTGCGAAAATTCCATATCTAGTTCGGTGAACCAGGGGTGGGGCTGGGTGGTGCAAGGACTTGGACTTGCGCTGGCAAGTTCTAGAGAAACCAAGAATTCCATGAAAGATGGTGTGGGTGTCCAAAATTCGTGAAACTTTCCAGTTTGGTCCATCATATGGTGGGCAAGATTGCTGAAAAAATTGCGCAAAAATTCCATCTCTAGGTCGGTGAACCAGGGGTGGGGCTGGGTGGTGCAAGGACTTAGACTTGTGCGGGCAAGTTCTAGAGAAACCAAGAATTCCATGAAAGATGGTGTGGGTGTCCAAAATTCGTGAAACTTTCCAGTTAGGCCCCTCATATGGTGGGCAACATTGCTGCAAAAATCGAGCGAAAATTCCATCTCTAGGTCGGTGAACCAGGGGTGGGGCTGGGTGGTGCAAGGACTTGGACTTGCGCGGGCAAGTTCTAGAGAAACCAAGAATTCCATGAAAGATGGTGTGGGTGTCCAATATTCGTGAAACTTTCCAGTTTTGCCCCTCATATGGTGGGCAAGAATGCTACAAAAAATCGCGGGAAAATTCCTCCTCTAGGTCGGTGAACCAGGGGTGGGGCACGGTGGTGCAAGGACTTGGACTTGCCAGGACTTGCCCGGGCAAGGTCCAGCACTGTTCAAAAACTATTCCTCCGTTCCAAAATGAAAACCGCTTGTTACATTTGCATTTTTGTGGGTGTTCTCACTGATACACATCCCCCCACACATGTTGGGGGGTCCGGGCTCCCGTGTCTCCGCCCGTGCCGCCCGGTAGGCCCCGAACAAGGTCGGAAACCAAGAATTCCATGAAAAAAGGTGTGGGTGTCCAAAATTCGTGAAACTTTCCAGTTTGGGCCCTCATATGGTGGGCAAGATTGTTGCAAAAAATCGCACGAAAATTCCATCTCTAGGTTGGTGAACCAGGGGTGGGGCTGGGTGGTGCAAGGACTTGGACTTGCGCGGGCAAGTTCTAGAGAATCCAAGAATTCCATGAAAGATGGTGTGGGTGTCCAAAACTCGTGAAAGTTTCCAGTTTGGCCCCTCATATGGTGGGCAAGATTGCTGCAAAAAATCGATCGAAAATTCCATCTCTAGGTCGGCGAACCAGGGGTGGGGCTGGGTGGTGTAAGGACTTGGACTTGCGCGGGCAAGTTCTAGAGAAACCATGAATTCCATGAAAGATGGTGTGGGTGTCCAAAATTCGTGAAACTTTCCAGTTTGGCCCCTAATATGGTGGGCAAGAATGCTGCAAAAAATCGCACGAAAATTCCATCTCTAGGTCGGTGAACCAGGGGTGGGGCACGGTGGTGCAAGGAATTGGACTTGCCAGGACTTGCCCGGGCAAGGTCCAGCACTGTCCAAAAACTTGTCCTCCGTACCAAAATGAAAACCGCCAGTTACATTTGTGTTTTTGTGGGTGTTCTCACTCATACACATCCCCCCACACATGTTGGGGGGTCCGGGCACCCGTGGCTCCGCCCGGGCCGCCTGGTAAGCCCCGAACAAGGTCGGAAACCAAGAATTCCATGAAAAATGGTGTGGGTGTCCAAAATTCGTGAAACTTTCCAGTTTGGGCCATCATATGGTGGGCGAGATTGCTCCAAAAAAGTGCGCAAAAATTACATCTCTAGGTCGGTGAACCAGGGGTGGGGCTGGGTGGTGCAAGGACTTAGACTTGCGCGGACAAGTTCTAGAGAAACCAAGAATTCCATGAAAGATGGTGTGGGTGTCCAAAATTCGTGAAACTTTCCAGTTTGGCCCCTCATATGGTGGGCAAGATTGCTACAAAAAATCGTGCGAAAATTCCATATCTAGGTCGGTCAACCAGGGGTGGGGCTGGGTGGTGCAAGGACTTGGACTTGCGCGGGCAAGTTATAGAGAAACCAAGAATTCCATGAAAGATGGTGTGGGTGTCCAAAATTCGTGAAACTTTCCAGTTTTGCCCCTCATATGGTGGGCAAGAATGCTGCAAAAAATCGTGCGAAAATTCCATCTCTAGGTTGGTGAACCAGGGGTGGGGCACGGTGGTGCAAGGACTTGGACTTGCCTGGACTTGCCCAGGCAAGGTCCAGCACTGTCCAAAAACTTGTCCTCCGTACCAAAATGAAAACCGCCCGTTACATTTGCGTTTTTGTGGGTGTTCTCACTCATACACATCCCCCCACACATGTTGGGGGGTCCGGGCTCCCGTGGCTCTGCCCGGGCCGCCCGGTAGGCGCCGTACAAGGTCGGAAACCAAGAATTCCATGAAAAATGGTGTGGGTGTCCAAAATTCGTGAAACTTTCCAGTTTGGGCCATCATATGGTGGGCAAGATTGCTGCAAAAAATCGCATGAAAATTCCATCTCTAGGTTGGTGAACCAGGGGTGGGGCTGGGTGGTGCAAGGACTTGGACTTGCGCGGGCAAGTTCTAGAGAAACCAAGAATTCCATGAAAGATGGTGTGGGTGTCCAAAATTCGTGAAACTTTCAAGTTTGGCCCCTCATATGGTGGGCAAGAATGCTGCAAAAAATCGAGCGAAAATTCCATCTCTAGGTCGGTGAACCAGGGGTGGGGCACGGTGGTGCAAGGAATTGGACTTGCCAGGACTTGCCCGGGCAAGGTCCAGCACTGTCCAAAAACTTGTCCTCCGTACCAAAATGAAAACCGCAGGTTACATTTGTGTTTTTGTGGGTGTTCTCACTCATACCCATCCCCCCACACATGTGGGGGGTCCGGGCTCCCGTGGCTCCGCCCGGGCCGCCCGGTAGGCCCCTAACAAGGTCGGAAACCAAGAATTCCATGAAAAATGGTGTGGGTGTCCAAAATTCGTAAAACTTTCCTGTTTGGGCCATCACATGGTCGGCAAGATTGCTGCAAAAAATTGCGTGAAAATTCCATCTCTAGGTCGGTGAACCAGGGGTGGGGCTGGGTGGTGCAAAGACTTAAACATGCGCGGGCAAGTTCTAGAGAAACCAAGAATTCCATTAAAGATGGTGTGGGTGTCCAAAATTCGTGAAACTTTCCAGTTTGGCCCCTCATATGGTGGGCAAGAACGCTGCAAAAAATCGAGCGAAAATTCCATCTCTAGGTCGGTGAACCAGGGGTGGGGCAGGGTGTTGCAAGGACTTGGACTTCCGCGGGCAAGTTCTAGAGAAACCAAGAATTCCATGAAAGATGGTGTGGGTGTCCAAAATTCGTGAAACTTTCAAGTTTGGCCCCTCATATGGTGGGCAAGAAAGCTGCAAAAAATCGAGCGAAAATTCCATCTCTAGGTCGGTGAACCAGGGGTGGGGCACGGTGGTGCAAGGAATTGGACTTGCCAGGACTTGCCCGGGCAAGGTACAGCACTGTCCAAAAACTTGTCCTCCGTACCATAATGAAAACCGCCCGTTACATTTGCGTTTTTGTGGGTGTTCTCTCTCATTCACATCCCCCCACACATGTTGGGGGGTCCGGGCTCCCGTGGCTCCGCCCGGGCCGCCCTGTAGGCCCCGAACAAGGTCGGAAACCAAGAATTCCATGAAAAATGGTGTGGGTGTCCAATATTCGTAAAACTTTCCTGTTTGGGCCATCATATGGTCGGCAAGATCGCTGCAAAAAATTGCGTGAAAATTCCATCTCTAGGTCGGTGAACCAGGGGTGGGGCTGGGTGGTGCAAGGACTAAGACATGCGCGGGCAAGTTCTAGAGAAACCAAGTATTACATGAAAGATGGTGTGGGTGTCCAAAATTCGTGAAACTTTCCAGTTTGGCCCCTCATATGGTGGGCAAGAACGCTGCAAAAAATCGTGCGAAAATTCCATCTCTAGGTTGGTGAACCAGGGGTGGGGCTCGGTGGTGCAAGGACTTGGACTTGCCACGACTTGCCCGGGCAAGGTCCAGCACTGTCCAAAAACTTGTCCTTCGTACCAAAATGAAAACCGCCCGTTACATTTGCGTTTTTGTGGGAGTTCTCACTCATACACATCCCCCCACACATGTTGGGGGGTCCGGGCACACGTGGCTCCGCCCGAGCCGCCCGGTAGGCCCCGAACATGGTCGGAAACCAAGAATTTTATGAAAAATGGTGTGGGTGTTCAAAATTCGTGAAACGTTCCAGTTTGGGCCCTCATATGGTGGGCAAGATTTCTGCAAAAAATCGCGCGAAAATTCCATCTCTAGGTTGGCGAACCAGGGGTGGGGCTGGGTGGTGCAAGGACTTGGACTTGCGCGGGCAAGTTCTAGAGAAACCAAGAATTCCATGAAAGATGGTGTGGGTGTCCAAAATTCGTGAAACTTTCCAGTTTGGGCCCTTATATGTTGGGCAAGATTTCTGCAAAAAATCGCGAGAAAATTCCTTCTCTAGGTCGGCGAACCAGGGGTGGGGCTGGGTGGTGTAAGGACTTGGACTTGCGCGGGCAAGTTCTAGAGAAACCATGAATTCCATGAAAGATGGTGTGGGTGTCCAAAATTCGTGAAACTTTCCAGTTTGGCCCCTCATATGGTGGGCAAGAATGAGGCAAAAAATCGCGTGAAAATTTTATCTCTAGGTCGGTGAACCAGGGGTGGGGCACGGTGGTGCAAGGAATTGGACTTGCCAGGACTTGCCCGGGCAAGGTCCAGCACTGTCCAAAAACTTGTCCTCCGTACCAAAATGAAAACCGCCCGTTACATTTGTGTTTTTGTGGGTGTTCTCACTCATACACATCCCCCCACACATGTTGGGGGGTCCGGGCACCCGTGGCTCCGCCCGGGCCGCCCGGTAGGCCCCGAACAAGGTCGGAAACCAAGAATTCCATGAAAAATGGTGTGGGTGTCCAAAATTCGTGAAACTTTCCAGTTTGGGCCCTCATATGGTGGGCAAGATTGCTGCAAAAAATCGAACGAAAATTCCTTCTCTAGGTCGGTGAACCAGGGGTGGGGCACGGTGGTGCAAGGAATTGGACTTGCCAGGACTTGCCCGGGCAAGGTCCAGCACTGTCCAAAAACTTGTCCTCCGTACCAAAATGAAAACCGCCCGTTACATTTGTGTTTTTGTGGGTGTTCTCACTCATACACATCCCCCCACACATGTTGGGGGGTCCGGGCACCCGTGGCTCCGCCCGGGCCGCCCGGTAGGCCCCGAACAAGGTCGGAAACCAAGAATTCCATGAAAAATGGTGTGGGTGTCCAAAATTCGTGAAACTTTCCAGTTTGGGCCCTCATATGGTGGGCAATATTGCTGCAAAAAATCGCCCGAAAATTCCATCTCTAGGTTGGTGAACCAGGGGTGGGGCTGGGTGGTGCAAGGACTTGGACTTGCGCGGGCAAGTTCTAGAGAATCCAAGAATTCCATGAAAGATGGTGTGGGTGTCCAAAATTCGTGAAAGTTTCCAGTTTGGCCCCTCATATGGTGGGCAAGATTGCTGCAAAAAATCGCGAGAAAATTCCATCTCTAGGTCGGAGAACCAGGGGTGGGGCACGGTGGTGCAAGGAATTGGACTTGCCAGGACTTGCCCGGGCAAGGTCCAGCACTGTCCAAAAACTTGTCCTCCGTACTAAAATGAAAACCGCCTGTTACATTTGTGTTTTTGTGGGTGTTCTCACTCATACACATCCCCCCACACATATTGGGGGGTCCGGGATCCCGTGGCTCCGCCTGGGCCGCCCGGTAGGCCCCGAACAAGGTCGGAAACCAAGAATTCCATGAAAAATGGTGTGGGTGTCCAAAATTCGTGAAACTTTCCAGTTTGGGCCATCATATGGTGGGCGAGATTGTTCCAAAAAATTGCGCAAAAATTCCATCTCTAGGTCGGTGAACCAGGGGTGGGGCTGGGTGGTGCAAGGACTTAGACTTGCGCGGGCAAGTTCTAGAGAAACCAAGAATTCCATGAAAGATGGTGTGGGTGTCCAAAATTCGTGAAACTTTCCAGTTTGGCCCCTCATATGGTGGGCAAGATTGCTGCAAAAAATCGTGCGAAAATTCCATATCTAGGTCGGTGAACCAGGGGTGGGGCTGGGTGGTGCAAGGACTTGGACTTGCGCGGGCAAGTTATAGAGAAACCAAGAATTCCATGAAAGATGGTGTGGGTGTCCAAAATTCGTGAAACTTTCCAGTTTGGCCCCTCATATGGTGGGCAAGATTGCTGCAAAAAATCGCGGGAAAATTCCATCTCTAGGTCGGTGAACCAGGGGTGGGGCACGGTGGTGCAAGGACTTGGACTTGTCAGGACTTTCCCGGGCAAGGTCCAGCACTGTCCAAAAACTTGTCCTCCGTACCAAAATGAAAACCGCCCTTTACATTTGTGTCTTTGTGGGTGTTCTCACTCATACACATCCCCCCACACATGTTGGGGGGTCCGGGCTCCCGTGGCTCCGCCCGGGCCGCCCGGTAGGCCCCGAACAAGGTCGGAAACCAAGAATTCCATGGAAAATGGTGTGGGTGTCCAAAATTCGTGAAACTTTCCAGTTTGGGCCCTCATATGGTGGGCAAGATTGCTGCAAAAAATCGCACGAAAATTCCATCTCTAGGTTGGTGAACCAGGGGTGGGGCTGGGTGGTGCAAGGACTTGGACTTGCGCGGGCAAGTTATAGAGAAACCAAGAATTCCATGAAAGATGGTGTGGGTGTCCAAAATTCGTGAAACTTTCCAGTTTGGCCCCTCATATGGTGGGCAAGAATGCTGCAAAAAATCGCACGAAAATTCCATCTCTAGGTCGGTGAACCAGGGGTGGGGCTGGGTGGTGCAAGGACTTGGACTTGTCAGGACTTTCCCGGGCAAGGTCCAGCACTGTCCAAAAACTTGTCCTCCGTACCAAAATGAAAACCGCCCGTTACATTTGCGTCTTTGTGGGTGTTCACACTCATACACATCCCCCCACACATGTTGGGGGGGTCCAGGCTCCCGTGGCTCCGCCCGGGCCGCCCGGTAGGCCCCGAACAAGGTCGAAAACCAAGAATTCCATGAAAAATGGTGTGGGTGTCCAAAATTCGTGAAACTTTCCAGTTTGGGCCCTCATATGGTGGGCAAGATTGCTGCTACAAGTCGCACGAAAATTCCATCTCTAGGTCGGTGAACCAGGGGTGGGGCTGGGTAGTGCAAGGACTTGGACTTGCGCGGGCAAGTTCTAGAGAATCCAAGAATTCCATGAAAGATGGTGTGGGTGTCCAAAATTCGTGAAAGTTTCCAGTTTGGCCCCTCATATGGTGTGCAAGATTGCTGCAAAAAATCGCGGGAAAATTCCATCTCTAGGTCGGTGAACCAGGGGTGGGGCACGGTGGTGCAAGGACTTGGACTTGTCAGGACTTTCCCGGGCAAGGTCCAGCACTGTCCAAAAACTTGTCCTCCGTACCAAAATGAAAACCGCCCGTTACATTTGCGTCTTTGTGGGTGTTCTCACTCATACACATCCCCCCACACATGTTGGGGGGTCCGGGCTCCCGTGGCTCCGCCCGGGCCGCCCGGTAGGCCCCGAACAAGGTCGGAAACCAAGAATTCCATGAAACATGGTGTGGGTGTCCAAAATTCGTGAAACTTTCCAGTTTGGGCCATCATATGGTGGGCAAGATTGCTACAAAAAATTACGCAAAAAATCCATCTCTAGGTCGGTGAACTAGGGGTGGGGCTGGGTGGTGCAAGGACTTAGACTTGCGCGGGCAAGTTCTAGAGAAACCAAGAATTCCATGAAAGATGGTGTGGGTGTCCAAAATTCGTGAAACTTTCCAGTTAGGCCCCTCATATGGTGGGCAAGATTGCTGCAAAAATCGAGCGAAAATTCCATCTCTAGGTCGGTGAACCAGGGGTGGGGCTGGGTGGTGCAAGGACTTGGACTTGCACGGGCAAGTTCTAGAGAAACCAAGAATTCCATGAAAGATGGTGTGGGTGTCCAAAATTCGTGAAACTTTCCAGTTTTGCCCCTCATATGGTGGGCAAGAATGCTCCAAAAATTCGCGGGAAAATTCCACCTCTAGGTCGGTGAACCAGGGTTGGGGCACGGTGGTGCAAGGACTTGGACTTGCCAGGACTTGCCCGGGCAAGGTCCAGCACTGTTCAAAAACTATTCCTCCGTTCCAAAATGAAAACCGCCCGTTACATTTGCGTTTTTGTGGGTGTTCTCACTGATACACATCCCCCCACACATGTTGGGGGGTCCGGGCTCCCGTGGCTCCGCCCGGGCCGCCCGGTGGGCTCCGAACAAGGTCGGAAACCAAGAATTCCATGAAAAATGGTGTGGGTGTCCAAAATTCGTGAAACTTTCCAGTTTGGGCCCTCATATGGTGGGCAAGATTGCTGCAAAAAATCGCACCAAAATTCGATCTCTAGGTCGGTGAACCAGGGGTGGGGCTGGGTGGTGCAAGGACTTGGACTTGCGCGGGCAAGTTCTAGAAAATCCAAGAATTCCATGAAAGATGGTATGGGTGTCCAAAATCGTGAAAGTTTCCAGTTTGGCCCCTCATATTGTGGGCAAGATTGCTGCAAAAAATCGCGGGAAAATTCCATCTCTAGGTCGGTGAACCAGGGGTGGGGCACGGTGGTGCAAGGACTTGGACTTGTCAGGACTTTCCCGGGCAAGGTCCAGCACTGTCCATAAACTTGTTGATTGCACCATACTTTTATACACTTTTCATTGACAAAATCAGTAGATTATTGCATGTTCTTGGGGTAATTGCACCTAATTAGGGTAATTTCTGACTTTTGCACACTTTGTTGGAATTTATTCTAGTCAAGGGCAATTTGGGCATAATTAGCATAAATTATTGTTAACCTATTTTCAAGAACATTTGATGCTACCTCTGGCTTGATTTTACTTGTAGATCATAGAAGAAGCATGCCCAAATTAAGGAGCCAAATTGCAGCGAAGAATTCGGGACGGAGCAGAAGAAGGAAGTGAAGAGAGAAACAAAATCAACGCCGCGGCGAACTGGCGGCGAGAAAGACCAGGGAGGCAGAAGCAACGTGAGCTCGCCGTGGGTTTCGCCGCGGCGAACTCCCCAGCAAAAGCTCCAGAATAGATGCCAGCTCGCCGTGGCTTTCGCCGCGGCGAGCTCACGGTGAGCGGACCCAAATTCAGACAGAAGCTCTTGTTGCTCGCCGTGGCTCTCGCCGCGGCGAACTGACGGCGAAGTCCCAGAATCTGCAGAAGTCTGGCGCGATTTTAGGTTTCTTTGGAGGGTTATAAATAGTTCCAACACCCGAAAACACAGAGCTAAGCTTCCTCAGGTCCGAAAACCAGCCCTCTCCTAGGGTTCCTCTTGTTCTTCTTCATTCCTCACTCAAATCCTCTCATCCCCACTCATTTCCACCTCCATTATTGCTGATTTTCTTGTTCTTTCTCCTTCCACCTTCCATTTCCACTCCACATTTCCTTCTATCTTCTTCATTCATGGAAGCTATCATCATGGGTCCTCTTGGGCACGAGTTTGAAGATATGAGAGGCTAAGTTCTTGGTGCTTTGGTGGTGTGAAGGTGGCTCTAGCTTCATGGACCAACATAGGGGAGTTTCTAGTTTACAATTTCTTATTTCCTTTGTATTTGGCTTATACTCTTTTGTATTGGTCTTGTATTTGGATTTAAGACTTGGGATATGTGGTTGCTATCTATGTTTGTGAACTGTGTATGCTTTGAATTGAATGTGATTGAGATACAATTTCCTATCTACTTGTGGTTGTATTCTTGGTTTTAGCCATTTTAGTGGTTGCTAGTGGTTATAGTCAATTTCTTCCATGCATGATGGTGTGATTGCACTTCATGAGAGTTAAATTGCATTTGTTTCAAGGCATTTCACAAACCAAGTGGATCTTAACACTAACCCTAAGTAATGGCTATGAAAGTGGTTGCTAGATTAGTCATTAATTAGGGCTAGTGGACCCCTAGTGGTTACTTGGGGATCTTTCAATTAGACTTGGTAAATTAAACTCCCACTTATCATTTTGAAAGAAGCATTTGAGTCACCGAAGCGCTACTAAAGCCCATTTTATAAAATCACCCCTAATCCAAACTCTTCTCACTTTTCACTTATTAATCTAAAACATCAAAAACAAGTAACTGCTTTTGTTAATAGCTTTAGTAAATGAATCCCCAAACCAAAACCCCCATACCTTTTTATTGTTTTAATTGCATTTAGTTAGCTTAGGTTGTTTAGAAGGACTCCTCAAGTGAAACGATCCGGGATTGTGCCACTTTACACAATCCTTGGTAATTATTGTGATTTTAACCCCAAGGCGCATTAGGCAAAGGTTAAATCAATGGCGCCGTTGCCGGGGAGTCATTTTTTACTCTCTAGGTTAGCTAAGTGTCAATTGAAGCTATTGACTAGGGGTAGGAGTCATTAGGATTAGATTTAGGTCATTTGCATTCTTAAGTTAGTTTACAATTACTTGCTCTGCATTGTATAAAGTCTGACAAGAAAATACCAGAAATATTGCTTGCCCTTTGCTCTTGCTTGAATTGTGATACCTGCTTAGGTGTATTGCTGGACTTTCTTGCACCTACTTGTGAATACTTGACTTGCCATACTTCCACACTCATATACCTCTCATACACACTTCACACATATCATACACACTTTCACACCATACTCACTTGCATCATCATTCATCCATTTTTCCTTGAATTTGTGCAAGTGCATCTTTGTTGAGCCTTCAGTCTACACTTGTTGTCTGTGCCTTGTGTATGACTCGAGGGAACCCTAGGAACCAAGAACTTTACCTTGAATACCCAGAAATTGAGAGACACCTTACTAGGTTGAGAAAGACAAAGAGAGGGGGAACTTCGGTTACATCCTTGATAGTTGAACACCCACCCTCTTGTGAGCCAAGCATTGAGAGTTCCCCAGAAACTGAGAGTGATACTAGAGACATGGAGGGGGATCACCATATTCCTGAAGTTCAAGTAGAGCCAAATCTAGGTGGTAATGGGGGAGGACAAGTGGTTAATGATGGTGAGCGACCTAGAAGAAGAACCATCAGGGAAGCCACCACAACCAGCCTTAACCACAACCCATTCATGACTGCATTCCCCACTATGAACACTGATTATGAAATTAAAGGCTTATTGATACAATCCTTACCTAAGTTTTATGGTTTGCAGGAAGATGAGCCACATGATCACTTGGATGAGATCTTCATACATTGCAACACCATGAAACCAGTCAGAGCACAAGTGGAGGATGTCATGTGGAGAGTGTTCCACCTTACTCTAGAAGGCAAGGCTAAGCAATGGTACATGAGTTTGCCTACTTTCAATCCAGATGCCCTCGCCTCCTGGGGCAACTTGAAGCAAGCCTTTCTAGAAAAGTTCTACCCAGCCACTAGAACATCTGCAAGAAGGAAAGAGATCAATTCCATCACTCAAGAGCCCGATGAATCTCTTTTTGATTATTGGTCGAGATTCCAGGACCTTTTGAAGAAATGCCCTCATCACCAAATTCCCGATGAACAATTGGCCCATACCTTCTATGATGGGTTGAGGGAAAGAGACCAAGACAAGCTGGATGCAGCCGCTGGAGGCTCATTCATTGACTACACACCTGAAGAGGCATGGCCTCTAGTTCGTAAGCTCGCTTTGGCCAAAGAGAAACATGGCTCCAGAAGATCAACTCGTAGTCTTCAAAGGGTTGATTCTACTTCTCTTCACATTCCTCAATTGGATAGGTTTGAGGCCGAATTCAAAGCAATCCACTCTAGATTGGACAAAATCTCAGGTCCATCTTCCCCGCCGGGTCCAGTTGGTAATGAGTTGGTGGGTCCGTCTTGTGATTATTGTGCATCACCTATGCATCTCTCAAGCGATTGTCCTTCTAAGCCGGAAGAATGTAATGCAATGTTCCAACCAAGGCAAGGCAACAATCCGAGATGGGACCCCTATTCCAATACATACAATGAAGGGTGGAGACAAAATCCAAAATTTAGTTGGCGCCAAGATGGCAATCCCCCAAGGCAATTCCAAGGGGAGTCCTCCCAAGCACTAACTCCTGTAAGAAAGGACCGATCCACTAATGACTTTGAAGAGTTGAACAAGTCCATTACTATGGGATTCCGCCATGTGGAAGGTCTCATTGACTCTAGGGCGAATGAAACAAAGCAATGTATGGAGTCAAGGTTTGAGAAGGTAGACAACCGTATGAGCCAATGGGAGACCAAGAGTGCTAACTTAGAGGACTATGTCATGAAGCTTTCAAACTCTTTCAATGAGCTTCAAGCCAAGGCAAGTGGTCCAACTCCGTCCAATACGGTCATCAACCCAAAGTCTTTGAATGCTGTTACTTTGAGAAGTGGAAAATCACTAAATCCCATGCCAACCAAGAAGAAGGTTCACTTTTCAAGTAGTGAAGGGGAGGATGATGATGAGCCAGTGGATGAAGAGATTGAAGTGGAAAGCCCTACTTGGAGCCCACCATTGAGCCCAATGAAGTTTGCGCAATCTGAGAGTGCTAAGGAAAAGGAACTTCAAGAAAGAAGGGCATTGACTAGAAAAGAGAAAGTGGTGGAGGATCCTACAGTACAACCTCAAGAGGAGAAGAAGCACGACAAGCAATCGAGTATCAATGAGACAGGAGAGTGTAGCACACAAGATACCTTGGCCAAACCTCCGGCCAAGGAGGTAACTATCTCTCAACTCCCTTTTCCTCAAGCTTATTTTAAAAGCAAAAAGAAACATGATGAGGTTGTTGAAAATGAAATGCTTGAACTTTTTAGCAAATTGCATGTGAATGTGCCTTTCTTTCAACTTGTGAAATCTATGCCTAGTTACTGTAAATTCTTGAAGGAATTGTGCACCAATAAAAGGAAGTTTAGGCCAAATGAAAGAATTCAATTGAATCCTAGTGTGTCGGCTTTGTTCAAGCCTCAGTTGCCGGTCAAGTGCAAAGATCGTGGATCATTCATGATCCCTTGCACCATAGGGAACTTGACGGTGACAAATGCATTGTTGGATTTAGGAGCGGCCATTAACGTGATGCCTAGTGCGATTTTCACTTCTTTAGGCATCACTGGTTTGAAAAAGACAAGTGTCATTTTGCAATTGGCCGATCGCACACTCCGATATCCACAAGGTATTCTTGAGGATATACTTGTTAAGGTTAAAGACTTAGTTTTTCCCACCGATTTCTATGTCCTTGACACCGCCAGCGAGCCCTGTGAATCGACTATCATTCTCGGTAGGCCCTTCATGCGGACCGCCGGATCGGTAATTGATATGAAAAATGGTTTGATCACAATGGAGGTGGGAGAACATAAGGTTAGCTTTAACATGTATGAAGCAATGCGACACCCCCATGAAGACTATTCTCTTCTAGATTTGAATGTCATTGATATTGCTGTGGAAGATGCTATTAAGGAGCATGAATTAAGCTTGCATTCATATGATTACACATCTGATCTTGAAGCTTATGACTCTTATTTTTCTACCCTGCCTTCTGTTCATTCTTTTTCTTCCTTAGGTGATGACGTGTATGACCTTGACTCACATGTAGTTGATTGTCTACTTTCTGTCCCTTTGGATTTTTCTTCGATTGATAATGATACTGCTATTTTGGATATGAGCTCCACTAACCTTTCCTTGATGAGTGATGATATTTCTTTGGAAGATGGTAGTTTTCTTAATGTTTCAGGTCATAAGTTGGTTGAAGAATGTGAATTTGAGGTTGGAAGCCAAGAGTTGGCCGATTTGAGCTCAAAGGGTATAGCCCTCATCCCAACAAAAGTTACTTCACACTTGACCTTCTTTGGACCGGATCACCATGTGGTAAAAGGGCCACCTTCTCAACCCTCTTCCATTGATTCTAACTTTAGACCTAGGATTTCTTCCCACACACTTAGGTATTTGAATGATCTTGTTACAAGTTGTGATGTAGGTGTTGTGGATGACATTTCCCCAAGGCAAGTCGTTGCGGTAGAACAACCATGTGTTGATTCGGCTCTTGGGAAGACCAATGAACAAGAGATGAGGTCTTTTGAGCCCATTCCACCTTTTCCAATTGGGTCTACAAAGGGGAGTTCTTCTTACACTTTAACTCTTCCTACTCTTATTCCCTCTGTTTTGGAACCACCCATTTTGGAATTAAAGCCTTTGCCAAGCAATTTAAAATATGCTTTTCTTGCCCCCAATGACAAATTGCCGGTTATTATTTCTAATACCTTGAGTGCAATTGAGGAGGTAAAATTGATTGATGTTCTGAAAAAGTATAGCAAGGCTTTGGGTTGGACATTGGCTGATATTCCGGGCATGAACCCCGCTATTTGCACCCATCGGCTTTTACTTAAAGAGGATTCTAGGCCTCTTAGGCAACCTCAAAGGCGGCTTAACCCCCTCATTTTGGATGTGGTCAAAAAGGAGGTCACAAAACTCCTAAGTGCCGGCATCATATATCCGATCTCGGATAGTGAGTGGGTTTCCCCGGTCCAAGTGGTGCCTAAGAAGTCCGGAATCACTGTTTTGAAAAATGAAAACAATGAACTTATTCCAACAAGGGTGCAAAATAGTTGGCGTGTGTGTATTGACTATAGGAAGTTGAATGATGCCACCCGAAAGGACCACTTCCCGCTTCCATTTATTGATCAAATGTTAGAAATGCTTGCGGGAAAAAGCCATTACTGTTTTCTAGATGGTTATTCGGGGTATTTTCAAATTCCTATAGCACCCGAGGACCAGGAAAAGACCACTTTCACTTGCCCATTCGGTACTTTTGCCTACAAGCGCATGCCCTTTGGCTTATGCAATGCGCCGGGAACTTTCCAACGTTGCATGATGAGCATCTTCTCTGATATGCTTGATGATTGCCTGGAAGTTTTCATGGATGACTTTACTGTTTTTGGTGATTCGTTTGATTTTTGCTTGCATAGTTTGGAGCGAGTACTAGCTAGGTGTGTCGAGAAGAATCTGGTACTGAATTATGAAAAATGTCATTTTATGGTCACGCATGGCATAGTTCTTGGCCACCTAGTCTCTAGCCGAGGCATTGAGGTTGATAAAGCCAAAACCGAGGTGATTTCGTCCTTGCCTTATCCCACTTGTATCAAAGAGCTCCGCTCTTTCCTGGGACATGTAGGCTTTTACCGGCGTTTCATCAAGGGTTTTTCCCAAATTGCATTGCCTCTTTCTCATTTGCTGCAAAAAGATGTTGAATTTGTTTTTGATGATGAGTGTAAAACGGCTTTTGAAACATTGAAGAAAACTCTTTTGGAGCCTCCTATTCTCCTTGCTCCCGATTGGTCATTGCCCTTTGAATTGGCATGTGATGCTTCCAACTACGCAGTTGGTGCCATGCTAGGTCAAAGGAGCAACAAGGCACCACATGTCATAGCCTATGCATCTAAGACTTTGGACTGTGCTCAAAGGAATTATACCACTACTGAAAAGGAACTCTTTGCCATAGTCTTTGCATTAGACAAATTTAGACAATACCTGCTTCATTCTGTGGTTGTCATTTATACTGACCATGCAGCTATAAAGTTTTTATTCACAAAGCCACACTCAAAGCCGAGACTTCTTCGGTGGACACTCTTGCTACAAGAGTTTAATTTGCAGATCAAGGATCGCGCCGGCAATGCCAATTTGGTAGCCGACCACTTGAGTAGACTCCCAGACAACACCAGGGGAGTAGATCTTTCTGACTTAACCTGTGATAATTTTCCGGATTCTTCTTTGTATGCAATTAATATTGAGGTGCCTTGGTATGCTTGTTTAGTCAATTATCTTGTTTGTGCCCTCACCCCGGATGACATGTCTCCCTTTCAGGTGCAAAAGTTAAAGAGAGAAGCCCAATACTATGTTTGGGATGAACCACACCTATGGAGACTGTGCAGTGATCAAGTAATCCGGCGATGCATACCAGAATCAGAGTCCCTAGACATCCTCTCTGCTTGCCACTCGATGGTTTGTGCTGGCCACTATAGTTCTAGGAAAACTGCTAGGAGGGTCTTAGACGCTGGTTTTTATTGGCCTACACTTTTCAAAGATGCCTATGCCTTTTGTAAATCGTGTGGTAAGTGCCAACAATTTGGGGGGAGTGTGACAAAAAGACATGAGATGCCCCAACGACCCATCCTAGTTTGTGAGATTTTTGATATTTGGGGGATAGACTTTATGGGACCTTTCCCACCTTCTTCTGGTTTCACCTATATCCTACTTGCTGTAGATTATGTCTCTAGGTGGGTAGAGGCTATCCCAACCCGAAAGGATGATGCACCTACGGTCTCTAAGTTTCTCAAGTCTAACATCTTTAGTAGATTTGGAGTACCAAGGGGTCTTATAAGTGATCGAGGAACCCACTTTTGCAACAAGCTTCTTGATAACTTGCTTGCTAAGTATGGGGTGTCCCACAGAGTGTCTAGCCCATACCATCCCCAAACAAATGGCCAAGCAGAGGTGTCTAACAGGGATATAAAGCACATTCTTGAGAAAATTGTTAAGCCATCAAGAAAAGATTGGAGTGATCGACTTGAGGATGCATTGTGGGCATATCGGACCGCATTCAAGACACCCTTAGGCATGTCTCCATACCGGTTAGTTTTTGGTAAAGCTTGTCATTTGCCGGTTGAATTGGAGCACAAGTCCTATTGGGCCGTGAAACTATGCAATATGGAGTTGGATGCCGCTGGAAATGAAAGATGCCTTCAATTGCAAGAGCTTGATGAACTGCGCCTTCAGGCATATGAGAGCTCAAGGCTCTACAAGGAAAAGACCAAGTTGATCCATGATGGTAAGATCTTCAACCGCAGCTTCAATGTTGGTGACCAAGTCCTTATGTACCAAGCCCGCTTCCGCCATGGTCATGGGAAGCTAACATCCAATTGGTTCGGGCCGTACAAAGTAACGAAGGTCCACAAGTATGGGATGGTGGAGCTCATTGAAGAAGGAACCGGAAAGGAATTCGTTTCGAATGGACATCTCCTCAAGCTCTACCATGAACCGGTTGCCAAGCCTCCTTGAGGCCAGGTTGCTTCTTCTCCTTATCTTGTTTACTTTCATGCATTCTGGGCTGGCTGCTTTATATTTTACTATCATTGCATTGAACAAGTGTGGGGGAGGGAGCATCCTAGTAGAAAGTAGAAAATTAGGATTTTTCATTCAATAAAATACCCTATGCCATTGAGGACAATGCCGATTTCAAGTGTGGGGGAGGGGACTAGGTAGTTTTGTTGCTTGATCTATTGGTTTTATAATGTTTATGCCACATTAGAGGTAATTTTTAAAATTCTGTGTCAAATTTTTCAAAATCCAGGTAGATTGTGCTCCTTAGTCTTTTGTTGCAATGGAGGGTCGCATTCAGTGCAATGGAGGACCTAATTGCATTTTTCTACCCAATTTTAAAACTGGTTTGTGAAAACCTAGTGTGGCAACAATTTTTGAAAAACCATGGAGCAAGACTGGACCTTACCCTTTGATTAATGAGCTTCATGAGCAATGGGAAGAATTCTAAGAATTATGCATTTTATCCTTTCAATCTTCAAAGAGCTAGTGATGAGTTGTTTTCAAGCATATGCATTGTGTTAATTGGCCTTGCAATTGGATTTTAATTGGAAATTGAGGTTAACCTTGTTGTGAGATTCTTGGGCCTATTTTCATTTCAGGAGTGTATACTTGCTTGATCATTCAATTTCTAGAACTTGTCTTTACTCTTTGTCAAAGCTATAATTGCATTCATGCTTGAAGATGATTTAGGCATTCATTTCAACACCCCATCTTTCCAAACACAAACCAGCATCATTTCACTTTCCATTGTTCACCCATTTTGAGCTATTCCTTGGTTGTAATGCATTAATGTGAATTTTGAGATGAAGCATTGAGTTTGAGCCACTTTTGTTTGTTGTTATTGCCATACTTATGTTAGAAAGAAAGAAAAAAAAGAGAAAATAGAAAAGTGTGAATAAAAATAAAAATAAAAAATGAAGAAGAAAAAGAAAGTTTGAAGAATAAGGCATTTCTTGGTGTGGCATCATTATTATTGAAATTATGCTCTCATGTGCTATGTTCTTAAATTGTGACTTTGAATTGCATTACAACCTTTCCTTTTCCATAACATGCAATCCATCTTGCCTTTTCCATCATTTCAACCTTGCAAGTCCTTTTGATTCATACGTGATTGTATGCATGTGTGGAGATGTTAGGGTAGTTACAAGCTTATGGCAAATTGTTGTTTGAGCAAGTTAAGTGTGAAAAGATCCCACATGAGGTGAGTAGAGGGAAACACTATTATCTTGAGAGTCCTCTTTACCAGTACTTTATCAAATTGCTTTGCCAATTCTCCCTTTGCATATCCTTGATCATGACTCATGCTAGCTTGAGATTATTGATTGGTTAAAATCATTCTTCTTTGCATTGTACCCTTTGTCCAGGAGTACAAAGGTCTAAGTGTGGGGGAAATGATTGCACCAAACTTTTATACACTTTTCATTGATAAAATCAGTAGATTATTGCATGTTCTTGGGGTAATTGCACCTAATTAGGGTAATTTCTGACTTTTGCACACTTTGTTGGAATTTATTCTAGTCAAGGGCAATTTGGGCATAATTAGCATAAATTATTGTTAACCTATTTTCAAGAACATTTGATGCTACCTCTGGCTTGATTTTACTTGTAGATCATAGAAGAAGCATGCCCAAATTAAGGAGCCAAATTGCAGCGAAGAATTCGGGACGGAGCAGAAGAAGGAAGTGAAGAGAGAAACAAAATCAACGCCGCGGCGAACTGGCGGCGAGAAAGACCAGGGAGGCAGAAGCAACGTGAGCTCGCCGTGGGTTTCGCCGCGGCGAACTCCCCAGCAAAAGCTCCAGAATAGATGCCAGCTCGCCGTGGCTTTCGCCGCGACGAGCTCACGGCGAGCGGACCCAAATTCAGACAGAAGCTCTTGTTGCTCGCCGTGGCTCTCGCCGCGGCGAACTGACGGCGAAGTCCCAGAATCTGCAGAAGTCTGGCGCGATTTTAGGTTTCTTTGGAGGGTTATAAATAGTTCCAACACCCGAAAATACAGAGCTAAGCTTCCTCAGGTCCGAAAACCAGCCCTCTCCTAGGGTTCCTCTTGTTCTTCTTCATTCCTCACTCAAATCCTCTCATCCCCACTCATTTCCACCTCCATTATTGCTGATTTTCTTGTTCTTTCTCCTTCCACCTTCCATTTCCACTCCACATTTCCTTCTATCTTCTTCATTCATGGAAGCTATCATCATGGGTCCTCTTGGGCACGAGTTTGAAGATATGAGAGGCTAAGTTCTTGGTGCTTTGGTGGTGTGAAGGTGGCTCTAGCTTCATGGACCAACATAGGGGAGTTTCTAGTTTACAATTTCTTATTTCCTTTGTATTTGGCTTATACTCTTTTGTATTGGTCTTGTATTTGGATTTAAGACTTGGGATATGTGGTTGCTATCTATGTTTGTGAACTATATTGTGTATGCTTTGAATTGAATGTGATTGAGATACAATTTCCTATCTACTTGTGGTTGTATTCTTGGTTTTAGCCATTTTAGTGGTTGCTAGTGGTTATAGTCAATTTCTTCCATGCATGATGGTGTGATTGCACTTCATGAGAGTTAAATTGCATTTGTTTCAAGGCATTTCACAAACCAAGTGGATCTTAACACTAACCCTAAGTAATGGCTATGAAAGTGGTTGCTAGATTAGTCATTAATTAGGGCTAGTGGACCCCTAGTGGTTCCTTGGGGATCTTTCAATTAGACTTGGTAAATTAAACTCCCACTTATCATTTTGAAAGAAGCATTTGAGTCACCGAAGCGCTACCAAAGCCCATTTTATAAAATCACCCCTAATCCAAACTCTTCTCACTTTTCACTTATTAATCTAAAACATCAAAAACAAGTAACTGCTTTTGTTAATAGCTTTAGTAAATGAATCCCCAAACCAAAACCCCCATACCTTTTTATTGTTTTAATTGCATTTAGTTAGCTTAGATTGTTTAGAAGGACTCCTCAAGTGAAACGATCCGGGATTGTGCCACTTTACACAATCCTTGGTAATTATTGTGATTTTAACCCCAAGGCGCATTAGGCAAAGGTTAAATCACTTGTCCTCCGTACCAAAATGAAAACCGCCCGTTACATTTGCGTCTTTGTGGGTGTTCTCACTCATACACATCCCCCCACACATGTTGGGGGGTCCGGGCTCCCGTGGCTCCGCCCGGGCCGCCCGGTAGGCCCCGAACAAGGTCGGAAACCAAGAATTCCATGAAAAATGGTGTGGGTGTCCAAAATTCATGAAACTTTCCAGTTTGGGCACTACTACAAAAAGTACTTTTAACGTCACAAATTTTGGGGGTTTTCACGTCACTTTTTCAGGGGACATTGAATCAAGTGACATGAAAAATGGACTTTTAACGTCACATAAACAAGTGACATAGAAAGTTAGAGAAACAACGTCACACATAATATTATGTGTGACGTTGTAAGTTGCTCGGAGAAACCACGTCACACATAATATTTATGTGTGACGTGGTTTCCAGGAAACCACGTCACACAAGATATTATTTGTGACGTGGTTTCTTTTTTTTTTTTAAAAAAAAAACGTTTTTAATTTTTCTATTCCCCGTTGATATTCAGCAATTTGAGAACAAAAACCTATTCAAACCAATTTACAAGACTTATAAAACATTTTGGCAAGTATGCAATATTTGCAGCAATTACAACGTAACAGCATTTGCAAACCAATTTACAATTGAACATTAAACATTCTATGGCAGACCAATTTACAAAACTTACAAAACCATTAAATATTCTATGGCATTTTTTGCAATTTACAATTGAGAAAAAAAGGCAGCAGATTTAATTATCAGGAAAAAAAGGAAAAGAATGAACCTGGATGAAGTGAAGCTGCGAACGGAGGCACGATTGAAATTGTTGAACCCGATAGGAGGAAAACAGAGCTGAAAAAAAACCTTGAACAAGTAAAAAAAAAGAACCCTATAGAAATTGCATATTTAATTACCAGAAAAAAAAAGAAAAAAGAAAAGAATAAATGAACCTGCAGGTGGAGGGTGAGGGGGATGGGGGGCGTCTGGGGGGAGTTGTGGGGGGAGGGAAGGGGGAGCTGTGGGTTAGGGGGTGGGGGAGCTGTGGGCACCAGGGGGAGCTAGGGGTGTTGGAGGGGGGAGCTGTGGGCGTTGGGGGGGTAGGGAAGCTGAGGACACGGGGGTGTGGATGAGGGAGAGTTAGAGTTGATGTTTTTGTTTTGGGGGGGGGTGGGGGTGGGAGACAGCTGGAGTTGATGGTTTTTATTTTGGGGGGCGCGAAATGAAAAAATTAAAGTGGGGGAGCGGGAAATAAAAAAAAAGGAGGGGACGGGTTTTCCACGTCACACCAAAATTTTGGTGTGACGTGGAAAACAACTTTCAACGTCACACCACATTTTGGTGTGACGTTGAAAGTGGTTTCAATGTGGGAGGGGGGGCGGGAAATGAAAAAAAAAAAGAGGGACGGGTTTTCCACGTCACACCAAAATTTTGGTGTGACGTGGAAAACAACTTTCAACGTCACACCACATTTTGGTGTGACGTTGAAAGTGGTTTCAATGTGGGAGGGGGGGCGGGAAATGAAAAAAAAAAGAGGGACGGGTTTTCCACGTCACACCAAAATTTTGGTGTGACGTGGAAAACAACTTTCAACGTCACACCACATTTTGGTGTGACGTTGAAAGTGGTTTCAATGTGGGAGGGGGGGCGGGAAATGAAAAAAAAAAGAGGGACGGGTTTTCCACGTCACACCAAAATTTTGGTGTGACGTGGAAAACAACTTTCAACGTCACACCACATTTTGGTGTGACGTTGAAAGTGGTTTCAATGTGGGAGGGGGGGCGGCAAAAGAAAAAAAAAAAGAGGGACGGGTTTTCCACGTCACACCAAAATTTTGGTGTGACGTGGAAAACAACTTTCAACGTCACACCACATTTTGGTGTGACGTTGAAAGTGGTTTCAACGTCACACCAAATTTTGGTGTGACGTTGAAACCATTTCCATGTCACACCAAAATTTGGTGTGACATGGAAAGTGCTTTTCAATGTCACACTTAATTTAAGTGTGACATTGAAAAGTTTCAACATCACACTTAATTTTAAGTGTGATGTTGTTTCTTTCTTTTTTGTTTTCAATGTCACATTTTTAAATAAGTGACGTTAATTGGTGACATAAAAAGGGCTTTTTGTAGTAGTGGGGCCCTCATATGGTGGGCAAGATTGCTGCAAAAAATAGCACGAAAATTCCATCTCTAGGTTGGTGAACCAGGGGTGGGGCTGGGTGGTGCAAGGACTTGGACTTGCGCGGGCAAGTTCTAGAGAATCCAAGAATTCCATGAAAGATGGTGTGGGTGTCCAAAATTCGTGAAAGTTTCCAGTTTGGCCCCTCATATGGTGGGCAAGATTGCTGCAAAAAATCGCGCGAAAATTCCATCTCTAGGTCGGTGAACCAGGGGTGGGGCACGGTGGTGCAAGGACTTGGACTTGTCAGGACCTTCCCGGGCAAGGTCCAGCACTGTCCAAAAACTTGTCCTCCGTACCAAAATGAAAACCGCCCGTTACATTTGCGTTTTTGTGGGTGTTCTCACTCATACACATCCCCCCACACATGTTGGGGGTCCGGGCTCCCGTGGCTCCACCCGGGCCGCCCGTTAGGCCCCGAACAAGGTCGGAAACCAAGAATTCCATGAAAAATGTTGTGGGTGTCCAAAATTCGTGAAACTTTCCAGTTTTGCCCCTCATATGGTGGGCAAAAATGCTCCAAAAATTCGCGGGAAAATTCCACCTCTAGGTCGGTGAACCAGGGGTGGGGCACGGTGGTGCAAGGACTTGGACTTGCCAGGACTTGCCCGGGCAAGGTCCAGCACTGTTCAAAAACTATTCCTCCGTTCCAAAATGAAAACCGCCCGTTACATTTGCGTTTTTGTGGGTGTTCTCACTGATACACATCCCCCCACACATGTTGGGGGGTCCGGGCTCCCGTGGCTCCGCCCGGGCCGCCCGGTAGGCCCCGAACAAGGTCGGAAACCAAGAATTCCATGAAAAATGGTGTGGGTGTCCAAAATTCGTGAAACTTTCCAGTTTGGGCCCTCATATGGTGGGCAAGATTGCTGCAAAAAATCGCACCAAAATTCTATCTCTAGGTCGGTGAACCAGGGGTGGGGCTGGGTGGTGCAAGGACTTGGACTTGCGCGGGCAAGTTCTAGAAAATCCAAGAATTCCATGAAAGATGGTGTGGGTGTCCAAAACCGTGAAAGTTTCCAGTTTGGCCCCTCATATGGTGGGCAAGATTGCTGCAAAAAATCGCGGGAAAATTCCATCTCTAGGTCGGTGAACCAGGGGTGGGGCACGGTGGTGCAAGGACTTGGACTTGCCAGGACTTGCCCGGGCAAGGTCCAGCACTGTCCAAAAACTTGTCCTCCGTACCAAAATGAAAACCGCCCGTTACATTTGCGTTTTTGTGGGTGTTCTCACTCATACACATCCCCCCACACATGTTGGGGGTCCGGGCTCCCGTGGCTCCGCCCGGGCCGCCCGGTAGGCGCCGAACAAGGTCGGAAACCAAGAATTCCATGGAAAATTTTGTGGGTGTCCAAAATTCGTGAAACTTTCCAGTTTGGGCCCTCATATGGTGGGTAAGATTGCTGCAAAAAATCGTGCGAAAATTCCATCTCTAGGTCGGTGAACCAGGGGTCGGGCTGGGTGGTGCAAGGACTTGGACTTGCGCGGGCAAGTTCTAGAAAATCCAAGAATTCCATGAACGATGGTGTGGGTGTCCAAAATTCGTGAAACTTTCCAGTTTGGCCCCTCATATGGTGGGCAAGATTGCTGCAAAAAATCGTGCGAAAATTCCATATCTAGGTCGGTGAACCAGGGGTGGGGCTGGGTGGTGCAAGGACTTGGACTTGCGCGGGCAAGTTATAGAGAAACCAAGAATTCCATGAAAGATGGTGTGGGTGTCCAAAATTCGTGAAACTTTCCAGTTTGGCCCCTCATATGGTGGGCAAGAATGCTGCAAAAAATCGTGCGAAAATTCCATCTCTAGGTTGGTGAACCAGGGGTGGGGCACGGTGGTGCAAGGACTTGGACTTGCCAGGACTTGCCCGGGCAAGGTCCAGCACTGTCCAAAAACTTGTCCTCCGTACCAAAATGAAAACCGCCCGTTACATTTGCGTTTTTGTGGGTGTTCTCACTCATACACATCCCCCCACATATGTTGGGGGGTCCGGGCTCACGTGGCTCCGCCCGGGCCGCCCGGTAGGCGCCGTACAAGGTCGGAAACCAAGAATTCCATGAAAAATGGTGTGCGTGTCCAAAATTCGTGAAACTTTCCAGTTTGGGCCATCATATGGTGGGCAAGATTGCTACAAAAAATTGCGCAAAAATTCCATCTCTAGGTCGGTGAACCAGGGGAGGGGCTGGGTGGTGCAAGGACTTAGACTTGCGCGGGCAAGTTCTAGAGAAACCAAGAATTCCATGAAAGATGGTGTGGGTGTCCAAAATTCGTGAAACTTTCCAGTTAGGCCCCTCATATGGTGGGCAAGATTGCTGCAAAAATCGAGCGAAAATTCCATCTCTAGGTCGGTGAACCAGGGGTGGGGCTGGGTGGTGCAAGGACTTGGACTTGCGCGGGCAAGTTCTAGAGAAACCAAGAATTCCATGAAAGATGGTGTGGGTGTCCAAAATTCGTGAAACTTTCCAGTTTTGCCCCTCATATGGTGGGCAAGAATGCTCCAAAAATTCGCGGGAAAATTCCACCTCTAGGTCGGTGAACCAGGGGTGGGGAACGGTGGTGCAAGGACTTGGACTTGCCAGGACTTGCCCGGGCAAGGTCCAGCACTGTTCAAAAACTATTCCTCCGTTACAAAATGAAAACCGCCCGTTACATTTGCGTTTTTGTGGGTGTTCTCACTGATACACATCCCCCCACACATGTTGGGGGGTCCGGGCTCCCGTGGCTCCGCCCGGGCCGCCCGGTAGGCCCCGAACAAGGTCGGAAACCAAGAATTAAATGAAAAATGGTGTGGGTGTCCAAAATTCGTGAAACTTTCCAGTTTGGGCCCTCATATGGTGGGCAAGATTGCTGCAAAAAATCGCACCAAAATTCCATCTCTAGGTCGGTGAACCAGGGGTGGGGCTGGGTGGTGCAAGGACTTGGACTTGCGCGGGCAAGTTCTAGAAAATCCAAGAATTCCATGAAAGATGGTGTGGGTGTCCAAAATCGTGAAAGTTTCCAGTTTGGCCCCTCATATGGTGGGCAAGATTGCTGCAAAAAATCGCGGGAAAATTCCATCTCTAGGTCGGTGAACCAGGGGTGGGGCACGGTGGTGCAAGGACTTGGACTTGTCAGGACTTTCCCGGGCAAGGTCCAGCACTGTCCAAAAACTTGTCCTCCGTACCAAAATGAAAACCGCCCGTTACATTTGCGTCTTTGTGGGTGTTCTCACTCATACACATCCCCCCACACATGTTTGGGGGTCCGGGCTCCCGTGGCTCCGCCCGGGCCGCCCGGTAGGCCCCGAACAAGGTCGGAAACCAAGAATTCCATGAAAAATGGTGTGGGTGTCCAAAATTCGTGAAACTTTCCAGTTTGGGCCCTCATATGGTGGGCAAGAATGCTGCAAAAAATCGCACGAAAATTCCATCTCTAGGTCGGTGAACCAGGGGTGGGGCTGGGTGGTGCAAGGACTTGGACTTGCACGGGCAAGTTCTAGAGAATCCAAGAATTCCATGAAAGATGGTGTGGGTGTCCAAAATTCGTGAAAGTTTCCAGTTTGGCCCCTCATATGGTGGGCAAGATTGCTGCAAAAAATCGCGCGAAAATTCCATCTCTAGGTCGGGGAACCAGGGGTGGGGCACGGTGGTGCAAGGACTTGGACTTGTCAGGACTTTCCGGGGCAAGGTCCAGCACTGTCCAAAAACTTGTCCTCCGTACCAAAATGAAAACCGCCCGTTACATTTGCATTTTTGTGGGTGTTCTCACTCATACACATCCCCCCACACATGTTGGGGGGTCCGGGCCGCCCGGTAAGCCCCAAACAAGGTCGGAAACCAAGAATTCCATGAAAAATGGTGTGGGTGTCCAAAATTCGTGAAACTTTCCAGTTTGGGCCCTCATATGGTGGGCAAGATTGCTGCAAAAAATCGCACGAAAATTTCATCTCTAGGTTGGTGAACCAGGGGTGGGGCTGGGTGGTGCAAGGACTTGGACTTGCGCGGGCAAGTTCTAGAGAAACCAAGAATTCCATGAAAGATGGTGTGGGTCCCCAAAATTCGTGAAACTTTCCAGTTTGGCCCCTCATATGGTGGGCAAGATTGGTGCAAAAAATCGCGCGAAAATTCCATCTCTAGGTCGGTGAACCAGGGGTGGGGCTGGGTGGTGCAAGGACTTGGACTTGCGCGGGCAAGTTCTAGAGAAACCAAGAATTCCATGAAAGATGGTGTGGGTGTCCAAAATTCGTGAAACTTTCCAGTTTTGCCCCTCATATGGTGGGCAAGAATGCTACAAAAAATAGCGGGAAAATTCCACCTCTAGGTCGGTGAACCAGGGGTGGGGCACGGTGGTGCAAGGACTTGGACTTGCCAGGACTTGCCCGGGCAAGGTCCAGCACTGTTCAAAAGCTATTCCTCCGTTCCAAAATGAAAACCGCCCGTTACATTTGCTTTTTTGTGGGTGTTCTCACTGATACACATCCCCCCACACATGTTGGGGGGTCCGGGCTCCCGTGGCTCCACCCGGGCCGCCCGGTAGGCCCCGAACAAGGTCGGAAACCAAGAATTCCATGAAAAATGGTGTGGGTCTCCAAAATTCGTGAAACTTTCCAGTTTGGCCCCTCATATGGTGGGCAAGATTGGTGCAAAAAATCGCGCAAAAATTCCATCTCTAGGTCGGTGAACCAGGGGTGGGGCACGGTGGTGCAAGGACTTGGACTTGTCAGGACTTTCCCGGGCAAGGTCCAGCACTGTCCAAAAACTTGTCCTCCGTACCAAAATGAAAACCGCCAGTTACATTTGCGTCTTTGTGGGTGTTCTCACTCATACACATCCCCCCACACATGTTGGGGCGTCGGGGCTCCCGTGGCTCCTCCCGGGCCGCCCGGTAGGCCCCGAACAAGGTCGGAAACCAAGAATTCCATGAAAAATGGTGTGGGTGTCCAAAATTCGTGAAACTTTCCAGTTTGGGCCCTCATATGGTGGGCAAGATTGCTGCAAAAAATCGCACGAAAATTCCATCTCTAGGTTGGTGAACCAGGGGTGGGGCTGGGTGGTGCAAGGACTTGGACTTGCGCGGGCAAGTTCTAGAGAATCCAAGAATTCCATGAAAGATGGTGTGGGTGTCCAAAATTCGGGAAAGTTTCCAGTTTGGCCCCTCATATGGTGGGCAAGATTGCTGCAAAAAATCGCGCGAAAATTCCATCTCTAGGTCGGTGAACCAGGGGTGGGGCACGGTGGTGCAAGGACTTGGACTTGTCAGGACTTTCCCGGGCAAGGTCCAGCACTGTCCAAAAACTTGTCCTCCGTACCAAAATGAAAACCGCCCGTTACATTTGCATTTTTGTGGGTGTTCTCACTCATACACATCCCCCCACACATGTTGGGGGGTCCGGGCCGCCCGGTAAGCCCCAAACAAGGTCGGAAACCAAGAATTCCATGAAAAATGGTGTGGGTGTCCAAAATTCGTGAAACTTTCCAGTTTGGGCCCTCATATGGTGGGCAAGATTGCTGCAAAAAATCGCACGAAAATTTCATCTCTAGGTTGGTGAACCAGGGGTGGGGCTGGGTGGTGCAAGGACTTGGACTTGCGCGGGCAAGTTCTAGAGAAACCAAGAATTCCATGAAAGATGGTGTGGGTCCCCAAAATTCGTGAAACTTTCCAGTTTGGCCCCTCATATGGTGGGCAAGATTGGTGCAAAAAATCGCGCGAAAATTCCATCTCTAGGTCGGTGAACCAGGGGTGGGGCTGGGTGGTGCAAGGACTTGGACTTGCGTGGGCAAGTTCTAGAGAAACCAAGAATTCCATGAAAGATGGTGTGGGTGTCCAAAATTCGTGAAACTTTCCAGTTTTGCCCCTCATATGGTGGGCAAGAATGCTACAAAAAATATCGGGAAAATTCCACCTCTAGGTCGGTGAACCAGGGGTGGGGCACGGTGGTGCAAGGACTTGGACTTGCCAGGACTTGCCCGGGCAAGGTCCAGCACTGTTCAAAAGCTATTCCTCCGTTCCAAAATGAAAACCGCCCGTTACATTTGCTTTTTTGTGGGTGTTCTCACTGATACACATCCCCCCACACATGTTGGGGGGTCCGGGCTCCCGTGGCTCCACCCGGGCCGCCCGGTAGGCCCCGAACAAGGTCGGAAACCAACAATTCCATGAAAAATGGTGTGGGTCTCCAAAATTCGTGAAACTTTCCAGTTTGGACCCTCATATGGTGGGCAAGATTGGTGCAAAAAATCGCGCGAAAATTCCATCTCTAGGTCGGTGAACCATTGGTGGGGCACGGTGGTGCAAGGACTTGGACTTGTCAGGACTTTCCCGGGCAAGGTCCAGCACTGTCCAAAAACTTGTCCTCCGTACCAAAATGAAAACCGCCAGTTACATTTGCGTCTTTGTGGGTGTTCTCACTCATACACATCCCCCCACACATGTTGGGGCGTCCGGGCTCCCGTGGCTCCTCCCGGGCCGCCCGGTAGGCCACGAACAAGGTCGGAAACCAAGAATTCCATGAAAAATGGTGTGGGTGTCCAAAATTCGTGAAACTTTCCAGTTTGGGCCCTCATATGGTGGGCAAGATTGCTGCAAAAAATCGCACGAAAATTCCATCTCTAGGTTGGTGAACCAGGGGTGGGGCTGGGTGGTGCAAGGACTTGGACTTGCGCGGGCAAGTTCTAGAGAATCCAAGAATTCCATGAAAGATGGTGTGGGTGTCCAAAATTCGGGAAAGTTTCCAGTTTGGCCCCTCATATGGTGGGCAAGATTGCTGCAAAAAATCGCGCGAAAATTCCATCTCTAGGTCGGTGAACCAGGGGTGGGGCACGGTGGTGCAAGGACTTGGACTTGTCAGGACTTTCCCGGGCAAGGTCCAGCACTGTCCAAAAACTTGTCCTCCGTACCAAAATGAAAACCGCCCGTTACATTTGCATTTTTGTGGGTGTTCTCACTCATACACATTCCCCCACACATGTTGGGGGGTCCGGGCCGCCCGGTAAGCCCCAAACAAGGTCGGAAACCAAGAATTCCATGAAAAATGGTGTGGGTGTCCAAAATTCGTGAAACTTTCCAGTTTGGGCCCTCATATGGTGGGCAAGATTGCTGCAAAAAATCGCACGAAAATTTCATCTCTAGGTTGGTGAACCAGGGGTGGGGCTGGGTGGTGCAAGGACTTGGACTTGCGCGGGCAAGTTCTAGAGAAACCAAGAATTCCATGAAAGATGGTGTGGGTCTCCAAAATTCGTGAAACTTTCCAGTTTGGCCCCTCATATGGTGGGCAAGATTGGTGCAAAAAATCGCGCAAAAATTCCATCTCTAGGTCGGTGAACCAGGGGTGGGGCTGGGTGGTGCAAGGACTTGGACTTGCGCGGGCAAGTTCTAGAGAAACCAAGAATTCCATGAAAGATGGTGTGGGTGTCCAAAATTCGTGAAACTTTCCAGTTTTGCCCCTCATATGGTGGGCAAGAATGCTACAAAAAATAGCGGGAAAATTCCACCTCTAGGTCTGTGAACCAGGGGTGGGGCACGGTGGTGCAAGGACTTGGACTTGCCAGGACTTGCCCGGGCAAGGTCCAGCACTGTTCAAAAACTATTCCTCCGTTCCAAAATGAAAACCGCCCGTTACTTTTGCGTTTTTGTGGGTGTTCTCACTGATACACATCCCCCCACACATGTTGGGGGGTCCGGGCTCCCGTGGCTCCACCCGGGCCGCCCGGTAGGCCCCGAACAAGGTCGGAAACCAAGAATTCCATGAAAAATGGTGTGGGTGTCCAAAATTCGTGAAACTTTCCAGTTTGGGCCCTCATTTGGTGGGCAAGATTGCTGCAAAAAATCGCGGGAAAATTCAATCTCTAGGTCGGTGAACCAGGGATGGGGCACGGTGGTGCAAGGACTTGGACTTGTCAGGACTTTCCCGGGCAAGGTCCAGCACTGTCCAAAAACTTGTCCTCCGTACCAAAATGAAAACCGCCCGTTACATTTGCGTCTTTGTGGGTGTTCTCACTCATACACATCCCCCCACATATGTTGGGGGGTCCGGGCTCCCGTGGCTCCTCCCGGGCCGCCCGGTAGGCCCCGAACAAGGTCGGAAACCAAGAATTCCATGAAAAATGGTGTGGGTGTCCAAAATTCGGGAAACTTTCCAGTTTGGGCCCTCATATGGTGGGCAAGATTGCTGCAAAAAATCGCACGAAAATTCCATCTCTAGGTTGGTGAACCAGGGGTGGGGCTGGGTGGTGCAAGGACTTGGACTTGCGCGGGCAAGTTCTAGAGAATCCAAGAATTCCATGAAAGATGGTGTGGGTGTCCAAAATTCGTGAAAGTTTCCAGTTTGGCCCCTCATATGGTGGGCAAGATTGCTGCAAAAAATCGCTTGAAAATTCCATCTCTAGGTCGGTGAACCAGGGGTGGGGCACGGCGGTGCAAGGACTTGGACTTGTCAGGACTTTCCCGGGCAAGGTCCAGCACTGTCCAAAAACTTGTCCTCCGTACCAAAATGAAAACCGCCCGTTACATTTGCCTTTTTGTGGGTGTTCTCACTCATACACATCCCCCCACACATGATGGGGGTCCGGGCTCCCGTGGCTCCGCCCGGGCCGCCCTGTAGGCGCCGAACAAGGTCGGAAACCAAGAATTCCATGGAAAATGTTGTGGGTGTCCAAAATTCGTGAAACTTTCCAGTTTTGGCCCTCATATGGTGGGCAAGATTGCTGCAAAAAATCGCGCAAAAATTCCATCTCTAGGTCGGTGAACCAGGGGTGGGGCTGGGTGGTGCAAGGACTTGGACTTGCGCGGGCAAGTTCTAGAGAAACCAAGAATTCCATGAAAGATGGTGTGGGTGTCCAAAATTCGTGAAACTAACCAGTTTGGCCCCTCATATGGTGGGCAAGAATGCTGCAAAAAATCGCGCGAAAATTCCATCTCTAGGTCGGTGAACCAGGGTTGGGACACGGTGGTGCAAGGACTTGGACTTGTCAGGACTTGCCCGGGCAAGGTCCAGCAATGTCCAAAAACTTGTCCTCCGTACCAAAATTAAAACCGCCCGTTACATTTGCGTTTTTGTGGGTGTTCTCACTCATACACATCCCCCCACACATGTTGGGGGGTCCGGGCTCCCGTGGCTCCGCCCGGGCCGCCCGGTAGGCCCCGAACAAAGTCGGAAACCAAGAATTCCATGAAAAATGGTGTGGGTGTCCAAAATTCGTGAAACTTTCCAGTTTGGGCCATCATATGGTGGGCGAGATTGCTCCAAAAAATTGGGCAAAAATTCCATCTCTAGGTCGGTGAACCAGGGGTGGGGCTGGGTGGTGCAAGGACTTCGACTTGCGCGGGCAAGTTCTAGAGAAACCAAGAATTCCATGAAAGATGGTGTGGGTGTCCAAAATTCGTGAAACTTTCCAGTTTGGCCCCTCATATGGTGGGCAAAATTACTGCAAAAAATCGCGCGAAAATTCCATCTCTAGGTCGTTGAACCAGGGGTGGGGCTGGGTGGTGCAAGGACTTGGACTTGCGCGGGCAAGTTCTAGAGAAACCAAGAATTCCATGAAAGATGGTGTGGGTCTCCAAAATTCGTGAAACTTTCCAGTTTGGCCCCTCATATGGTGGGCAAGATTGGTGCAAAAAATCGCGCGAAAATTCCATCTCTAGGTCGGTGAACCAGGGGTGGGGCTGGGTGGTGCAAGGACTTGGACTTGCGCGGGCAAGTTCTAGAGAAACCAAGAATTCCATGAAAGATGGTGTGGGTGTCCAAAATTCGTGAAACTAACCAGTTTGGCCCCTCATATGGTGGGCAAGAATGCTGCAAAAATCGCGCGAAAATTCCATCTCTAGGTCGGTGAACCAGGGGTGGGACACGGTGGTGCAAGGACTTGGACTTGTCAGGACTTGCCCGGGCAAGGTCCAGCAATGTCCAAAAACTTGTCCTCCGTACCAAAATTAAAACCGCCCGTTACATTTGCGTTTTTGTGGGTGTTCTCACTCATACACATCCCCCCACACATGTTGGGGGGTCCGGGCTCCCGTGGCTCCGCCCGGGCCGCCCGGTAGGCCCCGAACAAAGTCGGAAACCAAGAATTCCATGAAAAATGGTGTGGGTGTCCAAAATTCGTGAAACTTTCCAGTTTGGGCCATCATATGGTGGGCGAGATTGCTCCAAAAAATTGCGCAAAAATTCCATCTCTAGGTCGGTGAACCAGGGGTGGGGCTGGGTGGTGCAAGGACTTCGACTTGCGCGGGCAAGTTCTAGAGAAACCAAGAATTCCATGAAAGATGGTGTGGGTGTCCAAAATTCGTGAAACTTTCCAGTTTGGGCCCTCATATGGTGGGCAAGATGGCTGCAAAAAATCGCGGGAAAATTCCATCTCTAGGTCGGTGAACCAGGGGTGGGGCACGGTGGTGCAAGGACTTGGACTTGTCAGGACTTTCCCGGGCAAGGTCCAGCACTGTCCAAAAACTTGTCCTCCGTACCAAAATGAAAACCGCCCGTTACATTTGCGTCTTTGTGGGTGTTCTCACTCATACACATCCCCCCACACATGTTGGGGGGTCCGGGCTCCCGTGGCTCCTCCCGGGCCGTCCGGTAGGCCCCGAACAAGGTCGGAAACCAAGAATTCCATGAAAGATGGTGTGGGTGTCCAAAATTCGTGAAACTTTCCAGTTTGGGCCCTCATATGGTGGGCAAGATTGCTGCAAAAAATCGCACGAAAATTCCATCTCTAGGTTGGTGAACCAGCGGTGGGGCTGGGTGGTGCAAGGACTTGGACTTGCGCGGGCAAGTTCTAGAGAATCCAAGAATTCCATGAAAGATGGTGTGGGTGTCCAAAATTCGTGAAAGTTTCCAGTTTGGCCCCTCATATGGTGGGCAAGATTGCTGCAAAAAATCGGGCGAAAATTCCATCTCTAGGTCGGTGAACCAGGGGTGGGGCACGGTGGTGCAAGGACTTGGACTTGTCAGGACTTTCCCGGGCAACGTCCAGCACTGTCCAAAAACTTGTCCTCCGTACCAAAATGAAAACCGCCCGTTACATTTGCATTTTTGTGGGTGTTCTCACTCATACACATCCCCCCACACATGATGGGGGTCCGGGCTCCCGTGGCTCCGCCCGGGCCGCCCGGTAGGCGCCGAACAAGGTCGGAAACCAAGAATTCCATGGAAAATGTTGTGGGTGTCCAAAATTCGTGAAACTTTCCAGTTTTGGCCCTCATATGGTGGGCAAGATTGCTGCAAAAAATCGCGCAAAAATTCCATCTCTAGGTCGGTGAACCAGGGGTGGGGCTGGGTGGTGCAAGGACTTGGACTTGCGCGGGCAAGTTCTAGAGAAACCAAGAATTCCATGAAAGATGGTGTGGGTGTCCAAAATTAGTGAAACTAACCAGTTTGGCCCCTCATATGGTGGGCAAGAATGCTGCAAAAAATCGCGCGAAAATTCCACCTCTAGGTCGGTGAACCAGGGGTGGGACACGGTGGTGCAAGGACTTGGACTTGTCAGGACTTGCCCGGGCAAGGTCCAGCACTGTCCAAAAACTTGTCCTCCGTACCAAAATGAAAACCGCCCGTTACATTTGTGTTTTTGTGGGTGTTCTCACTCATACACATCCCCCCACACATGTTGGGGGGTCCGGGCTCCCGTGGCTCCTCCCGGGCCGCCCAGTAGGCCCCGAAAAAAGTCGGAAACCAAGAATTCCATGAAAAATGGTGTGGGTGTCCAAAATTCGTGAAACTTTCCAGTTTGGGCCCTCATATGGTGGGCAAGATTGCTGCAAAAAATCGCACAAAAATTCCATCTCTAGGTAGGTGAACCAGGGGTGGGGCTGGGTGGTGCAAGGACTTGGACTTGCGCGGGCAAGTTCTAGAGAATCCAAGAATTCCATGAAAGATGGTGTGGGTCTCCAAAATTCGTGAAACTTTCCAGTTTGGCCCCTCATATGGTGGGCAAGATTGGTGCAAAAAATCGCGCGAAAATTCCATCTCTAGGTCGGTGAACCAGGGGTGGGGCTGGGTGGTGCAAGGACTTGGACTTGCGCGGGCAAGTTCTAGAGAAACCAAGAATTCCATGAAAGATGGTGTGGGTGTCCAAAATTCGTGAAACTAACCAGTTTGGCCCCTCATATGGTGGGCAAGAATGCTGCAAAAATCGCGCGAAAATTCCATCTCTAGGTCGGTGAACCAGGGGTGGGACACGGTGGTGCAAGGACTTGGACTTGTCAGGACTTGCCCGGGCAAGGTCCAGCAATGTCCAAAAACTTGTCCTCCGTACCAAAATTAAAACCGCCCGTTACATTTGCGTTTTTGTGGGTGTTCTCACTCATACACATCCCCCCACACATGTTGGGGGGTCCGGGCTCCCGTGGCTCCGCCCGGGCCGCCCGGTAGGCCCCGAACAAAGTCGGAAACCAAGAATTCCATGAAAAATGGTGTGGGTGTCCAAAATTCGTGAAACTTTCCAGTTTGGGCCATCATATGGTGGGCGAGATTGCTCCAAAAAATTGCGCAAAAATTCCATCTCTAGGTCGGTGAACCAGGGGTGGGGCTGGGTGGTGCAAGGACTTCGACTTGCGCGGGCAAGTTCTAGAGAAACCAAGAATTCCATGAAAGATGGTGTGGGTGTCCAAAATTCGTGAAACTTTCCAGTTTGGGCCCTCATATGGTGGGCAAGATGGCTGCAAAAAATCGCGGGAAAATTCCATCTCTAGGTCGGTGAACCAGGGGTGGGGCACGGTGGTGCAAGGACTTGGACTTGTCAGGACTTTCCCGGGCAAGGTCCAGCACTGTCCAAAAACTTGTCCTCCGTACCAAAATGAAAACCGCCCGTTACATTTGCGTCTTTGTGGGTGTTCTCACTCATACACATCCCCCCACACATGTTGGGGGGTCCGGGCTCCCGTGGCTCCTCCCGGGCCGTCCGGTAGGCCCCGAACAAGGTCGGAAACCAAGAATTCCATGAAAGATGGTGTGGGTGTCCAAAATTCGTGAAACTTTCCAGTTTGGGCCCTCATATGGTGGGCAAGATTGCTGCAAAAAATCGCACGAAAATTCCATCTCTAGGTTGGTGAACCAGCGGTGGGGCTGGGTGGTGCAAGGACTTGGACTTGCGCGGGCAAGTTCTAGAGAATCCAAGAATTCCATGAAAGATGGTGTGGGTGTCCAAAATTCGTGAAAGTTTCCAGTTTGGCCCCTCATATGGTGGGCAAGATTGCTGCAAAAAATCGGGCGAAAATTCCATCTCTAGGTCGGTGAACCAGGGGTGGGGCACGGTGGTGCAAGGACTTGGACTTGTCAGGACTTTCCCGGGCAACGTCCAGCACTGTCCAAAAACTTGTCCTCCGTACCAAAATGAAAACCGCCCGTTACATTTGCATTTTTGTGGGTGTTCTCACTCATACACATCCCCCCACACATGATGGGGGTCCGGGCTCCCGTGGCTCCGCCCGGGCCGCCCGGTAGGCGCCGAACAAGGTCGGAAACCAAGAATTCCATGGAAAATGTTGTGGGTGTCCAAAATTCGTGAAACTTTCCAGTTTTGGCCCTCATATGGTGGGCAAGATTGCTACAAAAAATCGCGCAAAAATTCCATCTCTAGGTCGGTGAACCAGGGGTGGGGCTGGGTGGTGCAAGGACTTGGACTTGCGCGGGCAAGTTCTAGAGAAACCAAGAATTCCATGAAAGATGGTGTGGGTGTCCAAAATTAGTGAAACTAACCAGTTTGGCCCCTCATATGGTGGGCAAGAATGCTGCAAAAAATCGCGCGAAAATTCCACCTCTAGGTCGGTGAACCAGGGGTGGGACACGGTGGTGCAAGGACTTGGACTTGTCAGGACTTGCCCGGGCAAGGTCCAGCACTGTCCAAAAACTTGTCCTCCGTACCAAAATGAAAACCGCCCGTTACATTTGTGTTT
The DNA here is from genome assembly GCA_037074515.1 of Mimosa bimucronata. Classification (NCBI taxonomy): domain Eukaryota; kingdom Viridiplantae; phylum Streptophyta; class Magnoliopsida; order Fabales; family Fabaceae; genus Mimosa; species Mimosa bimucronata. The sequence goes on from CM073441.1 coordinate 11,598,139, forward strand.
TTGTGGGTGTTCTCACTCATACACATCCCCCCACACATGTTGGGGGGTCCGGGCTCCCGTGGCTCCTCCCGGGCCGCCCAGTAGGCCCCGAAAAAAGTCGGAAACCAAGAATTCCATGAAAAATGGTGTGGGCGTCCAAAATTCGTGAAACTTTCCAGTTTGGGCCCTCATATGGTGGGCAAGATTGCTGCAAAAAATCGCACAAAAATTCCATCTCTAGGTAGGTGAACCAGGGGTGGGGCTGGGTGGTGCAAGGACTTGGACTTGCGCGGGCAAGTTCTAGAGAATCCAAGAATTCCATGAAAGATGGTGTGGGTGTCCAAAATTCGTGAATGTTTCCAGTTTGGCCCCTCATATGGTGGGCAAGATTGCTGCAAAAAATCGCGCGAAAATTCCATCTCTAGGTCGGTGAACCAGGGGTGGGGCACGGTGGTGCAAGGACTTGGACTTGTCAGGACTTTCCCGGGCAAGGTCCAGCACTGTCCAAAAACTTGTCCTCCGTACCAAAATGAAAACCGCCCGTTACATTTGCATTTTTGTGGGTGTTCTCACTCATACACATCCCCCCACACATGTTGGGGGGTCCGGGCCGCCCGGTAAGCCCCAAACAAGGTCGGAAACCAAGAATTCCATGAAAAATGGTGTGGGTGTCCAAAATTCGTGAAACTTTCCAGTTTGGGCCCTCATATGGTGGGCAAGATTGCTGCAAAAAATCGCGGGAAAATTCCATCTCTAGGTCGGTGAACCAGGGGTGGGGCACGGTGGTGCAAGGACTTGGACTTGTCAGGACTTTCCCGGGCAAGGTCCAGCACTGTCCAAAAACTTGTCCTCCGTACCAAAATGAAAACCGCCCGTTACATTTGCGTCTTTGTGGGTGTTCTCACTCATACACATCCCCCCACACATGATGGGGGTCCGGGCCGCCCGGTAGGCGCCGAACAAGGTCGGAAACCAAGAATTCCATGGAAAATGTTGTGGGTGTCCAAAATTCGTGAAACTTTCCAGTTTTGGCCCTCATATGGTGGGCAAGATTGCTGCAAAAAATCGCGCAAAAATTCCATCTCTAGGTCGGTGAACCAGGGGTGGGGCTGGGTGGTGCAAGGACTTGGACTTGCGAGGGCAAGTTCTAGAGAAACCAAGAATTCCATGAAAGATGGTGTGGGTGTCCAAAATTCGTGAAACTAACCAGTTTGGCCCCTCATATGGTGGGCAAGAATGCTGCAAAAAATCGCGCGAAAATTCCATCTCTAGGTCGGTGAACCAGGGGTGGGACACGGTGGTGCAAGGACTTGGACTTGTCAGGACTTGCCCGGGCAAGGTCCAGCACTGTCCAAAAACTTGTCCTCCGTACCAAAATGAAAACCGCCCGTTACATTTGTGTTTTTGTGGGTGTTCTCACTCATACACATCCCCCCACACATGTTGGGCGGTCCGGGCTACCGTGGCTCCTCCCGGGCCGCCCAGTAGGCCCCGAAAAAAGTCGGAAACCAAGAATTCCATGAAAAATGGTGTGGGTGTCCAAAATTCGTGAAACTTTCCAGTTTGGGCCCTCATATGGTGGGCAAGATTGCTGCAAAAAATCGCACGAAAATTCCATCTCTAGGTAGGTGAACCAGGGGTGGGGCTGGGTGGTGCAAGGACTTGGACTTGCGCGGGCAAGTTCTAGAGAATCCAAGAATTCCATGAAAGATGGTGTGGGTGTCCAAAATTCGTGAATGTTTCCAGTTTGGCCCCTCATATGGTGGGCAAGATTGCTGCAAAAAATCGCGCGAAAATTCCATCTCTAGGTCGGTGAACCAGGGGTGGGGCACGGTGGTGCAAGGACTTGGACTTGTCAGGACTTTCCCGGGCAAGGTCCAGCACTGTCCAAAAACTTGTCCTCCGTACCAAAATGAAAACCGCCCGTTACATTTGCATTTTTGTGGGTGTTCTCACTCATACACATCCCCCCACACATGTTGGGGGGTCCGGGCCGCCCGGTAAGCCCCAAACAAGGTCGGAAACCAAGAATTCCATGAAAAATGGTGTGGGTGTCCAAAATTCGTGAAACTTTCCAGTTTGGGCCCTCATATGGTGGGCAAGATTGCTGCAAAAAATCGCACGAAAATTTCATCTCTAGGTTGGTGAACCAGGGGTGGGGCTGGGTGGTGCAAGGACTTGGACTTGCGCGGGCAAGTTCTAGAGAAACCAAGAATTCCATGAAAGATGGTGTGGGTCTCCAAAATTCGTGAAACTTTCCAGTTTGGCCCCTCATATGGTGGGCAAGATTGGTACAAAAAATCGCGCGAAAATTCCATCACTAGGTCGGTGAACCAGGGGTGGGGCTGGGTGGTGCAAGGACTTGGACTTGCGCGGGCAAGTTCTAGAGAAACCAAGAATTCCATGAAAGATGGTGTGGGTGTCCAAAATTCGTGAAACTTTCCAGTTTTGCCCCTCATATGGTGGGCAAGAATGCTACAAAAAATCGCGGGAAAATTCCACCTCTAGGTCGGTGAACCAGGGGTGGGGCACGGTGGTGCAAGGACTTGGACTTGCCAGGACTTGCCCGGGCAAGGTCCAGCACTGTTCAAAAACTATTCCTCCGTTCCAAAATGAAAACCGCCCGTTACATTTGCGTTTTTGTGGGTGTTCTCACTGATACACATCCCCCCACACATGTTGGGGGGTCCGGGCTCCCGTGGCTTCGCCCGGGCCGCCCGGTAGGCCCCGAACAAGGTCGGAAACCAAGAATTCCATGAAAAATGGTGTGGGTGTCCAAAATTCGTGAAACTTTCCAGTTTGGGCCCTCATATGGTGGGCAAGATTGCTGCAAAAAATCGCGGGAAAATTCAATCTCTAGGTCGGTGAACCAGGGGTGGGGCACGGTGGTGCAAGGACTTGGACTTGTCAGGACTTTCCCGGGCAAGGTCCAGCACTGTCCAAAAACTTGTCCTCCGTACCAAAATGAAAACCGCCCGTTACATTTGCGTCTTTGTGGGTGTTCTCACTCATACACATCCCCCCACACATGTTGGGGGGTCCGGGCTCCCGTGGCTCCGCCCGGGCCGCCCGGTAGGCCCCGAACAAAGTCGGAAACCAAGAATTCCATGAAAAATGGTGTGGGTGTCCAAAATTCGTGAAACTTTCCAGTTTGGGCCCTCATATGGTGGGCCAGATTGCTGCAAAAAATTGCGCGAAAATTCCATCTGTAGGTCGGTGAACCAGGGGTGGGGCTGGGTGGTGCAAGGACTTGGACTTGCGCGGGCAAGTTCTAGAGAAACCAAGAATTCCATGAAAGATGGTGTGGGTCTCCAAAATTCGTGAAACTTTCCAGTTTGGCCCCTCATATGGTGGGCAAGATTGGTGCAAAAAATCGCGTGAAAATTCCATCTGTAGGTCGGTGAACCAGGGGTGGGGCTGGGTGGTGCAAGGACTTGGACTTGCGCGGGCAAGTTCTAGAGAAACCAAGAATTCCATGAAAGATGGTGTGGGTGTCCAAAATTCGTGAAACTAACCAGTTTGGCCCCTCATATGGTGGGCAAGAATGCTGAAAAAAATCGCGCGAAAATTCCATCTCTAGGTCGGTGAACCAGGGGTGGGACACGGTGGTGCAAGGACTTGGACTTGTCAGGACTTGCCCGGGCAAGGTCCAGCACTTTCCAAAAACTTGTCCTCCGTACCAAAATGAAAACCGCCCGTTACATTTGCGTTTTTGTGGGTGTTCTCACTCATACACATCCCCCCACACATGTTTGGGGGTCCGGGCTCCCGTGGCTCCGCCCGGGCCGCCCGGTAGGCCCCGAACAAAGTCGGAAACCAAGAATTCCATGAAAAATGGTGTGGGTGTCCAAAATTCGTGAAACTTTCCAGTTTGGGCCCTCATATGGTGGGCCAGATTGCTGCAAAAAATTGCGCGAAAATTCCATCTGTAGGTCGGTGAACCAGGGGTGGGGCTGGGTGGTGCAAGGACTTGGACTTGCGCGGGCAAGTTCTAGAGAAACCAAGAATTCCATGAAAGATGGTGTGGGTCTCCAAAATTCGTGAAACTAACCAGTTTGGCCCCTCATATGGTGGGCAAGAATGCTGCAAAAAATCGCGCGAAAATTCCATCTCTAGGTCGGTGAACCAGGGGTGGGACACGGTGGTGCAAGGACTTGGACTTACCAGGACTTGCCCGGGCAAGGTCCAGCACTGTCCAAAAACTTGTCCTCCGTACCAAAATGAAAACCGCCCGTTACATTTGAGTTTTTGTGGGTGTTCTCACTCATACACATCCGCCCAAACATGTTGGGGGGTCCGGGCTCCCGTGGCTCCGCCCGGGCCGCCCGGTAGGCCCCGAACAACGTCGGAAACCAAGAATTCCATGAAAAATGGTGTGGGTGTCCAAAATTCGTGAAACTTTCCAGTTTGGGCCCTCATATGGTGGGCAAGATTTCTGCAAAAAATCGCGGGAAAATTCCATCTCTAGGTCGGTGAACCAGGGGTGGGGCTGGGTGGTGCAAGGACTTGGACTTGCGCGGGCAAGTTCTACAGAAACCAAGAATTCCATGAAAGATGGTGTGGGTGTCCAAAATTCGTGAAACTTTCCAGTTTGTCCCCTCATATGGTGGGCAAGAATGCTGCAAAAAATCGTGCGAAAATTCCATCTCTAGGTCGGTGAACCAGGGGTGGGGCACGGTGGTGCAAGGACTTGGACTTGCCATGACTTGCCCGGGCAAGGTCCAGCACTGTCCAAAAACTTGTCCCCCGTACCAAAATGAAAACCGCCCGTTACATTTGTGTTTTTGTGGGTGTTCTCACTCATACACATCCCCCCACACATGTTGGGGGGTCCGGGCTCCCGTGGCTCCGCCCGGTAGGCCCCGAACAAGGTCGGAAACCAAGAATTCCATGAAAAATCGTGTGGGTGTCCAAAATTCGTGAAACTTTCCAGTTTGGGCCCTGATATGGTGGGCAAGATTGCTGCAAAAAATAGCGTGAAAATTCCATCTCTAGGTCGGTGAACCAGGGGTGGGACACGGTGGTGCAAGGACTTGGACTTGTCAGGACTTGCCCGGGCAAGGTCCAGCAATGTCCAAAAACTTGTCCTCCGTACCAAAATGAAAACTGCCAGTTACATTTGCGTTTTTGTGGGTGTTCTCACTCATACACATCCCCCCACACATGTTGGGGGGTCCGGGCTCCCGTGGCTCCGCCCGGGCCGCCCGGTAGGCCCCGAACAAAGTCGGAAACCAAGAATTCCATGAAAAATGGTGTGGGTGTCCAAAATTCGTGAAACTTTCCAGTTTGGGCCCTCATATGGTGGGGCAGATTGCTGCAAAAAATTGCGCGAAAATTCCATCTGTAGGTCGGTGAACCAGGGGTGGGGCTGGGTGGTGCAAGGACTTGGACTTGCGCGGGCAAGTTCTAGAGAAACCAAGAATTCCATGAAAGATGGTGTGGGTATCCAAAATTCGTGAAACTAACCAGTTTGGCCCCTCATATGGTGGGCAAGAATGCTGCAAAAAATCGCGCGAAAATTCCATCTCTAGGTCGGTGAACCAGGGGTGGGACACGGTGGTGCAAGGACTTGGACTTGTCAGGACTTGCCCGGGCAAGGTCCAGCACTTTCCAAAAACTTGTCCTCCGTACCAAAATGAAAACCGCCCGTTACATTTGTGTTTTTGTGGGTGTTCTCACTCATACACATCCCCCCACACATGTTGGGGGGTCCGGGCTCCCGTGGCTCCGCCCGGGCCGCCCGGTAGGCCCCGAACAAAGTCGGAAACCAAGAATTCCATGAAAAATGGTGTGGGTGTCCAAAATTCGTGAAACTTTCCAGTTTGGGCCCTCATATGGTGGGCCAGATTGCTGCAAAAAATTGCGCAAAAATTCCATCTGTAGGTCGGTGAACCAGGGGTGGGGCTGGGTGGTGCAAGGACTTGGACTTGCGCGGGCAAGTTCTAGAGAAACCAAGAATTCCATGAAAGATGGTGTGGGTCTCCAAAATTCGTGAAACTTTCCAGTTTGGCCCCTCATATGGTGGGCAAGATTGGTGCAAAAAATCGCGTGAAAATTCCATCTCTAGGTCGGTGAACCAGGGGTGGGGCTGGGTGGTGCAAGGACTTGGACTTGCGTGGGCAAGTTCTAGAGAAACCAAGAATTCCATGAAAGATGGTGTGGGTGTCCAAAATTAGTGAAACTAACCAGTTTGGCCCCTCATATGGTGGGCAAGAATGCTGCAAAAAATCGCGCGAAAATTCCATCTCTAGGTCGGTGAACCACGGGTGGGACACGGTGGTGCAAGGACTTGGACTTGTCAGGACTTGCCCGGGCAAGGTCCAGCACTGTCCAAAAACTTGTCCTCCGTACCAAAATGAAAACTGCCAGTTACATTTGCGTTTTTGTGGGTGTTCTCACTCATACACATCCCCCCACACATGTTGGGGGGTCCGGGCTCCCGTGGCTCCGCCCGGGCCGCCCGGTAGGCCCCGAACAAAGTCGGAAACCAAGAATTCCATGAAAAATGGTGTGGGTGTCCAAAATTCGTGAAACTTTCCAGTTTGGGCCCTCATATGGTGGGGCAGATTGCTGCAAAAAATTGCGCGAAAATTCCATCTGTAGGTCGGTGAACCAGGGGTGGGGCTGGGTGGTGCAAGGACTTGGACTTGCGCGGGCAAGTTCTAGAGAAACCAAGAATTCCATGAAAGATGGTGTGGGTCTCCAAAATTCGTGAAACTTTCCAGTTTGGCCCCTCATATGGTGGGCAAGATTGGTGCAAAAAATCGCGTGAAAATTCCATCTCTAGGTCGGTGAACCAGGGGTGGGGCTGGGTGGTGCAAGGACTTGGACTTGCGCGGGCAAGTTCTAGAGAAACCAAGAATTCCATGAAAGATGGTGTGGGTGTCCAAAATTCGTGAAACTAACCAGTTTGGCCCCTCATATGGTGGGCAAGAATGCTGCAAAAAATCGCGCGAAAATTCCATCTCTAGGTCGGTGAACCAGGGGTGGGACACGGTGGTGCAAGGACTTGGACTTGTCAGGACTTGCCCGGGCAAGGTCCAGCACTGTCCAAAAACTTGTCCTCCGTACCAAAATGAAAACTGCCAGTTACATTTGCGTTTTTGTGGGTGTTCTCACTCATACACATCCCCCCACACATGTTGGGGGGTCCGGGCTCCCGTGGCTCCGCCCGGGCCGCCCGGTAGGCCCCGAACAAAGTCGGAAACCAAGAATTCCATGAAAAATGGTGTGGGTGTCCAAAATTCGTGAAACTTTCCAGTTTGGGCCCTCATATTGTGGGCAAGATTGCTGCAAAAAATTGCACGAAAATTCCATCTCTAGGTCGGTGAACCAGGGGTGGGGCTGGGTGGTGCAAAGACTTGGACTTGCGCGGGCAAGTTATAGAGAAACCAAGAATTCCATGAAAGATGGTGTGGGTGTCCAAAATTCGTGAAACTTTCCAGTTTGGCCCCTCATATGGTGGGCAAGAATGCTGCAAAAAATCGCGCGAAAATTCCATCTCTAGGTCGGTGAACCAGGGGTGGGACACGGTGGTGCAAGGACTTGGACTTGTCAGGACTTGCCCGGGCAAGGTCCAGCAATGTCCAAAAACTTGTCCTCCGTACCAAAATTAAAACCGCCCGTTACATTTGCGTGTTTGTGGGTGTTCTCACTCATACACATCCCCCCACACATGTTGGGGGGTCCAGGCTCCCGTGGCTCCGCCCGGGCCGCCCGGTAGGCCCCGAACAAAGTCGGAAACCAAGAATTCCATGAAAAATGGTGTGGGTGTCCAAAATTCGTGAAACTTTCCAGTTTGGGCCCTCATATGGTGGGCAAGATTGCTGCAAAAAATCGTGCAAAAATTCCATCTCTAGGTCGGTGAACCAGGGGTGGGGCTGGGTGGTGCAAGGACTTGGACTTGCGCGGGCAAGTTCTAGAGAAACCAAGAATTCCATGAAAGATGGTGTGGGTGTCCAAAATTCGTGAAACTTTCCAGTTTGGGCCCTCATATGGTGGGCAAGATTGCTGCAAAAAATCGTGCAAAAATTCCATCTCTAGGTCGGTGAACCAGGGGTGGGGCTGGGTGGTGCAAGGACTTGGACTTGCGCGGGCAAGTTCTAGAGAAACCAAGAATTCCATGAAAGATGGTGTGGGTGTCCAAAATTCGTTAAACTATCCAGTTTGGCCCCTCATATGGTGGGCAAGAATGCTGCAAAAAATCGCGCGAAAATTCCATCTATAGGTCGGTGAACCAGGGGTGGGGCACGGTGGTGCAAGGACTTGAACTTGTCAGGACTTGCCCGGGCAAGGTCCAGCACTGTCCAAAAACTTGTCCTCCGTACCAAAATGAAAACCGCCCGTTACACTTGCGTTTTTGTGGGTGTTCTCACTCATACACATCCCCCCACACAAGTTGGGGGGTCCGGGCTAGCGTGGCTCCGCCCGGGCCGCCCGGTAGGCCCCGAACAACGTCGGAAACCAAGAATTCCATGAAAAATGGTGTGGGTGTCCAAAATTCGTGAAACTTTCCAGTTTGGGCCCTCATATGGTGGGCAAGATTACTGCAAAAAATTGCGCGAAAATTCCATCTCTAGGTCGGTGAACCAGGGGTGGGGCTGGGTGGTGCAAAGACTTGGACTTGCGCGGGCAAGTTCTAGAGAAACCAAGAATTCCATGAAAGATGGTGTGGGTGTCCAAAATTAGTGAAACTTTCCAGTTTGGGCCCTCATATGGTGGGCAAGATTGCTGCAAAAAATCGCGCAAAAATTCCATCTCTAGGTCGGTGAACCAGGGGTGGGGCTGGGTGGTGCAAGGACTTGGACTTGCGCGGGCAAGTTCTAGAGAAACCAAGAATTTCATGAAAGATGGTGTGGGTGTCCAAAATTCATGAAACTAACCAGTTTGGCCCCTCATATGGTGGGCAAGAATGCTGAAAAAAATCGCGCGAAAATTCCATCTCTAGGTCGGTGAACCAGGGGTGGGACACGGTGGTGCAAGGACTTGGACTTGTCAGGACTTGCCCGGGCAAGGTCCAGCACTTTCCAAAAACTTGTCCTCCGTACCAAAATGAAAACCGCCCGTTACATTTGCGTTTTTGTGGGTGTTCTCACTCATACACATCCCCCCACACATGTTGGGGGGTCCGGGCTCCCGTGGCTCCGCCCGGGCCGCCCGGTAGGCCCCGAACAAAGTCGGAAACCAAGAATTCCATGAAAAATGGTGTGGGTGTCCAAAATTCGTGAAACTTTCCAGTTTGGGCCCTCATATGGTGGGCCAGATTGCTGCAAAAAATTGCGCGAAAATTCCATCTGTAGGTCGGTGAACCAATGGTGGGGCTGGGTGGTGCAAGGACTTGGACTTGCGCGGGCAAGTTCTAGAGAAACCAAGAATTCCATGAAAGATGGTGTGGGTCTCCAAAATTCGTGAAACTTTCCAGTTTGGCCCCTCATATGGTGGGAAAGATTGGTGCAAAAAATCGCGTGAAAATTCCATCTCTAGGTCGGTGAACCAGGGGTGGGGCTGGGTGGTGCAAGGACTTGGACTTGCGCGGGCAAGTTCTAGAGAAACCAAGAATTCCATGAAAGATGGTGTGGGTGTCCAAAATTCGTGAAACTAACCAGTTTGGCCCCTCATATGGTGGGCAAGAATGCTGCAAAAAATCGCGCAAAAATTCCATCTCTAGGTCGGTGAACCAGGGGTGGGACACGGTGGTGCAAGGACTTGGACTTGTCAGGACTTGCCCGGGCAAGGTCCAGCACTGTCCAAAAACTTGTCCTCCGTACCAAAATGAAAACTGCCAGTTACATTTGCGTTTTTGTTGGTGTTCTCACTCATACACATCCCCCCACACATGTTGGGGGGTCCGGGCTCCCGTGGCTCCGCCCGGGCCGCCCGGTAGGCCCCGAACAAAGTCGGAAACCAAGAATTCCATGAAAAATGGTGTGGGTGTCCAAAATTCGTGAAACTTTCCAGTTTGGGCCCTCATATGGTGGGCAAGATTGCTGCAAAAAATCGCGCAAAAATTCCATCTCTAGGTCGGTGAACCAGGGGTGGGGCTGGGTGGTGCAAGGACTTGGACTTGCGCGGGCAAGTTCTAGAGAAACCAAGAATTCCATGAAAGATGGTGTGGGTGTCCAAAATTCGTGAAACTTTCCAGTTTGGGCCCTCATATGGTGGGTAAGAATGCTGAAAAAAATCGCGCGAAAATTCCATCTCTAGGTCGGTGAACCAGGGGTGGGACACGGTGGTGCAAGGACTTGGACTTGTCAGGACTTGCCCGGGCAAGGTCCAGCACTGTCCAAAAACTTGTCCTCCGTACCAAAATGAAAACTGCCAGTTACATTTGCGTTTTTGTGGGTGTTCTCACTCATACACATCCCCCCACACATGTTGGGGGGTCCGGGCTCCCGTGGCTCCGCCCGGGCCGCCCGGTAGGCCCCGAACAAAGTCGGAAACCAAGAATTCCATGAAAAATGGTGTGGGTGTCCAAAATTCGTGAAACTTTCCAGTTTGGGCCCTCATATGGTGGGCAAGATTGCTGCAAAAAATCGCGCAAAAATTCCATCTCTAGGTCGGTGAACCAGGGGTGGGGCTGGGTGGTGCAAGGACTTGGACTTGCGCGGGCAAGTTCTAGAGAAACCAAGAATTCCATGAAAGATGGTGTGGGTGTCCAAAATTCGTGAAACTTTCCAGTTTGGGCCCTCATATGGTGGGTAAGAATGCTGAAAAAAATCGCGCGAAAATTCCATCTCTAGGTCGGTGAACCAGGGGTGGGACACGGTGGTGCAAGGACTTGGACTTGTCAGGACTTGCCCGGGCAAGGTCCAGCACTGTCCAAAAACTTGTCCTCCGTACCAAAATGAAAACCGCCCGTTACATTTGCGTTTTTGTGGGTGTTCTCACTGATACACATCCCCCCACACATGTTGGGGGGTCCGGGCTCCCGTGGCTCCGCCCGGGCCGCCCGGTAGGCCCCGAACAAAGTCGGAAACCAAGAATTCCATGAAAAATGGTGTGGGTGTCCAAAATTCGTGAAACTTTCCAGTTTGGGCCCTCATATGGTGGGCAAGATTGCTACAAAAAATTGCGCGAAAATTCCATCTCTAGGTCGGTGAACCAGGGGTGGGGCTGGGTGGTGCAAAGACTTGGACTTGCGCGGGCAAGTTCTAGAGAAACCAAGAATTCCATGAAAGATGGTGTGGGTGTCCAAAATTCGTGAAACTTTCCAGTTTGGGCCCTCATATGGTGGGCAAGATTGCTGCAAAAAATCGCGCAAAAATTCCATCTCTAGGTCGGTGAACCAGGGGTGGGGCTGGGTGGTGCAAGGACTTGGACTTGCGCGGGCAAGTTCTAGAGAAACCAAGAATTCCATGAAAGATGGTGTGGGTCTCCAAAATTCGTGAAACTTTCCAGTTTGGCCCCTCATATGGTGGGCAAGATTGGTGCAAAAAATCGCGTGAAAATTCCATCTCTAGGTCGGTGAACCAGGGGTGGGGCTGGGTGGTGCAAGGACTTGGACTTGCGCGGGCAAGTTCTAGAGAAACCAAGAATTCCATGAAAGATGGTGTGGGTGTCCAAAATTCGTGAAACTAACCAGTTTGGCCCCTCATATGGTGGGCAAGAATGCTGCAAAAAATCGCGCGAAAATTCCATCTCTAGGTCGGTGAACCAGGGGTGGGACACGGTGGTGCAAGGACTTGGACTTGTCAGGACTTGCCCGGGCAAGGTCCAGCACTGTCCAAAAACTTGTCCTCCGTACCAAAATGAAAACCGCCAGTTACATTTACGTTTTTGTGGGTGTTCTCACTCATACACATCCCCCCACACATGTTGGGGGGTCCGGGCTCCCGTGGCTCCGCCCGGGCCGCCCGGTAGGCCCCGAACAAAGTCGGAAACCAAGAATTCCATGAAAAATGGTGTGGGTGTCCAAAATTCGTGAAACTTTCCAGTTTGGGCCCTCATATGGTGGGCAAGATTGCTGCAAAAAATTGCGCGAAAATTCCATCTCTAGGTCGGTGAACCAGGGGTGGGGCTGGGTGGTGCAAAGACTTGGACTTGCGCGGGCAAGTTCTAGAGAAACCAAGAATTCCATGAAAGATGGAGTGGGTGTCCAAAATTCGTGAAACTTTCCAGTTTGGGCCCTCATATGGTGGGCAAGATTGCTGCAAAAAATCGCGCAAAAATTTTATCTCTAGGTCGGTGAACCAGGGGTGGGGCTGGGTGGTGCAAGGACTTGGACTTGCGCGGGCAAGTTCTAGAGAAACCAAGAATTCCATGAAAGATGGTGTGGGTGTCCAAAATTCGTGAAACTATCCAGTTTGGTTCCTCATATGGTGGGCAAGAATGCTGCAAAAAATCGCGCGAAAATTCCATCTATAGGTCGGTGAACCAGGGGTGGGGCACGGTGGTGCAAGGACTTGGACTTGTCAGGACTTGCCCGGGCAAGGTCCAGCACTGTCCAAAAACTTCTCCTCCGTACCAAAATGAAAACCGCCCGTTACATTTGCGTTTTTGTGGGTGTTCTCACTCATACACATCCCCCCACACATGTTGGGGGGTCCGGGCTCCCGTGGCTCCGCCCGGGCCGCCCGTTAGGCCCTGAACAAGGTCGGAAACCAAGAATTCCATGAAAAATGGTGTGGGTGTCCAAAATTCGTGAAACTTTCCAGTTTGGGCCATCATATGGTGGGCAAGATTGCTCCAAAAAATTGCGCAAATATTCCATCTCTAGGTCGGTGAACCAGGGGTGGGGCTGGGTGGTGCAAGGACTTCGACTTGCGCGGGCAAGTTCTAGAGAAACCAAGAATTCCATGAAAGATGGTGTGGGTGTCCAAAATTCGTGAAACTTTCCAGTTTGGCCCCTCATATGGTGGGCAAAATTGCTGAAAAAAATCGCGCGAAAATTCCATCTCTAGGTCGTTGAACCAGGGGTGGGGCTGGGTGGTGCAAGGACTTGGACTTGCGCGGGCAAGTTCTAGAGAAACCAAGAATTCCATGAAAGATGGTGTGGGTCTCCAAAATTCGTGAAACTTTCCAGTTTGGCCCCTCATATGGTGGGCAAGATTGGTGCAAAAAATCGCGGGAAAATTCCATCTCTAGGTCGGTGAACCAGGGGTGGGGCTGGGTGGTGCAAGGACTTGGACTTGCGAGGGCAAGTTCTAGAGAAACCAAGAATTCCATGAAAGATGGTGTGGGTGTCCAAAATTCGTGAAACTTTCCAGTTTTGCCCCTCATATGGTGGGCAAGAATGCTACAAAAAATCGCGGGAAAATTCCACCTCTAGGTCGGTGAACCAGGGGTGGGGCACGGTGGTGCAAGGACTTGGACTTGCCAGGACTTGCCCGGGCAAGGTCCAGCACTGTCCAAAAACTTGTCCTCCGTACCAAAATGAAAACCGCCCGTTACATTTGCGTTTTTGTGGGTGTTCTCACTGATACACATCCCCCCACACATGTTGGGGGGTCCGGGCTCCCGTGGCTCCGCCCGGGCCGCCCGGTAGGCTTCGAACAAGGTCAGAAACCAAGAATTCCATGGAAAATGGTGTGGGTGTCCAAAATTCGTGAAACTTTCCAGTTTGGGCCCTCATATGGTTGGCAAGATTGCTGCAAAAAATCGCAGGAAAATTCCATCTCTAGGTCGGTGAACCAGGGGTGGGGCACGGTGGTGCAAGGACTTGGACTTGTCAGGACTTTCCCTGGCAAGGTCCAGCACTGTCCAAAAATTTGTCCTCCGTACCAAAATGAAAACCGCCCGTTACATTTGCGTCTTTGTGGGTGTTCTCACTCATACACATCCCCCCACACATGTTGGGGGGTCCGGGCTCCCGTGGCTCCTCCCGGGCCGCCCGGTAGGCCCCGAACAAGGTCGGAAACCAAGAATTCCATGAAAAATGGTGTGGGTGTCCAAAATTCGTGAAACTTTCCAGTTTGGGCCCTCATATGGTGGGCAAGATTGCTACAAAAAATCGCACGAAAATTCCATCTCTAGGTTGGTGAACCAGGGGTGGGGCTGGGTGGTGCAAAGACTTGGACTTGCGCGGGCAAGTTCTAGAGAAACCAAGAATTCGATGAAAGATGGTGTGGGTGTCCAAAATTCGTGAAACTTTCCAGTTTGGGCCCTCATATGGTGGGCAAGATTGCTGCAAAAAATCGCGCAAAAATTCCATCTCTAGGTCGGTGAACCAGGGGTGGGGCTGGGTGGTGCAAGGACTTGGACTTGCGCGGGCAAGTTCTAGAGAAACCAAGAATTCCATGAAAGATGGTGTGGGTGTCCAAAATTCGTGAACCTATCCAGTTTGGCCCCTCATATGGTGGGCAAGAATGCTGCAAAAAATCGCGCGAAAATTCCATCTATAGGTCGGTGAACCAGGGGTGGGGCACGGTGGTGCAAGGACTTGGACTTGTCAGGACTTGCCCGGGCAAGGTCCAGCACTGTCCAAAAACTTGTCCTCCGTACCAAAATGAAAACCGCCCGTTACATTTGCGTTTTTGTGGGTGTTCTCACTCATACACATCCCCCCACACATGTTGGGGGGTCCGGGCTCCCGTGGCTCCGCCCGGGCCGCCCGTTAGGCCCTGAACAAGGTCGGAAACCAAGAATTCCATGAAAAATGGTGTGGGTGTCCAAAATTGGTGAAACTTTCCAGTTTGGGCCATCATATGGTGGGCAAGATTGCTCCAAAAAATTGCGCAAAAATTCCATCTCTAGGTCGGTGAACCAGGGGTGGGGCTGGGTGGTGCAAGGACTTCGACTTGCGCGGGCAAGTTCTAGAGAAACCAAGAATTCCATGAAAGATGGTGTGGGTGTCCAAAATTCGTGAAACTTTCCAGTTTGGCCCCTCATATGGTGGGCAAAATTGCTGAAAAAAATCGCGCGAAAATTCCATCTCTAGGTCGTTGAACCAGGGGTGGGGCTGGGTGGTGCAAGGACTTGGACTTGCGCGGGCAAGTTCTTGAGAAACCAAGAATTCCATGAAAGATGGTGTGGGTCTCCAAAATTCGTGAAACTTTCCAGTTTGGCCCCTCATATGGTGGGCAAGATTGGTGCAAAAAATCGCGCGAAAATTCCATCTCTAGGTCGGTGAACCAGGGGTGGGGCTGGGTGGTGCAAGGACTTGGACTTGCGAGGGCAAGTTCTAGAGAAACCAAGAATTCCATGAAAGATGGTGTGGGTGTCCAAAATTCGTGAAACTTTCCAGTTTTGCCCCTCATATGGTGGGCAAGAATGCTACAAAAAATGGCGGGAAAATTCCACCTCTAGGTCGGTGAACCAGGGGTGGGGCACGGTGGTGCAAGGACTTGGACTTGCCAGGACTTGCCCGGGCAAGGTCCAGCACTGTCCAAAAACTTGTCCTCCGTACCAAAATGAAAACCGCCCGTTACATTTGCGTTTTTGTGGGTGTTCTCACTGATACACATCCCCCCACACATGTTGGGGGGTCCGGGCTCCCGTGGCTCCGCCCGGGCCGCCCGGTAGGCCCCGAACAAGGTCAGAAACCAAGAATTCCATGGAAAATGGTGTGGGTGTCCAAAATTCGTGAAACTTTCCAGTTTGGGCCCTCATATGGTGGGCAAGATTGCTGCAAAAAATCGCGGGAAAATTCCATCTCTAGGTCGGTGAACCAGGGGTGGGGCACGGTGGTGCAAGGACTTGGACTTGTCAGGACTTTCCCGGGCAAGGTCCAGCACTGTCCAAAAATTTGTCCTCCGTACCAAAATGAAAACCGCCCGTTACATTTGCGTCTTTGTGGGTGTTCTCACTCATACACATCCCCCCACACATGTTGGGGGGTCCGGGCTCCCGTGGCTCCTCCCGGGCCGCCCGGTAGGCCCCGAACAAGGTCGGAAACCAAGAATTCCATGAAAAATGGTGTGGGTGTCCAAAATTCGTGAAACTTTCCAGTTTGGGCCCTCATATGGTGGGCAAGATTGCTACAAAAAATCGCACGAAAATTCCATCTCTAGGTTGGTGAACCAGGGGTGGGGCTGGGTGGTGCAAAGACTTGGACTTGCGCGGGCAAGTTCTAGAGAAACCAAGAATTCGATGAAAGATGGTGTGGGTGTCCAAAATTCGTGAAACTTTCCAGTTTGGGCCCTCATATGGTGGGCAAGATTGCTGCAAAAAATCGCGCAAAAATTCCATCTCTAGGTCGGTGAACCAGGGGTGGGGCTGGGTGGTGCAAGGACTTGGACTTGCGCGGGCAAGTTCTAGAGAAACCAAGAATTCCATGAAAGATGGTGTGGGTGTCCAAAATTCGTGAACCTATCCAGTTTGGCCCCTCATATGGTGGGCAAGAATGCTGCAAAAAATCGCGCGAAAATTCCATCTATAGGTCGGTGAACCAGGGGTGGGGCACGGTGGTGCAAGGACTTGGACTTGTCAGGACTTGCCCGGGCAAGGTCCAGCACTGTCCAAAAACTTGTCCTCCGTACCAAAATGAAAACCGCCTGTTACATTTGTGTTTTTGTGGGTGTTCTCACTCATACACATCCCCCCATACATGTTGGGGGGTCCGGGCTCCCGTGGCTCCGCCCGGGCCGTCGGTAGGCCCCGAACAAGGTCGGAAACCAAGAATTCCATGAAAAATGGTGTGGGTGTCCAAAATTGGTGAAACTTTCCAGTTTGGGCCCTCATATGGTGGGCAAGATTGCTGCAAAAAATCGCACGAAAATTTCATCTCTAGGTTGGTGAACCAGGGGTGGGGCTGGGTGGTGCAAGGACTTGGACTTGCGCGGGCAAGTTCTAGAGAAACCAAGAATTCCATGAAAGATGGTGTGGGTGTCCAAAATTCGTGAAACTTTCCAGTTTTGCCCCTCATATGGTGGGCAAGAATGCTACAAAAAATCGAGGGAAAATTCCACCTCTAGGTCGGTGAACCAGGGGTGGGGCACGGTGGTGCAAGGACTTGGACTTGCCAGGACTTGCCCGGGCAAGGTCCAGCACTGTTCAAAAACTATTCCTCCGTTCCAAAATGAAAACCGCCCGTTACATTTGCGTTTTTGTGGGTGTTCTCACTCATACACATCCCCCCACACATGTTGGGGGGTCCGGGCTCAAGTGGCTCCGCTCGGGCCGTCGGTAGGCCGTGAACAAGGTCGGAAACCAAGAATTCCATGAAAAATGGTGTGGGTGTCCAAAATTGGTGAAACTTTCCAGTTTGGGCCCTCATATGGTGGGCAAGATTACTGCAAAAAATCGCACGAAAATTTCATCTCTAGGTTGGTGAACCAGGGGTGGGGCTGGGTGGTGCAAGGACTTGGACTTGCGCGGGCAAGTTCTAGAGAAACCAAGAATTCCATGAAAGATGGTGTGGGTGTCCAAAATTCGTGAAACTTTCCAGTTTGGCCCCTCATATGGTGGGCAAGATTGCTGCAAAAAATCGCACGAAAATTCCATCTCTAGGTCGGTGAACCAGGGGTGGGGCAGGGTGTTGCAAGGACTTGGACTTGCGCGGGCAAGTTCTAGAGAAACCAAGAATTCCATGAAAGATGGTGTGGGTGTCCAAAATTCGTAAAACTTTCCAGTTTGGCCCCTCATATGGTGGGCAAGATTGCTGCAAAAAATCGCACGAAAATTCCATCTCTAGGTCGGTGAACCAGGGGTGGGGCACGGTGGTGCAAGGACTTGGACTTGCGCGGGCAAGTTCTAGAGAAACCAAGAATTCCATGAAAGATGGTGTGGGTCTCCAAAATTCGTGAAACTTTCCAGTTTGGCCCCTCATATGGTGGGCAAGATTGCTGCAAAAAATCGCGGGAAAATTCCAACTCTAGGTCGGTGAACCAGGGGTGGGGCTGGGTGGTGCAAGGACTTGGACTTGCGCGGGCAAGTTCTAGAGAAACCAAGAATTCCATGAAAGATGGTGTGGGTGTCCAAAATTCGTGAAACTTTCCAGTTTGACCCCTCATATGGTGGGCAAGATTGCTGCAAAAAATCGCTGGAAAATTCCATCTCTAGGTCGGTGAACAAGGGGTGGGGCACGGTGGTACAAGGACTTGGACTTGCCAGGACTTGCCCGGGCAAGGTCCAGCACTGTCCAAAAACTTGTCCTCCGTACCAAAATGAAAACCGCCCGTTACATTTGCCTTTTTGTGGGTGTTCTCACTCATACACATCCCCCCACACATGTTGGGGGGTCCGGGCTCCCGTGGCTCCGCCCGGGCCGCCCGGTAGGCCCCGAACAAGGTCGGAAACCAAGAATTCCATGAAAAATGGTGTGGGTGTCCAAAATTCGTGAAACTTTCCAGTTTGGGCCATCATATGGTGGGCAAGATTGCTGCAAAAAATTGCGCGAAAATTCCATCTCTAGGTCGGTGAACCAGGGGTGGGGCTGGGTGGTGCAAGGACTTAGGCTTGCGCGGGCAAGTTCTAGAGAAACCAAGAATTCCATGAAAGATGGTGTGGGTGTCCAAAATTCGTGAAACTTTCCAGTTAGGCCCCTCATATGGTGGGCAAGATTGCTGCCAAAATCGAGCGAAAATTCCATCTCTAGGTCGGTGAACCAGGGGTGGGGCTGTGTGGTGCAAGGACTTGGACTTGCGCTGGCAAGCTCTAGAGAAACCAAGAATTCCATGAAAGATGGTGTGTGTGTCCAAAATTCGTGAAACTTTCCAGTTTTACCCCTCATATGGTGGACAAGAATGCTACAAAAAATCGCAGGAAAATTCCACCTCTAGGTCGGTGAACCAGGGGTGGGGCACGGTGGTGCAAGGACTTGGACTTGCCAGGACTTGCCCGGGCAAGGTCCAGCACTGTTCAAAAACTATTCCTCCGTTCCAAAATGAAAACCGCCCGTTACATTTGCGTTTTTGTGGGTGTTCTCACTGATACACATCCCCCCACACATGTTGGGGGGTCCGGGCTCCCGTGGCTCCGCCCGGGCCGTCGGTAGGCCCCGAACAAGGTCGGAAACCAAGAATTCCATGAAAAATGGTGTGGGTGTCCAAAATTGGTGAAACTTTCCAGTTTGGGCCCTCATATGGTGGGCAAGATTGCTGCAAAAAATCGCACGAAAATTTCATCTCTAGGTTGGTGAACCAGGGGTGGGGCTGGGTGGTGCAAGGACTTGGACTTGCGCGGGCAAGTTCTAGAGAAACCAAGAATTCCATGAAAGATGGTGTGGGTGTCCAAAATTCGTGAAACTTTCCATTTTGGCCCCTCATATGGTGGGCAAGATTGCTGCAAAAAATCGCACGAAAATTCCATCTCTAGGTCGGTGAACCAGGGGTGGGGCAGGGTGTTGCAAGGACTTGGACTTGCGCGGGCAAGTTCTAGAGAAACCAAGAATTCCATAAAAGATGGTGTGGGTGTCCAAAATTCGTGAAAGTTTCCAGTTTGGACCCTCATATGGTGGGCAAGATTGCTGCAAAAAATCGCGGGAAAATTCCATCTCTAGGTCGGTGAACCAGGGGTGGGGCACGGTGGTGCAAGGACTTGGACTTGCGCGGGCAAGTTCTAGAGAAACCAAGAATTCCATGAAAGATGGTGTGGGTGTCCAAAATTCGTGAAACTTTCCAGTTTGGCCCCTCATATGGTGGGCAAGAATGCTGCAAAAAATCGTGCGAAAATTCCTTCTCTAGGTTGGTGAACCAGGGGTGGGGCACGGTGGTGCAAAGACTTGGACTTTCCAGGACTTGCCCGGGCAAGGTCCAACACTGTCCAAAAACTTGTCCTCCGTACCAAAATGAAAACCGCCCGTTACATTTACGTTTTAGTGGGTGTTCTCACTCATACACATACCCCCACACATGTTGGGGGGTCCGGGCCGCCCGGTAGGCCCCGAACAAGGTCGGAAACCAAGAATTACATGAAAAATGGTGTGGGTGTCCAAAATTCGTGAAACTTTCCAGTTTGGGCCATCATATGGTGGGCAAGATTGCTACAAAAAATTGCGCAAAAATTCCATCTCTAGGTTGGTGAACCAGGGGTGGGGCTGGGTGGTGCAAGGACATAGACTTGCGCGGGCAAGTTCTAGAGAAACCAAGAATTCCATGAAAGATAGTGTGGGTGTCCGAAATTCGTGAAACTTTCCAGTTAGGCCCCTCATATGGTGGGCAAGATTGCTGCCAAAATCGAGTGAAAATTCCATCTCTAGGTCGGTGAACCAGGGGTGGGGCTGTGTGGTGCAAGGACTTGGACTTGCGCTGGCAAGCTCTAGAGAAACCAAGAATTCCATGAAAGATGGTGTGGGTGTCCAAAATTCGTGAAACTTTCCAGTTTTACCCCTCATATGGTGGGCAAGAATGCGACAAAAAATCGAGGGAAAATTCCACCTCTAGGTCATTGAACCAGGGGTGGGGCACGGTGGTGCAAGGACTTGGACTTGCCAGGACTTGCCCGGGCAAGGTCCAGCACTGTTCAAAAACTATTCCTCCGTTCCAAAATGAAAACTGCCCGTTACATTTGCGTTTTTGTGGGTGTTCTCACTGATACACATCCCCCCACACATGTTGGGGGGTCCGGGCTCCCGTAGCTCCGCCCGGGCCGCCGGTAGTCCCCGAACAAGGTCGGAAACCAAGAATTCCATGAAAAATTGGTGTGGGTGTCCAAAATTCGTGAAACTTTCCAGTTTGGGCCCTCATATGGTGGGCAAGATTGCTGCAATAAATCGCACGAAAATTCTATCTCTAGGTCGGTGAACCAGGGGTCGGGCAGGGTGTTGCAAGGACTTGGACTTGCGCGGGCAAGTTCTAGAGAAACCAAGAATTCCATGAAAGATGGTGTAGGTGTCCAAAATTCGTGAAACTTTCCAGTTTGGCCCCTCATATGGTGGGCAAGATTGCTGCAAAAAATCGCGCGAAAATTCAATCTCTAGGTCGTTGAACTAGGGGTGGGGCTGGGTGGTGCAAGGACTTGGACTTGCGCGGGCAAGTTCTAGAGAAACCAAGAATTCCATGAAAGATGGTGTGGGTCTCCAAAATTCGTGAAACTTTCCAGTTTGGCCCCTCATATGGTGGGCAAGATTGCTGCAAAAAATCGCGCGAAAATTCCATCTCTAGGTCGGTGAACCAGGGGTGGGGCTGGGTGGTGCAAGGACTTGGACTTGCGCGGGCAAGTTCTAGAGAAACCAAGAATTCCATGAAAGATGGTGTGGGTGTCCAAAATTCGTGAAACTTTCCAGTTAGGCCCCTCATATGGTGGGCAAGATTGCTGCCAAAATCGAGCGAAAATTCCATCTCTAGGTCGGTGAACCAGGGGTGGGGCTGTGTGGTGCAAGGACTTGGACTTGCGCTGGCAAGCTCTAGAGAAACCAAGAATTCCATGAAAGATGGTGTGGGTGTCCAAAATTCGTGAAACTTTCCAGTTTTACCCCTCATATGGTGGGCAAGAATGCGACAAAAAATCGAGGGAAAATTCCACCTCTAGGTCATTGAACCAGGGGTGGGGCACGGTGGTGCAAGGACTTGGACTTGCCAGGACTTGCCCGGGCAAGGTCCAGCACTGTTCAAAAACTATTCCTCCGTTCCAAAATGAAAACTGCCCGTTACATTTGCGTTTTTGTGGGTGTTCTCACTGATACACATCCCCCCACACATGTTGGGGGGTCCGGGCTCCCGTAGCTCCGCCCGGGCCGCCGGTAGTCCCCGAACAAGGTCGGAAACCAAGAATTCCATGAAAAATTGGTGTGGGTGTCCAAAATTCGTGAAACTTTCCAGTTTGGGCCCTCATATGGTGGGCAAGATTGCTGCAATAAATCGCACGAAAATTCCATCTCTAGGTCGGTGAACCAGGGGTCGGGCAGGGTGTTGCAAGGACTTGGACTTGCGCGGGCAAGTTCTAGAGAAACCAAGAATTCCATGAAAGATGGTGTAGGTGTCCAAAATTCGTGAAACTTTCCAGTTTGGCCCCTCATATGGTGGGCAAGATTGCTGCAAAAAATCGCGCGAAAATTCAATCTCTAGGTCGTTGAACTAGGGGTGGGGCTGGGTGGTGCAAGGACTTGGACTTGCGCGGGCAAGTTCTAGAGAAACCAAGAATTCCATTAAAGATGGTGTGGGTGTCCAAAATTTGTGAAACTTTCCAGTTTTGCCCCTCATATGGTGGGCAAGAATGCTACAAAAAATCGTGGGAAAATTCCACCTCTAGGTCGGTGAACCAGGGGTGGGGCACGGTGGTGCAAGGACTTGGACTTGCGCGGGCAAGTTCTAGAGAAACCAAGAATTCCATGAAAGATGGTGTGGGTGTCCAAAATTCGTGAAACTTTCCAGTTTGGCCCCTCATATGGTGGGCAAGATTGCTACAAAAAATCGTGCAAAAATTCCACATCTAGGTCGGTGAACCAGGGGTATGGCTGGGTGGTGCAAGGACTTGGACTTGCGCGGGCAAGTTCTAGAGAAACCAAGAATTCCATGAAAGATGGTGTGGGTGTCCAAAATTCGTGAAACTTTCCAGTTTGGCCCCTCATATGGTGGGAAAGATTTCTACAAAAAATCGTGCGAAAATTCCACATCTAGGTCGGTGAACCAGGGGTGGGGCTGGGTGGTGCAAGGACTTGGACTTGCGCGGGCAAGTTCTAGAGAAACCAAGAATTCCATGAAAGATGGTGTGGGTGTCCAAAATTCGTGAAACTTTCCAGTTTGGCCCCTCATATGGTGGGCAAGAATGCTGCAAAAAATCGTGCGAAAATTCCATCTCTAGGTTGGTGAACCAGGGGTGGGGCACGGTGGTGCAAGGACTTGGACTTTCCAGGACTTGCCCGGGCAAGGTCCAGCACTGTCCAAAAACTTGTCCTCCGTACCAAAATGAAAACCGCCCATTACATTTACATTTTTGTGGGTGTTCTCACTCATACACATCCCCCCACACATGTTGGGGGGTCCGGGCTCCCGTGGCTCCGCCCGGGCCGCCGGTAGGCCCCGAACAAGGTCGGAAACCAAGAATTCCATGAAAAATGGTGTGGGTGTCCAAAATTCGTGAAACTTTCCAGTTTGGGCCATCATATGGTGGGCAAGATTGCTGCAAAAAATTGCGTGAAAATTCCATCTCTAGGTCCGTGAACCAGGGGTGGGGCTGGGTGGTGCAAGGACTTAGACTTGCGCGGGCAAGTTCTAGAGAAACCAAGAATTCCATGAAAGATGGTGTGGGTGTCCAAAATTTGTGAAACTTTCCAGTTAGGCCCCTCATATGGTGGGCAAGATTGCTGCCAAAATCGAGCGAAAATTCCATCTCTAGGTCGGTGAACCAGGGGTGGGGCTGTGTGGTGCAAGGACTTGGACTTGCGCGGGCAAGTTCTAGAGAAACCAAGAATTCCATGAAAGATGGTGTGGGTGTCCAAAATTCGTGAAACTTTCCAGTTTTACCCCTCATATGGTGGGCAATAATACTACAAAAAATCGCGGGAAAATTCCACCTCTAGGTCGGTGAACAAGGGGTGGGGCACGGTGGTGCAAGGACTTGGACTTGCCAGGACTTGCCCGGGTAAGGTCCAGCACTGTTCAAAAACTATTCCTCCGTTCCAAAATGAAAACCTCCCGTTACATTTGCGTTTTTGGGGGTGTTCTCACTGATACACATCCCCCCACACATGTTGGGGGGTCCGGGCTCCCGTGGCTCCGCCCGGGCCGCCGGTAGGCCCCGAACAAGGTCGGAAACCAAGAATTCCATGAAAAATGGTGTGGGTGTCCAAAATTCGTGAAACTTTCCAGTTTGGGCATCATATGGTGGGCAAGATTGCTACAAAAAATTGCGCAAAAATTCCATCTC
Organism: Mimosa bimucronata; assembly: GCA_037074515.1. NCBI lineage: Eukaryota > Viridiplantae > Streptophyta > Magnoliopsida > Fabales > Fabaceae > Mimosa > Mimosa bimucronata. Next base: position 11,621,800 of record CM073441.1, read on the forward strand.
TAGGTCGGTGAACCAGGGGTGGGGCTGGGTGGTGCAAGGACTTAGACTTGCCCGGGCAAGTTCTAGAGAAACCAAGAATTCCATAAAAGATGGTGTGGGTGTCCAAAATTCGTGAAAGTTTCCAGTTTGGCCCCTCATATGGTGGGCAAGATTGCTGCAAAAAATCGCGAGAAAATTCCATCTCTAGGTCGGTGAACCAGGGGTGGGGCACGGTGGTGCAAGGACTTGGACTTGCCAGGACTTGCCCGGGCAAGGTCCAGCACTGTCCAAAAACTTGTCCTCCGTACCAAAATGAAAACCGCCCGTTACATTTGCGTTTTTGTTGGTGTTCTCACTCATACACATCCCCCCACACATGTTGGGGGGTCCGGGCTCCCGTGGCTCTGCCCGGGCCGCCCGGTAGGCCCCGAACAAGGTCGGAAACCAAGAATTCCATGAAAAATGGTGTGGGTGTCCAAAATTCGTGAAACTTTCCAGCTTGGGCCATCATATGGCGGGCAAGATTGCTGCAAAAAATTGCGCGAAAATTCCATCTCTAGGTCGGTGAACCAGGGGTGGGGCTGGGTGGTGCAAGGACTTAGACTTGCGCGGGCAAGTTCTAGAGAAACCAAGAATTCCATGAAAGATGGTGTGGGTGTCCAAAATTCGTGAAACTTTCTAGTTAGGCCCCTCATATGGTGGGCAAGATTGCTGCAAAAATCGAGCGAAAATTCCATCTCTAGGTCGGTGAACCAGGGGTGGGGCTGGGTGGTGCAAGGACTTAGACTTGCGCGGGCAAGTTCTAGAGAAACCAAGAATTCCATGAAAGATGGTGTGGGTGTCCAAAATTCGTGAAACTTTCCAGTTTGGCCCCTCATATGGTGGGCAAGATTGCTACAAAAAATCGTGCAAAAATTCCACATCTAGGTCGGTGAACCAGGGGTGGGGCTGGGTGGTGCAAGGACTTGGACTTGCGCGGGCAAGTTCTAGAGAAACCAAGAATTCCATGAAAGATGGTGTGGGTGTCCGAAATTCGTGAAACTTTCCAGTTTGGCCCCTCATATGGTGGGAAAGATTGCTACAAAAAATCGTGCGAAAATTCCACATCTAGGTCGGTGAACCAGGGGTGGGGCTGGGTGGTGCAAGGACTTGGACTTGCGCGGGCAAGTTCTAGAGAAACCAAGAATTCCATGAAAGATGGTGTGGGTGTCCAAAATTCGTGAAAGTTTCCAGTTTGGCCCCTCATATGGTGGGCAAGAATGCTGCAAAAAATCGCGCGAAAATTCCGTCTCTAGATCGGTGAACCAGGGGTGGGGCACGGTGGTGCAAGGAATTGGACTTGCCAGGACTTGCCCGGGCAAGGTCCAGAATTGTCCAAAAACTAGTCCTCCGTACCAAAATGAAAACCACCTGTTACATTTGTGTTTTTGTGGGTGTTCTCACTCATACACATCCCCCCACACATGTTGGGGGGTCCGGGCACCCGTGGCTCCGCCCGGGCCGCCCGGTAGGCCCCGAACAAGGTCGGAAACCAAGAATTCCATGAAAAATGGTGTGGGTGTCCAAAATTCGTGAAACTTTCCAGTTTGGGCCCTCATAAGGTGGGCAAGATTGCTGCAAAAAATCGCACGAAAATTCCATCTCTAGGTTGGTGAACCAGGGGTGGGGCTGGGTGGTGCAAGGACTTGGACTTGCGCGGGCAAGTTCTAGAGAAACCAAGAATTCCATGAAAGATGGTGTGGGTGTCCAAAATTCGTGAAACTTTCCAGTTTGGCCCCTCAGATGGTGGGCAAGATTGCTGCATAAAATCGCACGAAAATTCCATCTCTAGGTCGGTGAACCAGGGGTGGGGCAGGGTGTTGCAAGGACTTGGACTTGCGCGGGCAAGTTCTAGAGAAACCAAGAATTCCATGAAAGATGGTGTGGGTGTCCAAAATTCGTGAAACTTTCCAGTTAGGCCCCTCATATGGTGGGCAAGATTGCTGCAAAAAATCGCGCAAAAATTCCTTCTCTTGGTCGGTGAACCAGGGGTGGGGCTGGGTGGTGCAAGGACTTGGACTTGCGCGGGCAAGTTCTAGAGAAACCAAGAATTCCATGAAAGATGGTGTGGGTGTCCAAAATTCGTGAAACTTTCCAGTTTGGGCCGTCATATGGTGGGGAAGATTGCTGCAAAAAATCGCGCGAAAATTCCATCTCTAGGTCGGTGAACCAGTGGTGGGACTGGGTGGTGCAAGGACTTCGACTTGCGCGGGCAAGTTCTAGAGAAACCAAGAATTCCATGAAAGATGGTGTGGGTGTCCAAAATTGGTGAAACTTTCCAGTTTGGCCCCTCATATGGTGGGCAAGATTGCTACAAAAAATCGCGCTAAAATTCCATCTCTAGGTCGGTGAACCAGGGGTGGGTCAGGGTGTTGCAAGGACTTGGACTTGCCAGGACTTGCCCGGGCAAGGTCCAGCACTGTCCAAAAACTTGTCCTCCGTACCAAAATGAAAACGGCCCGTTACATTTGCGTTTTTGTGGGTGTTCTCACTCATACACATCCCCCCACACATGTTGGGGGGTCCGGGCTCCCGTGGCTCCGCCCGGGCCGCCCGGTAGGCCCCGAACAAAGTCGGAAACCAAGAATTCCATGAAAAATGGTGTGGGTGTCCAAAATTCGTGAAACTTTCCAGTTTGGGCCATCATATGGTGGGCAAGATTGCTGCAAAACATTGCGCGAAAATTCCATCTCTAGGTCGGTGATCCAGGGGTGGGGCTGGGTGGTGCAAGAACTTAGACTTGCGCGGGCAAGTTCTAGAGAAACCAAGAATTCCATGAAAGATGGTGTGGGTGTCCAAAATTCGTGAATCTTTCCAGTTAGGCCCCTCATATGGTGGGCAAGATTGCTGCAAAAATCGAGCGAATATTCCATCTCTAGGTCGGTGAACCAGGGGTGGGGCTAGGTGGTGCAAGGACTTGGACTTGCGCGGGCAAGTTCTAGAGAAACCAAGAATTCCATGAAAGATGGTGTGGGTGTCCAAAATTCGTGAAACTTTCCAGTTTTGGCCATCATATGGTGGGCAAGAATGCTACAAAAAACGCGGGAAAATTCCACCTCTAGGTCGGTGAACCAGGGGTGGGGCACGGTGGTAAAAGGACTTGGACTTGCCAGGACTTGCCCGGGCAAGGTCCAGCACTGTTCCAAAACTATTCCTCCGTTCCAAAATGAAAACCGCCCGTTACATTTGCGTTTTTGTGGTTGTTCTCACTGATACACATCCCCCCACACATGTTGGGGGGTCCGGGCTCCCGTGGCTCCGCCTGGGCCGCCGGTAGGCCCCGAACAAGGTCGGAAACCAAGAATTCCATGAAAAATGGTGTGGGTGTCCAAAATTCGTGAAACTTTCCAGTTTGGGCCCTCATATGGTGGGCAAGATTGCTGCAAAAAATCGCACGAAAATTCCATCTCTAGGTCGGTGAACCAGGGGTGGGGCTGGGTGGTGCAAGGACTTGGACTTGCGCGGGCAAGTTCAAGAGAAACCAAGAATTCCATGAAAGATGGTGTGGGTGTCCAAAATTCGTGAAACTTTCCAGTTTTGGCCATCATATGGTGGGCAAGAATGCTACAAAAAACGCGGGAAAATTCCACCACTAGGTCGGTGAACCAGGGGTGGGGCACGGTGGTAAAAGGACTTGGACTTGCCAGGACTTGCCCGGGCAAGGTCCAGCACTGTTCAAAAACTTTTCCTCCGTTCCAAAATGAAAACCGCCCGTTACATTTGCGTTTTTGTGGGTGTTCTCACTGATACACATCCCCCCACACATGTTGGGGGGTCCGGGCTCCCGTGGCTCCGCCTGGGCCGCCGGTAGGCCCCGAACAAGGTCGGAAACCAAGAATTCCATGAAAAATGGTGTGGGTGTCCAAAATTCGTGAAACTTTCCAGTTTGGGCATCATATGGTGGGCAAGATTGCTACAAAAAATGGCGCAAAAATTCCATCTCTAGGTCGGTGAACCAGGGGTGGGGCACGGTGGTGCAAGGACTTGGACTTGCGCGGGCAAGTTCTAGAGAAACCAAGAATTCCATGAAAGATGGTGTGGGTGTCCAAAATTCATGAAACTTTCCAATTTGGCCCCTCATATGGTGGGCAAGAATGCTGCAAAAAATCGCGCGAAAATTCCGTCTCTAGATCGGTGAACCAGGGGTGGGGCACGGTGGTGCAAGGAATTGGACTTGCCAGGACTTGCTCGGGCAAGGTCCAGAATTGTCCAAAAACTAGTCCTCCGTACCAAAATGAAAACCGCCTGTTACATTTGTGTTTTTGTGGGTGTTCTCACTCATACACATCCCCCCACACATGTTGGGGGGTCCGGGCACCCGTGGCTCCGCCCGGGCCGCCCGGTAGGCCCCGAACAAGGTCGGAAACCAAGAATTCCATGAAAAATGGTGTGGGTATCCAAAATTCGTGAAACTTTCCAGTTTGGGCCCTCATAAGGTGGGCAAGATTGATGCAAAAAATCGCACGAAAATTCCATCTCTAGGTCGGTGAACCAGGGGTGGGGCTGGGTGGTGCAAGGACTTGGACTTGCGCGGGCAAGTTCTAGAGAAACCAAGAATTCCATGAAAGATGGTGTGGGTGTCCAAAATTCGTGAAACTTTCCAGTTTGGGCCGTCATATGGTGGGGAAGATTGCTGCAAAAAATCGCGCGAAAATTCCATCTCTAGGTCGGTGAACAAGTGGTGGGACTGGGTGGTGCAAGGACTTCGACTTGCGCGGGCAAGTTCTAGAGAAACCAAGAATTCCATGAAAGATGGTGTGGGTGTCCAAAATTGGTGAAACTTTCCAGTTTGGCCCCTCATATGGTGGGCAAGATTGCTACAAAAAATCGCGCTAAAATTCCATCTCTAGGTCGGTGAACCAGGGGTGGGTCAGGGTGTTGCAAGGACTTGGACTTGCCAGGACTTGCCCGGGCAAGGTCCAGCACTGTCCAAAAACTTGTCCTCCGTACCAAAATGAAAACGGCCCGTTACATTTGCGTTTTTGTGGGTGTTCTCACTCATACACATCCCCCCACACATGTTGGGGGGTCCGGGCTCCCGTGGCTCCGCCCGGGCCGCCCGGTAGGCCCCGAACAAAGTCGGAAACCAAGAATTCCATGAAAAATGGTGTGGGTGTCCAAAATTCGTGAAACTTTCCAGTTTGGGCCATCATATGGTGGGCAAGATTGCTGCAAAAAATTGCGCGAAAATTCCATCTCTAGGTCGGTGAACCAGGGGTGGGGCTGGGTGGTGCAAGAACTTAGACTTGCGCGGGCAACTTCTAGAGAAACCAAGAATTCCATGAAAGATGGTGTGGGTGTCCAAAATTCGTGAATCTTTCCAGTTAGGCCCCTCATATGGTGGGCAAGATTGCTGCAAAAATCGAGCGAATATTCCATCTCTAGGTCGGTGAACCAGGGGTGGGGCTAGGTGGTGCAAGGACTTGGACTTGCGCGGGCAAGTTCTAGAGAAACCAAGAATTCCATGAAAGATGGTGTGGGTGTCCAAAATTCGTGAAACTTTCCAGTTTTGGCCATCATATGGTGGGCAAGAATGCTACAAAAAACGCGGGAAAATTCCACCTCTACGTCGGTGAACCAGGGGTGGGGCACGGTGGTAAAAGGACTTGGACTTGCCAGGACTTGCCCGGGCAAGGTCCAGCACTGTTCAAAAACTATTCCTCCGTTCCAAAATGAAAACCGCCCGTTACATTTGCGTTTTTGTGGGTGTTCTCACTGATACACATCCCCCCACACATGTTGGGGGGTCCGGGCTCCCGTGGCTCCGCCTGGGCCGCCGGTAGGCCCCGAACAAGGTCGGAAACCAAGAATTCCATGAAAAATGGTGTGGGTGTCCAAAATTCGTGAAACTTTCCAGTTTGGGCCCTCATATGGTGGGCAAGATTGCTGCAAAAAATCGCACTAAAATTCCATCTCTAGGTCGGTGAATCAGGGGTGGGGCTGGGTGGTGCAAGGACTTGGACTTGCGCGGGCAAGTTCAAGAGAAACCAAGAATTCCATGAAAGATGGTGTGGGTGTCCAAAATTCGTGAAACTTTCCAGTTTGGCCCCTCATATGGTGGGCAAGAATGCTGCAAAAAATCGCGCGAAAATTCCGTCTCTAGATCGGTGAACCAGGGGTGGGGCACGGTGGTGCAAGGAATTGGACTTGCCAGGACTTGCCCGGGCAAGGTCCAGCATTGTCCAAAAACTAGTCCTCCGTACCAAAATGAAAACCGCCTGTTACATTTGTGTTTTTGTGGGTGTTCTCACTCATACACATCCCCCCACACATGTTGGGGGGTCCGGGCACCCGTGGCTCCGCCCGGGCCGCCCGGTAGGCCCCGAACAAGGTCGGAAACCAAGAATTCCATGAAAAATGGTGTGGGTGTCCAAACTTCGTGAAACTTTCCAGTTTGTGCCCTCATATGGTGGGCAAGATTGCTGCAAAAAATCGCACGAAAATTCCATCTCTAGATTGGTGAACCAGGGGTGGGGCTGGGTGGTGCAAGGACTTGGACTTGCGCGGGCAAGTTCTAGAGAAACCAAGAATTCCATGAAAGATGGTGTGGGTGTCCAAAATTCGTGAAACTTTCCAGTTTGGCCCCTCAGATGGTGGGCAAGATTGCTGCATAAAATCGCACGAAAATTCCATCTCTAGGTCGGTGAACCAGGGGTGGGGCAGGGTGTTGCAAGGACTTGGACTTGCGCGGGCAAGTTCTAGAGAAACCAAGAATTCCATGAAAGATCTTGTGGGTGTCCAAAATTCGTGAAACTTTCCAGTTAGGCCCCTCATATGGTGGGCAAGATTGCTGCAAAAAATCTGGCGAAAATTCCTTCTCTTGGTCGGTGAACCAGGGGTGGGGCTGGGTGGTGCAAGGACTTGGACTTGCTCGGGCAAGTTCTCGAGAAACCAAGAATTCCATGAAAGATGGTGTGGGTGTCCAAAATTGGTGAAACTTTCCAGTTTGGGCCGTCATATGGTGGGGAAGATTGCTGCAAAAAATCGTGCGAAAATTCCATCTCTAGGTCGGTGAACCAGTGGTGGGACTGGGTGGTGCAAGGACTTCGACTTGCGCGGGCAAGTTCTAGAGAAACGAAGAATTCCATGAAAGATGGTGTGGGTGTCCAAAATTGGTGAAACTTTCCAGTTTGGCCCCTCATATGGTGGGCAAGATTGCTACAAAAAATCGCGCTAAAATTCCATCTCTAGGTCGGTGAACCAGGGGTGGGTCAGGGTGTTGTAAGGACTTGGACTTGCCAGGACTTGCCCGGGCAAGGTCCAGCACTGTCCAAAAACTTGTCCTCCGTACCAAAATGAAAACGGCCCGTTACATTTGCGTTTTTGTGGGTGTTCTCACTGATACACATCCCCCCACACATGTTGGGGGGTCCGGGCTCCCGTGGCTCCGCCTGGGCCGCCGGTAGGCCCCGAACAAGGTCGGAAACCAAGAATTCCATGAAAAATGGTGTGGGTGTCCAAAATTCGTGAAACTTTCCAGTTTGGGCCCTCATATGGTGGGCAAGATTGCTGCAAAAAATCGCACGAAAATTCCATCTCTAGGTCGGTGAACCAGGGGTGGGGCTGGGTGGTGCAAGGACTTGGACTTGCGCGGGCAAGTTCAAGAGAAACCAAGAATTCCATGAAAGATGGTGTGGGTGTCCAAAATTCGTGAAACTTTCCAGTTTTGGCCATCATATGGTGGGCAAGAATGCTACAAAAAACGCGGGAAAATTCCACCTCTAGGTCGGTGAACCAGGGGTGGGGCACGGTGGTAAAAGGACTTGGACTTGCCAGGACTTGCCCGGGCAAGGTCCAGCACTGTTCAAAAACTATTCCTCCGTTCCAAAATGAAAACCGCCCGTTACATTTGCGTTTTTGTGGGTGTTCTCACTGATACACATCCCCCCACACATGTTGGGGGGTCCGGGCTCCCGTGGCTCCGCCTGGGCCGCCGGTAGGCCCCGAACAAGGTCGGAAACCAAGAATTCCATGAAAAATGGTGTGGGTGTCCAAAATTCGTGAAACTTTCCAGTTTGGGCATCATATGGTGGGCAAGATTGCTACAAAAAATGGCGCAAAAATTCCATCTCTAGGTCGGTGAACCAGGGGTGGGGCTGGGTGGTGCAAGGACTTAGACCTGCGCGGGCAAGTTCTAGAGAAACCAAGAATTCCATAAAAGATGGTGTGGGTGTCCAAAATTCGTGAAAGTTTCCAGTTTGGCCCCTCATATGGTGGGCAAGATTGCTGCAAAAAATCGCGGGAAAATTCCATCTCTAGGTCGGTGAACCAGGGGTGGGGCACGGTGGTGCAAGGACTTGGACTTGCGCGGGCAAGTTCTAGAGAAACCAAGAATTCCATGAAAGATGGTGTGGGTGTCCAAAATTCTTGAAACTTTCCAGTTTGGCCCCTCATATGGTGGGCAAGAATGCTGCAAAAAATCGCGCGAAAATTCCGTCTCTAGATCGGTGAACCAGGGGTGGGGCACGGTGGTGCAAGGAATTGGACTTGCCAGGACTTGCCCGGGCAAGGTCCAGAATTGTCCAAAAACTAGTCCTCCGTACCAAAATGAAAACCGCCTGTTACATTTGTGTTTTTGTGGGTGTTCTCACTCATACACATCCCCCCACACATGTTGGGGGGTCCGGGCACCCGTGGCTCCGCCCGGGCCGCCCGGTAGGCCCCGAACAAGGTCGGAAACCAAGAATTCCATGAAAAATGGTGTGGGTATCCAAAATTCGTGAAACTTTCCAGTTTGGGCCGTCATATGGTGGGCAAGATTGCTGAAAAAAATCGCGCGAAAATTCCATCTCTAGGTCGGTGAACAAGTGGTGGGACTGGGTGGTGCAAGGACTTCGACTTGCGCGGGCAAGTTCTAGAGAAACCAAGAATTCCATGAAAGATGGTGTGGGTGTCCAAAATTGGTGAAACTTTCCAGTTTGGCCCCTCATATGGTGGGCAAGATTGCTACAAAAAATCGCGCTAAAATTCCATCTCTAGGTCGGTGAACCAGGGGTGGGTCAGGGTGTTGCAAGGACTTGGACTTGCCAGGACTTGCCCGGGCAAGGTCCAGCACTGTCCAAAAACTTGTCCTCCGTACCAAAATGAAAACGGCCCGTTACATTTGCGTTTTTGTGGGTGTTCTCACTCATACACATCCCCCCACACATGTTGGGGGGTCCGGGCTCCCGTGGCTCCGCCCGGGCCGCCCGGTAGGCCCCGAACAAAGTCGGAAACCAAGAATTCCATGAAAAATGGTGTGGGTGTCCAAAATTCGTGAAACTTTCCAGTTTGGGCCATCATATGGTGGGCAAGATTGCTGCAAAAAATTGCGCGAAAATTCCATCTCTAGGTCGGTGAACCAGGGGTGGGGCTGGGTGGTGCAAGAACTTAGACTTGCGCGGGCAACTTCTAGAGAAACCAAGAATTCCATGAAAGATGGTGTGGGTGTCCAAAATTCGTGAATCTTTCCAGTTAGGCCCCTCATATGGTGGGCAAGATTGCTGCAAAAATCGAGCGAATATTCCATCTCTAGGTCGGTGAACCAGGGGTGGGGCTAGGTGGTGCAAGGACTTGGACTTGCGCGGGCAAGTTCTAGAGAAACCAAGAATTCCATGAAAGATGGTGTGGGTGTCCAAAATTCGTGAAACTTTCCAGTTTTGGCCATCATATGGTGGGCAAGAATGCTACAAAAAACGCGGGAAAATTCCACCTCTACGTCGGTGAACCAGGGGTGGGGCACGGTGGTAAAAGGACTTGGACTTGCCAGGACTTGCCCGGGCAAGGTCCAGCACTGTTCAAAAACTATTCCTCCGTTCCAAAATGAAAACCGCCCGTTACATTTGCGTTTTTGTGGGTGTTCTCACTGATACACATCCCCCCACACATGTTGGGGGGTCCGGGCTCCCGTGGCTCCGCCTGGGCCGCCGGTAGGCCCCGAACAAGGTCGGAAACCAAGAATTCCATGAAAAATGGTGTGGGTGTCCAAAATTCGTGAAACTTTCCAGTTTGGGCCCTCATATGGTGGGCAAGATTGCTGCAAAAAATCGCACTAAAATTCCATCTCTAGGTCGGTGAATCAGGGGTGGGGCTGGGTGGTGCAAGGACTTGGACTTGCGCGGGCAAGTTCAAGAGAAACCAAGAATTCCATGAAAGATGGTGTGGGTGTCCAAAATTCGTGAAACTTTCCAGTTTGGCCCCTCATATGGTGGGCAAGAATGCTGCAAAAAATCGCGCGAAAATTCCGTCTCTAGATCGGTGAACCAGGGGTGGGGCACGGTGGTGCAAGGAATTGGACTTGCCAGGACTTGCCCGGGCAAGGTCCAGCATTGTCCAAAAACTAGTCCTCCGTACCAAAATGAAAACCGCCTGTTACATTTGTGTTTTTGTGGGTGTTCTCACTCATACACATCCCCCCACACATGTTGGGGGGTCCGGGCACCCGTGGCTCCGCCCGGGCCGCCCGGTAGGCCCCGAACAAGGTCGGAAACCAAGAATTCCATGAAAAATGGTGTGGGTGTCCAAACTTCGTGAAACTTTCCAGTTTGTGCCCTCATATGGTGGGCAAGATTGCTGCAAAAAATCGCACGAAAATTCCATCTCTAGATTGGTGAACCAGGGGTGGGGCTGGGTGGTGCAAGGACTTGGACTTGCGCGGGCAAGTTCTAGAGAAACCAAGAATTCCATGAAAGATGGTGTGGGTGTCCAAAATTCGTGAAACTTTCCAGTTTGGCCCCTCAGATGGTGGGCAAGATTGCTGCATAAAATCGCACGAAAATTCCATCTCTAGGTCGGTGAACCAGGGGTGGGGCAGGGTGTTGCAAGGACTTGGACTTGCGCGGGCAAGTTTTAGAGAAACCAAGAATTCCATGAAAGATCTTGTGGGTGTCCAAAATTCGTGAAACTTTCCAGTTAGGCCCCTCATATGGTGGGCAAGATTGCTGCAAAAAATCTGGCGAAAATTCCTTCTCTTGGTCGGTGAACCAGGGGTGGGGCTGGGTGGTGCAAGGACTTGGACTTGCTCGGGCAAGTTCTCGAGAAACCAAGAATTCCATGAAAGATGGTGTGGGTGTCCAAAATTGGTGAAACTTTCCAGTTTGGGCCGTCATATGGTGGGGAAGATTGCTGCAAAAAATCGTGCGAAAATTCCATCTCTAGGTCGGTGAACCAGTGGTGGGACTGGGTGGTGCAAGGACTTCGACTTGCGCGGGCAAGTTCTAGAGAAACGAAGAATTCCATGAAAGATGGTGTGGGTGTCCAAAATTGGTGAAACTTTCCAGTTTGGCCCCTCATATGGTGGGCAAGATTGCTACAAAAAATCGCGCTAAAATTCCATCTCTAGGTCGGTGAACCAGGGGTGGGTCAGGGTGTTGTAAGGACTTGGACTTGCCAGGACTTGCCCGGGCAAGGTCCAGCACTGTCCAAAAACTTGTCCTCCGTACCAAAATGAAAACGGCCCGTTACATTTGCGTTTTTGTGGGTGTTCTCACTGATACACATCCCCCCACACATGTTGGGGGGTCCGGGCTCCCGTGGCTCCGCCTGGGCCGCCGGTAGGCCCCGAACAAGGTCGGAAACCAAGAATTCCATGAAAAATGGTGTGGGTGTCCAAAATTCGTGAAACTTTCCAGTTTGGGCCCTCATATGGTGGGCAAGATTGCTGCAAAAAATCGCACGAAAATTCCATCTCTAGGTCGGTGAACCAGGGGTGGGGCTGGGTGGTGCAAGGACTTGGACTTGCGCGGGCAAGTTCAAGAGAAACCAAGAATTCCATGAAAGATGGTGTGGGTGTCCAAAATTCGTGAAACTTTCCAGTTTTGGCCATCATATGGTGGGCAAGAATGCTACAAAAAACGCGGGAAAATTCCACCTCTAGGTCGGTGAACCAGGGGTGGGGCACGGTGGTAAAAGGACTTGGACTTGCCAGGACTTGCCCGGGCAAGGTCCAGCACTGTTCAAAAACTATTCCTCCGTTCCAAAATGAAAACCGCCCGTTACATTTGCGTTTTTGTGGGTGTTCTCACTGATACACATCCCCCCACACATGTTGGGGGGTCCGGGCTCCCGTGGCTCCGCCTGGGCCGCCGGTAGGCCCCGAACAAGGTCGGAAACCAAGAATTCCATGAAAAATGGTGTGGGTGTCCAAAATTCGTGAAACTTTCCAGTTTGGGCATCATATGGTGGGCAAGATTGCTACAAAAAATGGCGCAAAAATTCCATCTCTAGGTCGGTGAACCAGGGGTGGGGCTGGGTGGTGCAAGGACTTAGACCTGCGCGGGCAAGTTCTAGAGAAACCAAGAATTCCATAAAAGATGGTGTGGGTGTCCAAAATTCGTGAAAGTTTCCAGTTTGGCCCCTCATATGGTGGGCAAGATTGCTGCAAAAAATCGCGGGAAAATTCCATCTCTAGGTCGGTGAACCAGGGGTGGGGCACGGTGGTGCAAGGACTTGGACTTGCGCGGGCAAGTTCTAGAGAAACCAAGAATTCCATGAAAGATGGTGTGGGTGTCCAAAATTCTTGAAACTTTCCAGTTTGGCCCCTCATATGGTGGGCAAGAATGCTGCAAAAAATCGCGCGAAAATTCCGTCTCTAGATCGGTGAACCAGGGGTGGGGCACGGTGGTGCAAGGAATTGGACTTGCCAGGACTTGCCCGGGCAAGGTCCAGAATTGTCCAAAAACTAGTCCTCCGTACCAAAATGAAAACCGCCTGTTACATTTGTGTTTTTGTGGGTGTTCTCACTCATACACATCCCCCCACACATGTTGGGGGGTCCGGGCACCCGTGGCTCCGCCCGGGCCGCCCGGTAGGCCCCGAACAAGGTCGGAAACCAAGAATTCCATGAAAAATGGTGTGGGTATCCAAAATTCGTGAAACTTTCCAGTTTGGGCCGTCATATGGTGGGGAAGATTGCTGAAAAAAATCGCGCGAAAATTCCATCTCTAGGTCGGTGAACAAGTGGTGGGACTGGGTGGTGCAAGGACTTCGACTTGCGCGGGCAAGTTCTAGAGAAACCAAGAATTCCATGAAAGATGGTGTGGGTGTCCAAAATTGGTGAAACTTTCCAGTTTGGCCCCTCATATGGTGGGCAAGATTGCTACAAAAAATCGCGCTAAAATTCCATCTCTAGGTCGGTGAACCAGGGGTGGGTCAGGGTGTTGCAAGGACTTGGACTTGCCAGGACTTGCCAGGGCAAGGTCCAGCACTGTCCAAAAACTTGTCCTCCGTACCAAAATGAAAACGGCCCGTTACATTTGCGTTTTTGTGGGTGTTCTCACTCATACACATCCCCCCACACATGTTGGGGGGTCCGGGCTCCCGTGGCTCCGCCTGGGCCGCCGGTAGGCCCCGAACAAGGTCGGAAACCAAGAATTCCATGAAAAATGGTGTGGGTGTCCAAAATTCGTGAAACTTTCCAGTTTGGGCCCTCACATGGTGGGCAAGATTGCTGCAAAAAATCGCACTAAAATTCCATCTCTAGGTCGGTGAATCAGGGGTGGGGCTGGGTGGTGCAAGGACTTGGACTTGCGCGGGCAAGTTCAAGAGAAACCAAGAATTCCATGAAAGATGGTGTGGGTGTCCAAAATTCGTGAAACTTTCCAGTTTGGCCCCTCATATGGTGGGCAAGAATGCTGCAAAAAATTGCGTGAAAATTCCGTCTCTAGATCGGTGAACCAGGGGTGGGGCACGGTGGTGCAAGGAATTGGACTTGCCAGGACTTGCCCGGGCAAGGTCCAGCATTGTCCAAAAACTAGTCCTCCGTACCAAAATGAAAACCGCCTGTTACATTTGTGTTTTTGTGGGTGTTCTCACTCATACACATCCCCCCACACATGTTGGGGGGTCCGGGCACCCGTGGCTCCGCCCGGGCCGCCCGGTAGGCCCCGAACAAGGTCGGAAACCAAGAATTCCATGAAAAATGGTGTGGGTGTCCAAACTTCGTGAAACTTTCCAGTTTGTGCCCTCATATGGTGGACAAGATTGCTGCAAAAAATCGCACGAAAATTCCATCTCTAGGTCGGTGAACCAGGGGTGGGGCTGGGTGGTGCAAGGACTTAGACTTGCGCGGGCAAGTTCTAGAGAAACCAAGAATTCCATGAAAGATGGTGTGGGTGTCCAAAATTTGTGAATCTTTCCAGTTAGGCCCCTCATATGGTGGGCAAGATTGCTGCAAAAATCGAGCGAATATTCCATCTCTAGGTCGGTGAACCAGGGGTGGGGCTAGGTGGTGCAAGGACTTGGACTTGCGCGGGCAAGTTCTAGAGAAACCAAGAATTCCATGAAAGATGGTGTGGGTGTCCAAAATTCGTGAAACTTTCCAGTTTTGGCCATCATATGGTGGGCAAGAATGCTACAAAAAACGCGGGAAAATTCCACCTCTAGGTCGGTGAACCAGGGGTGGGGCACGGTGGTAAAAGGACTTGGACTTGCCAGGACTTGCCCGGGCAAGGTCCAGCACTGTTCAAAAACTATTCCTCCGTTCCAAAATGAAAACCGCCCGTTACATTTGCGTTTTTGTGGGTGTTCTCACTCATACACATCCCCACACACATGTTGGGGGGTCCGGGCTCCCGTGGCTCCGCCCGGGCCGCCCGGTAGGCCCCGAACAAGGTCGGAAACCAAGAATTCCATGAAAAATGGTGTGGGTGTCCAAAATTCGTGAAACTTTCCAGTTTGGGCCATCATATGGTGGGCAAGATTGCTGCAAAAAATTGCGTGAAAATTCCATCTCTAGGTCGGTGAACCAGGGGTGGGGCTAGGTGGTGCAAGGACTTGGACTTGCGCGGGCAAGTTCTAGAGAAACCAAGAATTCCATGAAAGATGGTGTGGGTGTCCAAAATTCGTGAAACTTTCCAGTTTTGGCCATCATATGGTGGGCAAGAATGCTACAAAAATCGCGGGAAAATTCCACCTCTAGGTCGGTGAACCAGGGGTGGGGCACGGTGGTAAAAGGACTTGGACTTGCCAGGACTTGCCCGGGCAAGGTCCAGCACTGTTCAAAAACTATTCCTCCGTTCCAAAATGAAAACCGCCCGTTACATTTGCGTTTTTGTGGGTGTTCTCACTGATACACATCCCCCCACACATGTTGGGGGGTCCGGGCTCCCGTGGCTCCGCCTGGGCCGCCGGTAGGCCCCGAACAAGGTCGGAAACCAAGAATTCCATGAAAAATGGTGTGGGTGTCCAAAATTCGTGAAACTTTCCAGTTTGGGCCCTCATATGGTGGGCAAGATTGCTGCAAAAAATCGCACTAAAATTCCATCTCTAGGTCGGTGAATCAGGGGTGGGGCTGGGTGGTGCAAGGACTTGGACTTGCGCGGGCAAGTTCAAGAGAAACCAAGAATTCCATGAAAGATGGTGTGGGTGTCCAAAATTCGTGAAACTTTCCAGTTTGGCCCCTCATATGGTGGGCAAGAATGCTGCAAAAAATCGCGTGAAAATTCCGTCTCTAGATCGGTGAACCAGGGGTGGGGCACGGTGGTGCAAGGAATTGGACTTGCCAGGACTTGCCCGGGCAAGGTCCAGCATTGTCCAAAAACTAGTCCTCCGTACCAAAATGAAAACCGCCTGTTACATTTGTGTTTTTGTGGGTGTTCTCACTCATACACATCCCCCCACACATGTTGGGGGGTCCGGGCACCCGTGGCTCCGCCCGGGCCGCCCGGTAGGCCCCGAACAAGGTCGGAAACCAAGAATTCCATGAAAGATGGTGTGGGTGTCCAAAATTCGTGAAACTTTCCAGTTTGGCCCCTCATATGGTGGGCAAGAATGCTGCAAAAAATTGCGTGAAAATTCCGTCTCTAGATCGGTGAACCAGGGGTGGGGCACGGTGGTGCAAGGAATTGGACTTGCCAGGACTTGCCCGGGCAAGGTCCAGCATTGTCCAAAAACTAGTCCTCCGTACCAAAATGAAAACCGCCTGTTACATTTGTGTTTTTGTGGGTGTTCTCACTCATACACATCCCCCCACACATGTTGGGGGGTCCGGGCACCCGTGGCTCCGCCCGGGCCGCCCGGTAGGCCCCGAACAAGGTCGGAAACCAAGAATTCCATGAAAAATGGTGTGGGTGTCCAAACTTCGTGAAACTTTCCAGTTTGTGCCCTCATATGGTGGACAAGATTGCTGCAAAAAATCGCACGAAAATTCCATCTCTAGGTCGGTGAACCAGGGGTGGGGCTGGGTGGTGCAAGGACTTAGACTTGCGCGGGCAAGTTCTAGAGAAACCAAGAATTCCATGAAAGATGGTGTGGGTGTCCAAAATTTGTGAATCTTTCCAGTTAGGCCCCTCATATGGTGGGCAAGATTGCTGCAAAAATCGAGCGAATATTCCATCTCTAGGTCGGTGAACCAGGGGTGGGGCTAGGTGGTGCAAGGACTTGGACTTGCGCGGGCAAGTTCTAGAGAAACCAAGAATTCCATGAAAGATGGTGTGGGTGTCCAAAATTCGTGAAACTTTCCAGTTTTGGCCATCATATGGTGGGCAAGAATGCTACAAAAAACGCGGGAAAATTCCACCTCTAGGTCGGTGAACCAGGGGTGGGGCACGGTGGTAAAAGGACTTGGACTTGCCAGGACTTGCCCGGGCAAGGTCCAGCACTGTTCAAAAACTATTCCTCCGTTCCAAAATGAAAACCGCCCGTTACATTTGCGTTTTTGTGGGTGTTCTCACTCATACACATCCCCACACACATGTTGGGGGGTCCGGGCTCCCGTGGCTCCGCCCGGGCCGCCCGGTAGGCCCCGAACAAGGTCGGAAACCAAGAATTCCATGAAAAATGGTGTGGGTGTCCAAAATTCGTGAAACTTTCCAGTTTGGGCCATCATATGGTGGGCAAGATTGCTGCAAAAAATTGCGTGAAAATTCCATCTCTAGGTCGGTGAACCAGGGGTGGGGCTAGGTGGTGCAAGGACTTGGACTTGCGCGGGCAAGTTCTAGAGAAACCAAGAATTCCATGAAAGATGGTGTGGGTGTCCAAAATTCGTGAAACTTTCCAGTTTTGGCCATCATATGGTGGGCAAGAATGCTACAAAAATCGCGGGAAAATTCCACCTCTAGGTCGGTGAACCAGGGGTGGGGCACGGTGGTAAAAGGACTTGGACTTGCCAGGACTTGCCCGGGCAAGGTCCAGCACTGTTCAAAAACTATTCCTCCGTTCCAAAATGAAAACCGCCCGTTACATTTGCGTTTTTGTGGGTGTTCTCACTGATACACATCCCCCCACACATGTTGGGGGGTCCGGGCTCCCGTGGCTCCGCCTGGGCCGCCGGTAGGCCCCGAACAAGGTCGGAAACCAAGAATTCCATGAAAAATGGTGTGGGTGTCCAAAATTCGTGAAACTTTCCAGTTTGGGCCCTCATATGGTGGGCAAGATTGCTGCAAAAAATCGCACTAAAATTCCATCTCTAGGTCGGTGAATCAGGGGTGGGGCTGGGTGGTGCAAGGACTTGGACTTGCGCGGGCATGTTCAAGAGAAACCAAGAATTCCATGAAAGATGGTGTGGGTGTCCAAAATTCGTGAAACTTTCCAGTTTGGCCCCTCATATGGTGGGCAAGAATGCTGCAAAAAATCGCGTGAAAATTCCGTCTCTAGATCGGTGAACCAGGGGTGGGGCACGGTGGTGCAAGGAATTGGACTTGCCAGGACTTGCCCGGGCAAGGTCCAGCATTGTCCAAAAACTAGTCCTCCGTACCAAAATGAAAACCGCCTGTTACATTTGTGTTTTTGTGGGTGTTCTCACTCATACACATCCCCCCACACATGTTGGGGGGTCCGGGCACCCGTGGCTCCGCCCGGGCCGCCCGGTAGGCCCCGAACAAGGTCGGAAACCAAGAATTCCATGAAAAATGGTGTGGGTGTCCAAACTTCGTGAAACTTTCCAGTTTGTGCCCTCATATGGTGGGCAAGATTGCTGCAAAAAATCGCACGAAAATTCCATCTCTAGGTCGGTGAACCAGGGGTGGGGCTGGGTGGTGCAAGGACTTAGACTTGCGCGGGCAAGTTCTAGAGAAACCAAGAATTCCATGAAAGATGGTGTGGGTGTCCAAAATTTGTGAATCTTTCCAGTTAGGCCCCTCATATGGTGGGCAAGATTGCTGCAAAAATCGAGCGAATATTCCATCTCTAGGTCGGTGAACCAGGGGTGGGGCTAGGTGGTGCAAGGACTTGGACTTGCGCGGGCAAGTTCTAGAGAAACCAAGAATTCCATGAAAGATGGTGTGGGTGTCCAAAATTCGTGAAACTTTCCAGTTTTGGCCATCATATGGTGGGCAAGAATGCTACAAAAATCGCGGGAAAATTCCACCTCTAGGTCGGTGAACCAGGGGTGGGGCACGGTGGTAAAAGGACTTGGACTTGCCAGGACTTGCCCGGGCAAGGTCCAGCACTGTTCAAAAACTATTCCTCCGTTCCAAAATGAAAACCGCCCGTTACATTTGCGTTTTTGTGGGTGTTCTCACTGATACACATCCCCCCACACATGTTGGGGGGTCCGGGCTCCCGTGGCTCCGCCTGGGCCGCCGGTAGGCCCCGAACAAGGTCGGAAACCAAGAATTCCATGAAAAATGGTGTGGGTGTCCAAAATTCGTGAAACTTTCCAGTTTGGGCCCTCATATGGTGGGCAAGATTGCTGCAAAAAATCGCACTAAAATTCCATCTCTAGGTCGGTGAATCAGGGGTGGGGCTGGGTGGTGCAAGGACTTGGACTTGCGCGGGCAAGTTCAAGAGAAACCAAGAATTCCATGAAAGATGGTGTGGGTGTCCAAAATTCGTGAAACTTTCCAGTTTGGCCCCTCATATGGTGGGCAAGAATGCTGCAAAAAATCGCGTGAAAATTCCGTCTCTAGATCGGTGAACCAGGGGTGGGGCACGGTGGTGCAAGGAATTGGACTTGCCAGGACTTGCCCGGGCAAGGTCCAGCATTGTCCAAAAACTAGTCCTCCGTACCAAAATGAAAACCGCCTGTTACATTTGTGTTTTTGTGGGTGTTCTCACTCATACACATCCCCCCACACATGTTGGGGGGTCCGGGCACCCGTGGCTCCGCCCGGGCCGCCCGGTAGGCCCCGAACAAGGTCGGAAACCAAGAATTCCATGAAAAATGGTGTGGGTGTCCAAACTTCGTGAAACTTTCCAGTTTGTGCCCTCATATGGTGGGCAAGATTGCTGCAAAAAATCGCACGAAAATTCCATCTCTAGGTCGGTGAACCAGGGGTGGGGCTGGGTGGTGCAAGGACTTAGACTTGCGCGGGCAAGTTCTAGAGAAACCAAGAATTCCATGAAAGATGGTGTGGGTGTCCAAAATTTGTGAATCTTTCCAGTTAGGCCCCTCATATGGTGGGCAAGATTGCTGCAAAAATCGAGCGAATATTCCATCTCTAGGTCGGTGAACCAGGGGTGGGGCTAGGTGGTGCAAGGACTTGGACTTGCGCGGGCAAGTTCTAGAGAAACCAAGAATTCCATGAAAGATGGTGTGGGTGTCCAAAATTCGTGAAACTTTCCAGTTTTGGCCATCATATGGTGGGCAAGAATGCTACAAAAAACGCGGGAAAATTCCACCTCTAGGTCGGTGAACCAGGGGTGGGGCACGGTGGTAAAAGGACTTGGACTTGCCAGGACTTGCCCGGGCAAGGTCCAGCACTGTTCAAAAACTATTCCTCCGTTCCAAAATGAAAACCGCCCGTTACATTTGCGTTTTTGTGGGTGTTCTCACTCATACACATCCCCACACACATGTTGGGGGGTCCGGGCTCCCGTGGCTCCGCCCGGGCCGCCCGGTAGGCCCCGAACAAAGTCGGAAACCAAGAATTCCATGAAAAATGGTGTGGGTGTCCAAAATTCGTGAAACTTTCCAGTTTGGGCCATCATATGGTGGGCAAGATTGCTGCAAAAAATTGCGTGAAAATTCCATCTCTAGGTCGGTGAACCAGGGGTGGGGCTAGGTGGTGCAAGGACTTGGACTTGCGCGGGCAAGTTCTAGAGAAACCAAGAATTCCATGAAAGATGGTGTGGGTGTCCAAAATTCGTGAAACTATCCAGTTTTGGCCATCATATGGTGGGCAAGAATGCTACAAAAAACGCGGGAAAATTCCACCTCTAGGTCGGTGAACCAGGGGTGGGGCACGGTGGTAAAAGGACTTGGACTTGCCAGGACTTGCCCGGGCAAGGTCCAGCACTGTTCAAAAACTATTCCTCCGTTCCAAAATGAAAACCGCCCGTTACATTTGCGTTTTTGTGGGTGTTCTCACTGATACACATCCCCACACACATGTTGGGGGGTCCGGGCTCCCGTGGCTCCGCCCGGGCCGCCCGGTAGGCCCCGAACAAAGTCGGAAACCAAGAATTCCATGAAAAATGGTGTGGGTGTCCAAAATTCGTGAAACTTTCCAGTTTGGGCCATCATATGGTGGGCAAGATTGCTGCAAAAAATTGCGTGAAAATTCCATCTCTAGGTCGGTGAACCAGGGGTGGGGCTGGGTGGTGCAAGGACTTAGACTTGCGCGGGCAAGTTCTAGAGAAACCAAGAATTCCATGAAAGATGGTGTGGGTGTCCAAAATTCGTGAATCTTTCCAGTTAGGCCCCTCATATGGTGGGCAAGATTGCTGCAAAAATCGAGCGAATATTCCATCTCTAGGTCGGTGAACCAGGGGTGGGGCTAGGTGGTGCAAGGACTTGGACTTGCGCGGGCAAGTTCTAGAGAAACCAAGAATTCCATGAAAGATGGTGTGGGTGTCCAAAATTCGTGAAACTTTCCAGTTTTGGCCATCATATGGTGGGCAAGAATGCTACAAAAAACGCGGGAAAATTCCACCTCTAGGTCGGTGAACCAGGGGTGGGGCACGGTGGTAAAAGGACTTGGACTTGCCAGGACTTGCCCGGGCAAGGTCCAGCACTGTTCAAAAACTATTCCTCCGTTCCAAAATGAAAACCGCCCGTTACATTTGCGTTTTTGTGGGTGTTCTCACTGATACACATCCCCCCACACATGTTGGGGGGTCCGGGCTCCCGTGGCTCCGCCTGGGCCGCCGGTAGGCCCCGAACAAGGTCGGAAACCAAGAATTCCATGAAAAATGGTGTGGGTGTCCAAAATTCGTGAACCTTTCCAGTTTGGGCCCTCATATGGTGGGCAAGATTGCTGCAAAAAATCGCACGAAAATTCCATCTCTAGGTCGGTGAACCAGGGGTGGGGCTGGGTGGTGCAAGGACTTGGACTTGCGCGGGCAAGTTCAAGAGAAACCAAGAATTCCATGAAAGATGGTGTGGGTGTCCAAAATTCGTGAAACTTTCCAGTTTGGCCCCTCATATGGTGGGCAAGAATGCTGCAAAAAAACACGCGAAAATTCCGTCTCTAGATCGGTGAACCAGGGGTGGGGCACGGTGGTGCAAGGAATTGGACTTGCCAGGACTTGCCCGGGCAAGGTCCAGCATTGTCCAAAAACTAGTCCTCCGTACCAAAATGAAAACCGCCTGTTACATTTGTGTTTTTGTGGATGTTCTCACTCATACACATCCCCCCACACATGTTGGGGGGTCCGGGCACCCGTGGCTCCGCCCGGGCCGCCCGGTAGGCCCCGAACAAGGTCGGAAACCAAGAATTCCATGAAAAATGGTGTGGGTGTCCAAAATTCGTGAAACTTTCCAGTTTGTGCCCTCATATGGTGGGCAAGATTGCTGCAAAAAATCGCACAAAAATTCCATCTCTAGGTTGGTGAACCAGGGGTGGGGCTGGGTGGTGCAAGGACTTGGACTTGCGCGGGCAAGTTCTAGAGAAACCAAGAATTCCATGAAAGATGGTGTGGGTGTCCAAAATTCGTGAAACTTTCCAGTTTGGCCCCTCAGATGGTGGGCAAGATTGCTGCATAAAATCGCACGAAAATTCCATCTCTAGGTCGGTGAACCAGGGGTGGGGCAGGGTGTTGCAAGGACTTGGACTTGCGCGGGCAAGTTCTAGAGAAACCAAGAATTCCATGAAAGATGGTGTGGGTGTCCAAAATTCGTGAAACTTTCCAGTTTGGCCCCTCATATGGTGGGCAAGAATGCTGCAAAAAATCGCGTGAAAATTCCGTCTCTAGATCGGTGAACCAGGGGTGGGGCACGGTGGTGCAAGGAATTGGACTTGCCAGGACTTGCCCGGGCAAGGTCCAGCATTGTCCAAAAACTAGTCCTCCGTACCAAAATGAAAACCGCCTGTTACATTTGTGTTTTTGTGGGTGTTCTCACTCATACACATCCCCCCACACATGTTGGGGGGTCCGGGCACCCGTGGCTCCGCCCGGGCCGCCCGGTAGGCCCCGAACAAGGTCGGAAACCAAGAATTCCATGAAAAATGGTGTGGGTGTCCAAACTTCGTGAAACTTTCCAGTTTGTGCCCTCATATGGTGGGCAAGATTGCTGCAAAAAATCGCACGAAAATTCCATCTCTAGGTCGGTGAACCAGGGGTGGGGCTGGGTGGTGCAAGGACTTAGACTTGCGCGGGCAAGTTCTAGAGAAACCAAGAATTCCATGAAAGATGGTGTGGGTGTCCAAAATTTGTGAATCTTTCCAGTTAGGCCCCTCATATGGTGGGCAAGATTGCTGCAAAAATCGAGCGAATATTCCATCTCTAGGTCGGTGAACCAGGGGTGGGGCTAGGTGGTGCAAGGACTTGGACTTGCGCGGGCAAGTTCTAGAGAAACCAAGAATTCCATGAAAGATGGTGTGGGTGTCCAAAATTCGTGAAACTTTCCAGTTTTGGCCATCATATGGTGGGCAAGAATGCTACAAAAAACGCGGGAAAATTCCACCTCTAGGTCGGTGAACCAGGGGTGGGGCACGGTGGTAAAAGGACTTGGACTTGCCAGGACTTGCCCGGGCAAGGTCCAGCACTGTTCAAAAACTATTCCTCCGTTCCAAAATGAAAACCGCCCGTTACATTTGCGTTTTTGTGGGTGTTCTCACTGATACACATCCCCACACACATGTTGGGGGGTCCGGGCTCCCGTGGCTCCGCCCGGGCCGCCCGGTAGGCCCCGAACAAAGTCGGAAACCAAGAATTCCATGAAAAATGGTGTGGGTGTCCAAAATTCGTGAAACTTTCCAGTTTGGGCCATCATATGGTGGGCAAGATTGCTGCAAAAAATTGCGTGAAAATTCCATCTCTAGGTCGGTGAACCAGGGGTGGGGCTGGGTGGTGCAAGGACTTAGACTTGCGCGGGCAAGTTCTAGAGAAACCAAGAATTCCATGAAAGATGGTGTGGGTGTCCAAAATTCGTGAATCTTTCCAGTTAGGCCCCTCATATGGTGGGCAAGATTGCTGCAAAAATCGAGCGAATATTCCATCTCTAGGTCGGTGAACCAGGGGTGGGGCTAGGTGGTGCAAGGACTTGGACTTGCGCGGGCAAGTTCTAGAGAAACCAAGAATTCCATGAAAGATGGTGTGGGTGTCCAAAATTCGTGAAACTTTCCAGTTTTGGCCATCATATGGTGGGCAAGAATGCTACAAAAAACGCGGGAAAATTCCACCTCTAGGTCGGTGAACCAGGGGTGGGGCACGGTGGTAAAAGGACTTGGACTTGCCAGGACTTGCCCGGGCAAGGTCCAGCACTGTTCAAAAACTATTCCTCCGTTCCAAAATGAAAACCGCCCGTTACATTTGCGTTTGTGTGGGTGTTCTCACTGATACACATCCCCCCACACATGTTGGGGGGTCCGGGCTCCGCCTGGGCCGCCGGTAGGCCCCGAACAAGGTCGGAAACCAAGAATTCCATGAAAAATGGTGTGGGTGTCCAAAATTCGTGAAACTTTCCAGTTTGGGCCCTCATATGGTGGGCAAGATTGCTGCAAAAAATCGCACGAAAATTCCATCTCTAGGTCAGTGAACCAGGGGTGGGGCTGGGTGGTGCAAGGACTTGGACTTGCGCGGGCAAGTTCAAGAGAAACCAAGAATTCCATGAAAGATGGTGTGGGTGTCCAAAATTCGTGAAACTTTCCAGTTTGGCCCCTCATATGGTGGGCAAGAATGCTGCAAAAAATCACGCGAAAATTCCGTCTCTAGATCGGTGAACCAGGGGTGGGGCACGGTGGTGCAAGGAATTGGACTTGCCAGGACTTGCCCGGGCAAGGTCCAGCATTGTCCAAAAACTAGTCCTCCGTACCAAAATGAAAACCGCCTGTTACATTTGTGTTTTTGTGGATGTTCTCACTCATACACATCCCCCCACACATGTTGGGGGGTCCGGGCACCCGTGGCTCCGCCCGGGCCGCCCGGTAGGCCCCGAACAAGGTCGGAAACCAAGAATTCCATGAAAAATGGTGTGGGTGTCCAAAATTCGTGAAACTTTCCAGTTTGTGCCCTCATATGGTGGGCAAGATTGCTGCAAAAAATCGCACAAAAATTCCATCTCTAGGTTGGTGAACCAGGGGTGGGGCTGGGTGGTGCAAGGACTTGGACTTGCGCGGGCAAGTTCTAGAGAAACCAAGAATTCCATGAAAGATGGTGTGGGTGTCCAAAATTCGTGAAACTTTCCAGTTTGGCCCCTCAGATGGTGGGCAAGATTGCTGCATAAAATCGCACGAAAATTCCAACTCTAGGTCGGTGAACCAGGGGTGGGGCAGGGTGTTGCAAGGACTTGGACTTGCGCGGGCAAGTTCTAGAGAAACCAAGAATTCCATGAAAGATGGTTTGGGTGTCCAAAATTCGTGAAACTTTCCAGTTAGGCCCCTCATATGGTGGGCAAGATTGCTGCAAAAAATCGCGCGAAAATTCCTTCTCTTGGTCGGTGAACCAGGGGTGGGGCTTGGTGGTGCAAGGACTTGGACTTGCGCGGGCAAGTTCTAGAGAAACCAAGAATTCCATGAAAGATGGTGTGGGTGTCCAAAATTCGTGAAACTTTCCAGTTTGGGCCGTCATATGGTGGGGAAGATAGCTGCAAAAAATCGCACGAAAATTCCATCTCTAGGTCGGTGAACCAGTGGTGGGACTGGGTGGTGCAAGGACTTCGACTTGCGCGGGCAAGTTCTAGAGAAACCAAGAATTCCATGAAAGATGGTGTGGGTGTCCAAAATTCGTGAAACTTTCCAGTTTTGGCCATCATATGGTGGGCAAGAATGCTACAAAAAACGCGGGAAAATTCCACCTCTAGGTCGGTGAACCAGGGGTGGGGCACGGTGGTAAAAGGACTTGGACTTGCCTGGACTTGCCCGGGCAAGGTCCAGCACTGTTCAAAAACTATTCCTCCGTTCCAAAATGAAAACCGCCCGTTACATTTGCGTTTTTGTGGGTGTTCTCACTGATACACATCCCCTCACACATGTTGGGGGGTCCGGGCTCCCGTGGCTCCGCCTGGGCCGCCGGTAGGCCCCGAACAAGGTCGGAAACCAAGAATTCCATGAAAAATTGTGTGCGTGTCCAAAATTCGTGAAACTTTTCAGTTTAGGCCCTCCTATGGTGGGCAAGTTTGCTACAAAAAATCGAGCGAAAATTCCATCTCTAGGTCGGTGAACCAGGGGTGGGGCTAGGTGGTGCAAGGACTTGGACTTGCGCGGGCAAGTTCTGGAGAAACCAAGAATTCCATGAAAGATGGTGTGGGTGTCCAAAATTCGTGAAACTTTCCAGTTTGGGCCGTCATATGGTGGGGAAGATTGCTGCAAAAAATCGCGCGAAAATTCCATCTCTAGGTCGGTGAACCACGGGTGGGGCTGGGTGGTGCAAGGACTTCGACTTGCGCGGGTAAGTTCTAGAGAAACCAAGAATTCCATGAAAGATGGTGTGGGTGTCCAAAATTCGTGAAACTTTCCAGTTTGGGCCCTCATATGGTGGGCAAGATTGCTACAAAAAATCGAACAAAAATTCCGTCTCTAGATCGGTGAACCAGGGGTGGGGCACGGTGGTGCAAGGAATTGGACTTGCCAGGACTTGCCCGGGCAAGGTCCAGCATTGTCCAAAAACTAGTCCTCCGTACCAAAATGAAAACCGCCTGTTACATTTGTGTTTTTGTGGGTGTTCTCACTCATACACATCCCCCCACACATGTTGGGGGGTCCGGGCACCCGTGGCTCCGCCCGGGCCGCCCGGTAGGCCCCGAACAAGGTCGGAAACCAAGAATTCCATGAAAAATGGTGTGGGTGACCAAAATTCGTGAAACTTTCCAGTTTGTGCCCTCATATGGTGGGCAAGATTGCTGCAAAAAATCGCACGAAAATTCCATCTCTAGGTTGGTGAACCAGGGGTGGGGCTGGGTGGTGCAAGGACTTGGACTTGCGCGGGCAAGTTCTAGAGAAACCAAGAATTCCATGAAAGATGGTGTGGGTGTCCAAAATTCGTGAAACTTTCCAGTTTGGCCCCTCAGATGGTGGGCGAGATTGCTGCATAAAATCGCACGAAAATTCCATCTCTAGGTCGGTGAACCAGGGGTGGGGCAGGGTGTTGCAAGGACTTGGACTTGCGCGGGCAAGTTCTAGAGAAACCAAGAATTCCATGAAAGATGGTGTGGGTGTCCAAAATTCGTGAAACTTTCCAGTTAGGCCCCTCATATGGTGGGTAAGATTGCTGCAAAAAATCGCGCGAAAATTCCTTCTCTTGGTCGGTGAACCAGGGGTGGGGCTGGGTGGTGCAAGGACTTGGACTTGCGCGGGCAAGTTCTAGAGAAACCAAGAATTCCATGAAAGATGGTGTGGGTGTCCAAAATTCGTGAAAATTTCCAGTTTGGGCCGTCATATGGTGGGGAAGATTGCTGCAAAAAATCGCGCGAAAATTGCATCTCTAGGTCGGTGAACCAGTGGTGGGACTGGGTGGTGCAAGGACTTCGACTTGCGCGGGCAAGTTCTAGAGAAACCAAGAATTCCATGAAAGATGGTGTGGGTGTCCAAAATTGGTGAAACTTTCCAGTTTGGCCCCTCATATGGTGGGCAAGATTGCTACAAAAAATCGCGCTAAAATTCCATCTCTAGGTCGGTGAACCAGGGGTGGGTCAGGGTGTTGCAAGGACTTGGACTTGCCAGGACTTGCCCGGGCAAGGTCCAGCACTGTCCAAAAACTTGTCCTCCTTACCAAAATGAAAACGGCCCGTTACATTTGCGTTTTTGTGGGTGTTCTCACTCATACACATCCCCCCACACATGTTGGGGGGTCCGGGCTCCCGTGGCTCCGCCCGGGCCGCCCGGTAGGCCCCGAACAAGGTCGGAAACCAAGAATTCCATGAAAAATTGTGTGCGTGTCCAAAATTCGTGAAACTTTTCAGTTTAGGCCCTCATATGGTGGGCAAGTTTGCTACAAAAAATCAAGCGAAAATTCCATCTCTAGGTCGGTGAACCAGGGGTGGGGCTAGGTGGTGCAAGGACTTGGACTTGCGCGGGCAAGTTCTGGAGAAACCAAGAATTCCATGAAAGATGGTGTGGGTGTCCAAAATTCGTGAAACTTTCCAGTTTGGGCCGTCATATGGTGGGGAAGATTGCTGCAAAAAATCGCGCGAAAATTCCATCTCTAGGTCGGTGAACCACGGGTGGGGCTGGGTGGTGCAAGGACTTCGACTTGCGCGGGTAAGTTCTAGAGAAACCAAGAATTCCATGAAAGATGGTGTGGGTGTCCAAAATTCGTGAAACTTTCCAGTTTGGGCCCTCATATGGTGGGCAAGATTGCTACAAAAAATCGAACAAAAATTCCATCTCTAGGTCGGTGAACCAGGGGTGGGGCACGGAGGTGCAAGGACTTGGACTTGCCAGGACTTGCCCGGGCAAGGTCCAGCACTGTCCAAAAACTTGTCCTCCGTACCAAAATGAAAACCGAACGTTACATTTGCGTTTTTGTGGGTGTTCACACTCATACACGTCCCCCCACACATGTTGGGGGGTCCGGGCTCCCGTGGCTCCGCCAGGGCCGCCCGGTAGGCCCCGAACAAGGTCGGAAACAAAGAATTCCATGGAAAATGGTGTGGGTGTCCAAAATTCGTGAAACTTTCCAGTTTAGGCCCTCATATGGTGGGCAAGATTACTACAAAAAATCGCGCGAAAATTCCATCTCTAGGTCGGTGAACCAGGGGTGGGGCTAGGTGGTGCATGGACTTAGACTTGCGCGGGCAAGTTCTAGAGAAACCAAGAATTCCATGAAAGATGGTGTGGGTGTCCAAAATTCGTGAAAATTTCCAGTTTGGCCCCTCATATGGTGGGCAAGAATGCTGCAAAAAATCGCGCGAAAATTCCTTCTCTAGGTCGTTGAACCAAGGGTGGGGCACGGTGGTGCAAGGACTTGGACTTGCCAGGACTTGCCCGGGCAAGGTCCAGCACTGTCCAAAAACTTGTCCTCCATACCCAAATGAAAACCGCCCGTTACATTTGCGTTTTTGTGGGTGTTCTCACTCATACACATCCCCCCACACATGTTGGGGGGTCCGGGCTCCCGTGGCTCCGCCCGGGCCGCCCGGTAGGCCCCGAACAAGGTTGGAAATCAAGAATTCCATTGAAAATGGTGTGGGTGTCCAAAATTCGTGAAACTTTCCAGTTTGGGCCGTCATATGGTGGGCAAGATTGCTACAAAAAATCGCGCGAAAATTCCATCTCTAGGTCGGTGAACCAGGGGTGGGGCTGGGTGGTGCAAGGACTTGGACTTGCGCGGGCAAGTTCTAGAGAAACCAAGAATTCCATGAAAGATGGTGTGGGTGTCCAAAATTCGTGAAACTTTCCAGTTTGGGCCCACATATGGTGGGCAAGATTGCTGCAAAAACTCGCGCTAAAATTCCATCTCTAGGTCGGTGAACCAGGGGTGGGGCAGGGTGTTGCAAGGACTTGGACTTGCGCGGGCAAGTTATAGAGAAACCAAGAATTCCATGAAAGATGGTGTGGGTGTCCAAAATTCGTGAAACTTTCCAGTTTGGCCCCTCATATGGTAGGTAAGAATGCTGCAAAAAATCGCGCGAAAATTCCATCTCTAGGTCGGTGAACCAGGGGTGGGGCACGGTGGTGCAAGGACTTGGACTTGCCAGGACTTGCCCGGGCAAGGTCCAGCACTGTCCAAAAACTTGTCCTCCGTTCCAAAATGAAAACATCCCATTACATTTGCGTTTTTGTTTGTGTTCTCACTCTTACACATCTCCCCACACATGTTGGGGGGTCCGGGCTCCCGTGGCTCCGCCAGGGCCGCCCGGTAGGCCCTGAACAAGGTCAGAAACCAAGAATTCTATGAAAAATGGTGTGGGTGTCCAAAATTTGTGAAACTTTCCAGTTTGGGCCCTCATATGGTGGGCAAGATTGCTGCAAAAAATCGCCCGAAAATTCCATCTCTAGGTTGGTTAACCAGGGGTGGGGCTGGGTGGTGCAAGGACTTGGACTTGCGCGGGCAAGTTCTAGAGAAACCAAGAATTCCATGAAAGATGGTGTGGGTCTCCAAAATTCGTGAAAATTTCCAGTTTGGCCCCTCATATGGTGGGCAAGAATGCTGCAAAAAATCGCGCGAAAATTCCATCTCTAGGTCGGTGAACCAGGGGTGGGGCACGGTGGTGCAAGGACTTGGACTTGCCAGGACTTGCCCGGGCAAGGTCCAGCACTGTCCAAAAACTTTTTCTCCGTACCAAAATGAAAACCGCCCATTACATTTGCGTTTTTGTGGGTGTTCTCACTCATACACATCCCCCCACACATGTTAGGGGGTCCGGGCTCCCGTGGCTCCGCCCGGGCCGCCCGGTAAGCCCCGAACAAGGTCGGAAACCACGAATTCCATGAAAAATGGTGTGGGTGTCCAAAATTTGTGAAACTTTCCAGTTTGGGCCGTCATATGGTGGGCAAGATTGCTGCAAACAATCGCCCAAAAATTCCATCTCTAGGTTGGTGAACCAGGGGTGGGGCTGGGTGGTGCAAGGACTTGGACTTGCGCGGGCAAGTTCTAGAGAAACCAAGAATTCCATGAAAGATGGTGTGGGTGTCCAAAATTCGTGAAAGTTTCCAGTTTGGCCCCTCATATGGTGGGCAAGATTGCTGCAAAAAATCGCACGAAAATTCCATCTCTAGGTCGGTGAACCAGGGTTGGGGCAGGGTGTTGCAAGGACTTGGACTTGCGCGGGCAAGTTCTAGAGAAACCAAGAATTCCATGAAAGATGGTGTGGGTGTCCAAAATTCGTGAAACTTTCCAGTTTGGCCCCTCATATGGTGGGCAAGATTGCTACAAAAAATCACGGGAAAATTCCATCTCTAGGTCGGTGAACCAGGGGTGGGGCACGGTGGTGCAAGGACTTGGACTTGCCAGGACTTGCCCGGGCAAGGTCCAGCACTGTCCAAAAACTTGTCCTCCGAACGAAAATGAAAACCGCCCATTACATTTGCATTTTTGTGGGTGTTCTCACTTATACACATCCCCCCACACATGTTGGGGGGTCCGGGCTCCCGTGGCTCCGCCAGGGCCGCCCGGTAGGCCCTGAACAAGGTCAGAAACCAAGAATTCCATGAAAAATGGTGTGGGTGTCCAAAATTCGTGAAACTTTCCAGTTTGGGCCCTCATATGGTGGGCAAGATTGCTGCAAAAAATCGCCCGAAAATTCCATCTCTAGGTTGGTTAACCAGGGGTGGGGCTGGGTGGTGCAAGGACTTGGACTTGCGCGGGCAAGTTCTAGAGAAACCAAGAATTCCATGAAAGATGGCGTGGGTGTCCAAAATTCGTGAAACTTTCCAGTTTGGCCCCTCATATGGTGGGCAAGATTGCTGCAAAAAATCGCCCGAAAATTCCATCTCTAGGTTGGTTAACCAGGGGTGGGGCTGGGTGGTGCAAGGACTTGGACTTGCGCGGGCAAGTTCTAGAGAAACCAAGAATTCCATGAAAGATGGCGTGGGTGTCCAAAATTCGTGAAACTTTCCAGTTTGGCCCCTCATATGGTGGGCAAGATTGCTGCAAAAAATTGCGGGAAAATTCCATCTCTAGGTCGGTGAACCAGGGGTGGGGCACGGTGGTGCAAGGACTTGGACTTGCCAGGACTTGCCCGGGCAAGGTCCAGCACTGTCCAAAAACTTGTCCTCCGTACCAAAATGAAAACCGCCCGTTACATTTGCGTTTTTGTGGGTGTTCTCACTCATACACATCCCCCCACACATGTTGGGGGATCCGGGCTCCCGTAGCTCCGCACGGGCCGCCTGGTGGGCCCCGAACAAGGTCGGAAACCAAGAATGCCTTGAAAAATGGTGTGGGTGTCCAAAATTCGTGAAACTTTCCAGTTTGGGCCCTCATATGGTGGGCAAGATTGCTACAAAAAATCGCGCGAAAATTCCATCTCTAGGTCGGTGAACCAGGGGTGGGTCTGGGTGGTTCAAGGAATTGGACTTGCGCGGGCAAGTTCTAGAGAAACTAAGAATTCCATGAAAGATGGTGTGGGTGTCCAAAATTCGTGAAAGTTTCCAGTTTGGCCCCTCATATGGTGGGCAAGATTGCTGCGTAAAATCGTGCGAAAATTCCATCTCTAGGTCGGTGAACCAGGGGTGGGGCTGGGTGGTGCAAGGACTTGGTCTTGCGCGGGCAAGTTCTAGAGAAACCAAGAATTCCATGAAAGATGGTGTGGGTGTCCAAAATTCGTGAAACTTTCCAGTTTGGGCCCTCATATGGCGGGCAAGATTGCTGCAAAAACTCGCGCTAAAATTCCATCTCTAGGTCGGTGAACCAGGGGTGGGGCAGGGTGTTGCAAGGACTTGGACTTGCGCGGGCAAGTTCTAGAGAAACCAAGAATTCCATGAAAGATGGTGTGGGTGTCCAAAATTCGTGAAACTTTCCAGTTTGGCCCCTCATATGGTGGGCAAGATTGCTACAAAAAATCACGGGAAAATTCCATCTCTAGGTCGGTGAACCAGGGGTGGGGCACGGTGGTGCAAGGACTTGGACTTGCCAGGACTTGCCCGGGCAAGGTCCAGCACTGTCCAAAAACTTGTCCTCCGAACGAAAATGAAAACCGCCCATTACATTTGCATTTTTGTGGGTGTTCTCACTTATACACATCCCCCCACACATGTTGGGGGGTCCGGGCTCCCGTGGCTCCGCCAGGGCCGCCCGGTAGGCCCTGAACAAGGTCAGAAACCAAGAATTCCATGAAAAATGGTGTGGGTGTCCAAAATTCGTGAAACTTTCCAGTTTGGGCCCTCATATGGTGGGCAAGATTGCTGCAAAAAATCGCCCGAAAATTCCATCTCTAGGTTGGTTAACCAGGGGTGGGGCTGGGTGGTGCAAGGACTTGGACTTGCGCGGGCAAGTTCTAGAGAAACCAAGAATTCCATGAAAGATGGCGTGGGTGTCCAAAATTCGTGAAACTTTCCAGTTTGGCCCCTCATATGGTGGGCAAGATTGCTGCAAAAAATCGCCCGAAAATTCCATCTCTAGGTTGGTTAACCAGGGGTGGGGCTGGGTGGTGCAAGGACTTGGACTTGCGCGGGCAAGTTCTAGAGAAACCAAGAATTCCATGAAAGATGGCGTGGGTGTCCAAAATTCGTGAAACTTTCCAGTTTGGCCCCTCATATGGTGGGCAAGATTGCTGCAAAAAATTGCGGGAAAATTCCATCTCTAGGTCGGTGAACCAGGGGTGGGGCACGGTGGTGCAAGGACTTGGACTTGCCAGGACTTGCCCGGGCAAGGTCCAGCACTGTCCAAAAACTTGTCCTCCGTACCAAAATGAAAACCGCCCGTTACATTTGCGTTTTTGTGGGTGTTCTCACTCATACACATCCCCCCACACATGTTGGGGGATCCGGGCTCCCGTAGCTCCGCACGGGCCGCCTGGTGGGCCCCGAACAAGGTCGGAAACCAAGAATGCCTTGAAAAATGGTGTGGGTGTCCAAAATTCGTGAAACTTTCCAGTTTGGGCCCTCATATGGTGGGCAAGATTGCTACAAAAAATCGCGCGAAAATTCCATCTCTAGGTCGGTGAACCAGGGGTGGGTCTGGGTGGTTCAAGGAATTGGACTTGCGCGGGCAAGTTCTAGAGAAACTAAGAATTCCATGAAAGATGGTGTGGGTGTCCAAAATTCGTGAAAGTTTCCAGTTTGGCCCCTCATATGGTGGGCAAGATTGCTGCGTAAAATCGTGCGAAAATTCCATCTCTAGGTCGGTGAACCAGGGGTGGGGCTGGGTGGTGCAAGGACTTGGTCTTGCGCGGGCAAGTTCTAGAGAAACCAAGAATTCCATGAAAGATGGTGTGGGTGTCCAAAATTCGTGAAACTTTCCAGTTTGGGCCCTCATATGGCGGGCAAGATTGCTGCAAAAACTCGCGCTAAAATTCCATCTCTAGGTCGGTGAACCAGGGGTGGGGCAGGGTGTTGCAAGGACTTGGACTTGCGCGGGCAAGTTCTAGAGAAACCAAGAATTCCATGAAAGATGGTGTGGGTGTCCAAAATTCATGAAACTTTCCAGTTTGGCCCCTCATATGGTAGGAATGAATGCTGCAAAAAATCGCGCGAAAATTCTATCTCTAGGTCGGTGAACCAGGGGTGGGGCACGGTGGTGCAAGGACTTGGACTTGCCAGGACTTGCCCGGGCAAGGTCCAGCACTGTCCAAAAACTTGTCCTCCGTACCAAAATGAAAACCGAACGTTACATTTGCGTTTTTGTGGGTGTTCACACTCATACACGTCCCCCCACACATGTTGGGGGGTCCGGGCTCCCGTGGCTCCGCCAGGGCCGCCCGGTAGGCCCCGAACAAGGTCGGAAACAAAGAATTCCATGGAAAATGGTGTGGGTGTCCAAAATTCGTGAAACTTTCCAGTTTGGGCCCTCATATGGTGGGCAAGATTTCTGCAAAAAATCACCCGAAAATTCCATCTCTAGGTCGGTGAACCAGGGGTGGGGCTGGGTGGTTCAAGGACTTGGACTTGCGCGGGCAAGTTCTAGAGAAACTAAGAATTCCATGAAAGATGGTGTGGGTGTCCAAAATTCGTGAAAGTTTCCAGTTTGGCCCCTCATATGGTGGGCAAGATTGCTGCGTAAAATCGCGCGAAAATTCCTTCTCTAGATCGGTGAACCAGGGGTGGGGCACGGTGGTGCAAGGACTTGGACTTGCCAGGACTTGCCCGGGCAAGGTCCAGCACTGTCCAAAAACTTTTTCTCCGTACCAAAATGAAAACCGCCCATTACATTTGCGTTTTTGTGGGTGCTCTCACTCATACACATCCCCCCACACATGTTAGGGGGTCCGGGCTCCCGTGGCTCCGCCCGAGCCGCCCGGTATGCCCCGAACAAGGTCGGAAACCACGAATTCCATGAAAAATGGTGTGGGTGTCCAAAATTTGTGAAACTTTCCAGTTTGGGCCCTCATATGGTGGGCAAGATTTCTACAAAAAATCACCCGAAAATTCCATCTCTAGGTTGGTGAACTAGGGGTGGGGCTGGGTGGTGCAAGGACTTGGACTTGCGCGGGCAAGTTCTAGAGAAACCAAGAATTCCATGAAAGATGGTGTGGGTCTCCAAAATTCGTGAAACTTTCCAGTTTGGCCCCTCATATAGTGGGCAAGATTGCTGCTAAAAATCGCATGAAAATTCCATCTCTAGGTCGGTGAACCAGGGGTGGGGCTGGGTGGTGCAAGGACTTGGACTTGCGCGGGCAAGTTCTAGAGAAACCAAGAATTCCATGAAAGATGGTGTGGGTGTCCAAAATTCGTGAAAGTTTCCAGTTTGGCCCCTCATATGGTGGGCAAGTATGCTGCAAAAAATCGCGCGAAAATTCCATCTCTAGGTCGGTGAACCAGGGGTGGGGCACAGTGGTGCAAGGACTTGGACTTGCTAGGAGGACTTGCCCAGGCAAGGTCCAGCACTGTCCAAAAACTGGTCCTCCGTACCAAAATGAAAACCGCCCGTTACATTTGCGTTTTTGTGGGTGTTCTCACTCATACACATCCCCCCACACATGTTGGGGGGTTCGGGCTCCTGTGGCTCCGCCCGGGCCGCCCGGTAGGCCCCGAACAAGGTCGGAAACCAAAAATTCCATGGAAAATGGTGTGGGTGTCCAAAATTTGTGAAACTTCCCAGTTTGGGCCGTCATATGGTGGGCAAGATTGCTGCAAAAAATCGCACGAAAATTCCATCTCTAGGTCAGTGAACCAGGGGTGGGGCTGGGTGGTGCAAGGACTTGGACTTGCGCTGGCAAGTTCTAGAGAAACCAAGAATTCCATGAAAGATGGTGTGGGTGTCCAAAATTCGTGAAACTTTCCAGTTTGGGCCCTCATATGGTGGGCAAGATTGCTGCAAAAACTCGCGCTAAAATTCCATCTCTAGGTCGGTGAACCAGGGGTGGGGCAGGGTGTTGCAAGGACTTGGACTTGCGCAGGCAAGTTCTAGAGAAACCAAGAATTCCATGAAAGATGGTGTGGGAGTCCAAAATTCGTGAAACTTTCCAGTTTGGCCCCTCATATGGTAGGCAAGAATGCTACAAAAAATCGCGCGAAAATTCCATCTCTAGGTCGGTGAACCAGGGGTGGGGCACAGTGGTGCAAGGACTTGGACTTGCCAGGACTTGCCCGGGCAAGGTCCAGCACTGTCGAAAAACTTGTCCTCCGTACCAAAATGAAAACATCCCATTACATTTGCGTTTTTGTGGGTGTTCTCACTCATACATATCCCCCCACACATGTTGGGGGGTCCGGGCTCCCGTGGCTCCGTCCGGGCCGCCCGGTAGGCCCCGAACAAGGTCGGAAACCAAGAATTCCATGAAAAATGGTGTGGGTGTCCAAATTCGTGAAACTTTCCAGTTTGGGCCCTCATATGGTGGGCAAGATTGTTGCAAAAAATCGCCCGAAAATTCCATCTCTAGGTGGGTGAACCAGGGGTGGGGCTGGGTGGTGCAAGGACTTAGACTTGCGCGGGCAAGTTCTAGAGAAACCAAGAATTCCATGAAAGATGGTGTGGGTGTCCAAAATTCGTGAAAGTTTCCAGTTTGGCCCCTCATATGGTGGGCAAGAATGCTGCAAAAAATCGAGCGAAAATTCCATCTCTAGGTCGGTGAACCAGGGGTGGGGCACAGTGGTGCAAGGTCTTGGACTTGCCAGGACTTGCCCGGGCAAGGTCCAGCGCTGTCGAAAAACTTGTCCTCCGTACCAAAATGAAAACATCCCATTACATTTGCGTTTTTGTGGGTGTTCTCACTCATACATATCCCCCCACACATGTTGGGGGGTCCGGGCTCCCGTGGCTCCGCCCGGGCCGCCCGGTAGGCCCCGAACAAGGTCGGAAACCAAGAATTCCATGAAAAATGGTGTGGGTGTCCAAATTCGTGAAACTTTCCAGTTTGGGCCCTCATATGGTGGGCAAGATTGCTGCAAAAAATAGCCCGAAAATTCCATCTCTAGGTGGGTGAACCAGGGGTGGGGCTGGGTGGTGCAAGGACTTAGACTTGCGCGGGCAAGTTCTAGAGAAACCAAGAATTCCATGAAAGATGGTGTGGGTGTCCAAAATTCGTGAAACTTTCCAGTTTGGCCCCTCATATGGTGGCCAAGATTGCTGCAAAAAATCGCACTAAAATTCCATCTCTAGGTCGGTGAACCAGGGGTGGGGCAGGGTGTTGCAAGGACTTGGACTTGCGCGGGCAAGTTCTAGAGAAACCAAGAATTCCATGAAAATTGGTGTGGGTGTCCAAAATTCGTGAAACTTTCCAGTTTTGCCCCTCATATGGTGGGCAAGAATGCTGCAAAAAATCGCGCTAAAATTCCATCTCTAGGTCGGTGAACCAAGGGTGGGGCACGGTGGTGCAAGGACTTGGACTTGCCAGGACTTGCCCGGGCAAGGTCCAGCACTGTCCAAAAACTTGTCCTCGGTACCAAAATGAAAACCGCCCGTTACATTTACGTTTTTGTGGGTGTTCTCACTCATACACATCCCCCCACACATGTTGGGGGATCCGGGCTCCCGTA
Organism: Mimosa bimucronata; assembly: GCA_037074515.1. NCBI lineage: Eukaryota > Viridiplantae > Streptophyta > Magnoliopsida > Fabales > Fabaceae > Mimosa > Mimosa bimucronata. The sequence continues at coordinate 11,658,630 of CM073441.1, forward strand.
GCTCCGCACGGGCCGCCCGGTGGGCCCCGAACAAGGTCGGAAACCAAGAATTCCATGAAAAATGGTGTGGGTGTCCAAAATTCGTGAAACTTTCCAGTTTGGGCCCTCATATGGTGGGCAAGATTGCTGCAAAAAATCGCGCGAAAATTCCATCTCTAGGTCGGTGAACCAGGGGTGGGGCTGGGTGGTTCAAGGACTTGGACTTGCGCGGGCAAGTTCTAGAGAAACCAAGAATTCCATGAAAGATGGTGTGGGTGTCCAAAATTTGTGAAACTTTCCAGTTTGGCCCCTCATATGGTGGGCAAGAATACTGCAAAAAATCGCGCGAAAATTCCATCTATAGGTCGGTGAACCAGGGGTGGGGCAGGGTGTTGCAAGGACTTGGACTTGCGCGGGCAAGTTCTAGAGAAACCAAGAATTCCATGAAAATTGGTGTGGGTGTCCAAAATTTGTGAAAGTTTCCAGTTTTGCCCCTCATATGGTGGGCAAGAATGCTGCAAAAAATCGCGCTAAAATTCCATCTCTAGGTCGGTGAACCAAGGGTTGGGCACGGTGGTGCAAGGACTTGGACTTGCCAGGACTTGCCCGGGCAAGGTCCAGCACTGTCCAAAAACTTGTCCTCGGTACCAAAATGAAAACCGCCCGTTACATTTGCGTTTTTGTGGGTGTTCTCACTCATACACATCCCCCCACACATGTTGGGGGATCCGGGCTCCCGTAGCTCCGCACGGGCCGCCCTGTGGGCCCCGAACAAGGTCGGAAACCAAGAATTCCATGAAAAATGGTGTGAGTGTCCAAAATTCGTGAAACTTTCCAGTTTGGGCCCTCATATGGTGGGCAAGATTGCTGCAAAAAATCGCGTGAAAATTCCATCTCTAGGTCGGTGAACCAGGGGTGGGGCTGGGTGGTTCAAGGACTTGGACTTGCGCGGGCAAGTTCTAGAGAAACCAAGAATTCCATGAAAGATGGTGTGGGTCTCCAAAATTTGTGAAACTTTCCAGTTTGGCCCCTCATATAGTGGGCAAGATTGCTGCAAAAAATCGCATGAAAATTCCATCTCTAGGTCGGTGAACCAGGGGTGGGGCAGGGTGGTGCAAGGACTTGGACTTGCGCGGGCAAGTTCTAGAGAAACCAAGAATTCCATGAAAGATGGTGTGGGTGTCCAAAATTCGTGAAAGTTTCCAGTTTGGCCCCTCATATGGTGGGCAAGAATGCTGCAAAAAATCGCGCGAAAATTCCATCTCTAGGTCGGTGAACCAGGGGTGGGGCACGGTGGTGCAAGGACTTCGACTTGCCAGGACTTGCCCGGGCAAGGTCCAGCACTGTCCAAAAACTTTTTCTCCGTACTAAAATGAGAACCGCCCAACATTTGCGTTTTTGTGGGTGTTCTCACTCATACACATCCCCCCACACATGTTGGGGGTTCCAGGCTCCTGTGGCTCCGCCCGGGCCGCCCGGCAGGCCCCGAACAAGGTCGGAAACCAAGAATTCAATGGAAAATGGTGTGGGTGTCCAAAATTCGTGAAACTTTCCAGTTTGGCCCCTCATATGGTGGGCAAGAATACTGCAAAAAATCGCGCAAAAATTCCATCTCTAGGTCGGTGAACCAGGGGTGGGGCACGGTGGTGCAAGGACTTGGACTTGCCAGGACTTGCCCGAGCAAGGTCCAGCACTGTCCAAAAACTTTTTCTCCGTACTAAAATGAAAACCGCCCAACATTTGCGTTTTTGTGGGTGTTCTCACTCATACACATCCCCCCACACATGTTGGGGGGTCCGGGCTCCCGTGGCTCCGCCCTGGCCGCCCGGTAGGCCCCGAACAAGGTCGGAAACCAAGAATTCCATGAAAAATGGTGTGGGTGTCCAAAATTCGTGAAAATTTCCAGTTTGGGCCCTCATATGGTGGGCAAGATTGCTGCAAAAAATCGCGAGAAAATTCCATCTCTAGGTTGGTGAACCAGGGGTGGGGCACGGTGGTGCAAGGACTTGGACTTGCTCGGGCAAGTTCTAGTGAAACCAAGAATTCCATGAAAGATGGTGTGGGTGTCCAAAATTTGTGAAAGTTTCCAGTTTGGCCCCTCATTTGGTGGGCAAGAATGCTGCAAAAAATCGCGAGAAAATTCCATCTCTAGGTCGGTGAACCAGGGGTGGGGCACGGTGGTGCAAGGACTTGGACTTGTCAGGACTTGCCCGGGCAAGGTCCAGCACTGTCCAAAAACTTTTTCTCCGTACCAAAATGAAAACCGCCTGTTACATTTGCGTTTTTGTGGGTGTTCTCACTCATACACATCCCCCCACACATGTTGGGGGTTCCGGGCTCCCGTGGCTCCGCCCGGGCCGCCCGGTAGGCCCCGAACAAGGTCGGAAACCACGAATTCCATGAAAAATTGTGTGGGTGTCCAAAATTCGTGAAACTTTCCAGTTTGGGCCCTCATATGGTGGGCAAGATTGATACAAAAAATCGCCCAAAAATTACATCTCTAGATTGGTGAACCAGGGGTGGGGCTGGGTGGTGCAAGGACTTGGACTTGCGCGGGCAAGTTCTAGAAAAACCAAGAATTCCCTGAAAGATGGTGTGGGTGTCCAAAATTCGTGAAACTTTCCAGTTTGGCCCCTCATATGGTGGGCAAGATTGCTGCAAAAAATCGCCCGAAAATTCCATCTCTAGGTCGGTGAACTAGGGGTGGGGCAGGGTGTTGCAAGGACTTGGACTTGCGCGGGCAAGTTCTAGAGAAACCAAGAATTCCATGAAAGATGGCGTGGGTGTCCAAAATTCGTGAAACTTTCCAGTTTGGCCCCTCATATGGTGGGCAAGATTGCTGCAAAAAATCGCGGGAAAATTCCCTCTCAAGGTCGGTGAACCAGGGGTGGGGCACGGTGGTGCAAGGACTTGGACTTGCCTGGGCAAGGTCCAGCACTGTCCAAAAACTTTTTCTCCGTACCAAAATAAAAACCGCCCGTTACATTTGCGTTTTTGTGGGTGTTCTCACTCATACACATCCCCCCACACATGTTGGGGGTTCCGGGCTCCCGTGGCTCCGCCCGGGCCGCCCGGCAGGCCCCGAACAAGGTCAGAAACCAAGAATTCCATGGAAAATGGTGTGGGTGTCCAAAATTCGTGAAACTTTTCAGTTTTGGCCCTCATATGGTGGGCAAGATTGCTGCAAGAAATCGCATGAAAATTCCATCTCTAGGTCGGTGAACCAGGGGTGGGGCTGGGTGGTGCAAGGACTTGGACTTGCCAGGACTTGCCTGGGCAAGGTCCAGCACTGTCCAAAAACTTTTTCTCCTTACCAAAATGAAAACCGCCCGTTACATTTGTGTTTTTGTGGGTGTTCTCACTCATACACATCCCCCCACACATGTTGGGGGGTCCGGGCTCCCGTGGCTCCGCCCGGGCCGCCCGGCAGGCCCTGAACAAGGTCAGAAACCAAGAATTCCATGGAAAATGGTGTGGGTGTCCAAAATTCGTGAAACTTTTCAGTTTTGGCCCTCATATGGTGGGCAAGATTACTCCAAGAAATCGCGCGAAAATTCTATCTCTAGGTCGGTGAACCAGGGGTGGGGCTGGGTGGTGCAAGGACTTGGACTTGCGCGGGCAAGTTCTAGTGAAACCAAGAATTCCATGAAAGATGGTGTGGGTGTCCAAAATTCGTGAAACTTTCCAGTTTTGCCCCTCATATGGTGGGCAAGAATGCTACAAAAAATCGCGGGAAAATTCCACCTCTAGGTCGGTGAACCAGGGGTGGGGCACGGTGGTGCAAGGACTTGGACTTGCCAGGACTTGCCCGAGCAAGGTCCAGCACTGTTCAAAAACTATTCCTCCGTTCCAAAATGAAAACCGCCCGTTACATTTGCGTTTTTGTGGGTGTTCTCACTGATACACATCCCCCCACACATGTTGGGGGGTACGGGCTCCCGTGGCTCCGCCCGGGCCGCCCGGTAGGCCCCGAACAAGGTCGGAAACCAAGAATTCCATGAAAAATGGTGTGGGTGTCCACAATTCGTGAAACTTTCCAGTTTGGGCCCTCATATGGTGGGCAAGATTGCTACAAAAAATCGCACGAAAATTCCATCTCTAGGTTGGTGAACCAGGGGTGGGGCTGGGTGGAGCAAGGACTTGGACTTGCGCGGGCAAGTTCTAGTGAAACCAGGAATTCCATGAAAGATGGTGTGGGTGTCCAAAATTTGTGAAAGTTTCCAGTTTGGCCCCTCATTTGGTGGGCAAGAATGCTGCAAAAAATCGCGAGAAAATTCCATCTCTAGGTCGGTGAACCAGGGGTGGGGCACGGTGGTGCAAGGACTTGGACTTGTCAGGACTTGCCCGGGCAAGGTCCAGCACTGTCCAAAAACTTTTTCTCCGTACCAAAATGAAAACCGCCTGTTACATTTGCATTTTTGTGGGTGTTCTCAGTCATACACATCCACCCACACATGTTGGGGGGTACGGGCTCCCGTGGCTCCGCCCGGGCCGCCCGGTAGGCCCCGAACAAGGTCGGAAACCAAGAATTCCATGAAAAATGGTGTGGGTGTCCACAATTTGTGAAACTTTCCAGTTTGGGCCCTCATATGGTGGGCAAGATTGCTCCAAAAAATCGCACGAAAATTCCATCTCTAGGTTGGTGAACCAGGGGTGGGGCTGGGTGGTGCAAGGACTTGGACTTGCGCGGGCAAGTTCTAGAGAAACCAAGAATTCCATGAAAGATGGTGTGGGTGTTCAAAATTCGTGAAACTTTCCAGTTTGGCCCCTCATATGGTGGGCAAGAATGCTGCAAAAAATCTTGTGAAAATTCCATCTCTAGGTCGGTGAACCAGGGGTGGGGCACAGTTGTGCAAGGACTTGGACTTGCCAGGACTTGCCCGGGCAAGGTCCAGCACTGTCCAAAAACTTGTCCTCCATACCAAAATGAAAACCGCCCGTTACATTTTCGTTTTTGTGGGTGTTCTCACTCATACACATCCCCCCACACATGTTGGGGGGTCCGGGCTCCCGTGGCTCCGCCCGGGCCGCCCGGCAGGCCCCGAACAAGGTCAGAAACCAAGAATTCCATGGAAAATGGTGTGGGTGTCCAAAATTCGTGAAACTTTTCAGTTTTGGCCCTCATATGGTGGGCAAGATTGCTCCAAGAAATCGCGCGAAAATTCTATCTCTAGGTCGGTGAACCAGGGGTGGGGCTGGGTGGTGCAAGGACTTGGACTTGCGCGGGCAAGTTCTAGAGAATCCAAGAATTCCATGAAAGATGGTGTGGGTGTCCAAAATTCGTGAAAGTTTAAAGTTTTGCCCCTCATATGGTGGGCAAGAATGCTGCAAAAAATCGCGGGAAAATTCCATCTCTAGGTCGGTGAACCAGGGGTGGGGCACGGTGGTGCAAGGACTTGGACTTGTCAGGACTTGCCCGGGCAAGGTCCAGCAATGTCCAAAAACTTGTCCTCCGTACCAAAATGAAAACCGCCTGTTACATTTGCGTTTTTGTGGGTGTTCTCACTCATATACATCCCCCCACACATGTTGGGGGGTCCGGGCTCCCGTGGCTCCGCCCGGGCCGCCCGGTAGGCCCCGAACAAGGTCGGAAACCAAGAATTCCATGGAAAATGGTGTGGGTATCCAAAATTCGTGAAACTTTCCAGTTTGGGCCCTAATATGGTGGGCAAGATTGCTGCAAAAAATCGCGCGAAAATTCTATCTGTAGGTCGGTGAACCAGGGGTGGGGCTGGGTGGTGCAAGGACTTGGACTTGCGCGGGCAAGTTCTAGTGAAACCAAGAATTCCATGAAAGATGGTGTGGGTGTCCAAAATTCGTGAAACTTTCCAGTTTTGCCCCTTATATGGTGGGCAAGAATGCTACAAAAAATCGCGGGAAAATTCCACCTCTAGGTCGGTGAACCAGGGGTGGGGCACGGTGGTGCAAGGACTTGGACTTGCCAGGACTTGCCCGAGCAAGGTCCAGCACTGTTCAAAAACTATTCCTCCGTTCCAAAATGAAAACCGCCCGTTACATTTGCGTTTTTGGGGGTGTTCTCACTGATACACATCCCCCCACACATGTTGGGGGGTACGGGCTCCCGTGGCTCCGCTCGGGCCGCCCGGTAGGCCCCGAACAAGGTCGGAAACCAAGAATTCCATGGAAAATGGTGTGGGTGTCCAAAATTCGTGAAACTTTTCAGTTTTGGCCCTCATATGGTGGGCAAGATTGCTGCAAAAAATCGCGGGAAAATTCCATCTCTAGGTCAGTGAACCAGGGGTGGGGCACGGTGGTGCAAGGACTTGGACTTGTCAGGACTGGCCAGGGCAAGGTCCAGCACTGTCCAAAAACTTGTCCTCCGTACCAAAATGAAAACCGCCTTTTACATTTGCGTTTTTGTGGGTGTTCTCACTCATACACATCCCCCCACACATGTTGGGGGGTACGGGCTCCCGTGGCTCCGCCCGGGCCGCCCGGTAGGCCCCGAACAAGGTCGAAAACCAAGAATTCCATGAAAAATGGTGTGGGTGTCCACAATTCGTGAAACTTTCCAGTTTGGGCCCTCATATGGTGGGCAAGATTGCTGCAAAAAATCGTACGAAAATTCCATCTCTAGGTCGGTGAACCAGGGGTGGGGCAGGGTGGTGCAAGGACTTGGACTTGCGCGGGCAAGTTCTAGTGAAACCAAGAATTCCATGAAAGATGGTGTGGGTGTCCAAAATTTGTGAAAGTTTCCAGTTTGGCCCCTCATTTGGTGGGCAAGAATGCTGCAAAAAATCGCGAGAAAATTCCATCTCTAGGTCGGTGAACCAGGGGTGGGGCACGGTGGTGCAAGGACTTGGACTTGTCAGGACTTGCCCGGGGAAGGTCCAGCACTGTCCAAAAACTTTTTCTCCGTACCAAAATGAAAACCGCCCGTTACATTTGCGTTTTTGTGGGTGTTCTCACTCATACACATCCCCCCACACATGTTGGGGGGTCCGGGCTCCCGTGGCTCCGCCCGGGCCGCCCGGCAGGCCCCGAACAAGGTCAGAAATCAAGAATTCCATGGAAAATGGTGTGGGTGTCCAAAATTCGTGAAACTTTTCAGTTTTGGCCCTCATATGGTGGGCAAGATTGCTCCAAGAAATCGCGCGAAAATTCTATCTCTAGGTCGGTGAACCAGGGGTGGGGCTGGGTGGTGCAAGGACTTGGACTTGCGCGGGCAAGTTCTAGTGAAACCAAGAATTCCATGAAAGATGGTGTGGGTGTCCAAAATTCGTGAAACTTTCCAGTTTTGCCCCTCATATGGTGGGCAAGAATGCTACAAAAAATCGCGGGAAAATTCCACCTCTAGGTCGGTGAACCAGGGGTGGGGCACGGTGGTGCAAGGACTTGGACTTGCCAGGACTTGCCCGCGCAAGGTCCAGCACTGTTCAAAAACTATTCCTCCGTTCCAAAATGAAAACCGCCCGTTACATTTGCGTTTTTGGGGGTGTTCTCACTGATACACATCCCCCCACACATGTTGGGGGGTACGGGCTCCCGTGGCTCCGCTCGGGCCGCCCGGTAGGCCCCGAACAAGGTCGGAAACCAAGAATTCCATGGAAAATGGTGTGGGTGTCCAAAATTCGTGAAACTTTTCAGTTTTGGCCCTCATATGGTGGGCAAGATTGCTGCAAAAAATCGCGGGAAAATTCCATCTCTAGGTCAGTGAACCAGGGGTGGGGCACGGTGGTGCAAGGACTTGGACTTGTCAGGACTGGCCCGGGCAAGGTCCAGGACTGTCCAAAAACTTGTCCTCCGTACCAAAATGAAAACCGCCTTTTACATTTGCGTTTTTGTGGGTGTTCTCACTCATACACATCCCCCCACACATGTTGGGGGGTACGGGCTCCCGTGGCTCCGCCCGGGCCGCCCGGTAGGCCCCGAACAAGGTCGGAAACCAAGAATTCCATGAAAAATGGTGTGGGTGTCCACAATTCGGGAAACTTTCCAGTTTGGGCCCTCATATGGTGGGCAAGATTGCTACAAAAAATCGTACGAAAATTCCATCTCTAGGTCGGTGAACCAGGGGTGGAACAGGGTGGTGCAAGGACTTGGACTTGCGCGGGCAAGTTCTAGTGAAACCAAGAATTCCATGAAAGATGGTGTGGGTGTCCAAAATTTGTGAAAGTTTCCAGTTTGGCCCCTCATTTGGTGGGCAAGAATGCTGCAAAAAATCGCGAGAAAATTCCATCTCTAGGTCGGTGAACCAGGGGTGGGGCACGGTGGTGCAAGGACTTGGACTTGCCAGGACTTGCCTGGGCAAGGTCCAGCACTGTTCAAAAACTATTCCTCCGTACCAAAATGAAAACCGCCCGTTACATTTGCGTTTTTGTGGGTGTTCTCACTGATACACATCCCCCCACACATGTTGGGGGGTACGGGCTCCCGTGGCTCCGCCCGGGCCGCCCGGTAGGCCCCGAACAAGGTCGGAAACCAAGAATTCCATGAAAAATGGTGTGGGTGTCCACAATTCGTGAAACTTTCCAATTTGGGCCCTCATATGGTGGGCAAGATTGCTACAAAAATCGCACGAAAATTCCATCTCTAGGTTGGTGAACCAGGGGTGGGGCTGGGTGGAGCAAGGACTTGGACTTGCGCGGGCAAGTTCTAGAGAATCCAAGAATTCCATGAAAGATGGTGTGGGAGTCCAAAATTCGTGAAAGTTTCCAGTTTGGCCCCTCATATGGTGGGCAAGATTACTGCAAAAAATCGCGGGAAAATTCCATCTCTAGGTCGGTGAACCAGGGGTGGGGCACGGTGGTGCAAGGACTTGGACTTGTCAGGACTTGCCCGGGCAAGGTCCAGCACTGTCCAAAAACTTGTCCTCCGTACCAAAATGAAAACCGCCAGTTACATTTGCGTTTTTGTGGGTGTTCTCACTCATATACATCCCCCCACACATGTTGGGGGGTCCGGGCTCCCGTGGCTCCGCCCGGGCCGCCCGGTAGGCCCCGAACAAGGTCGGAAACCAAGAATTCCATGGAAAATGGTGTGGGTGTCCAAAATTCGTGAAACTTTCCAGTTTGGGCCCTAATATGGTGGGCAAGATTGCTGCAAAAAATCGCGCGAAAATTCCATCTGTAGGTCGGTGAACCAGGGGTGGGGCTGGGTGGTGCAAGGACTTGGACTTGCGCGGGCAAGTTCTAGTGAAACCAAGAATTCCATGAAAGATGGTGTGGGTGTCCAAAATTCGTGAAACTTTCCAGTTTTGCCCCTCATATGGTGGGCAAGAATGCTACAAAAAATCGCGGGAAAATTCCACCTCTAGGTCGGTGAACCAGGGGTGGGGCACGGTGGTGCAAGGACTTGGACTTGCCAGGACTTGCCCGAGCAAGGTCCAGCACTGTTCAAAAACTATTCCTCCGTTCCAAAATGAAAACCGCCCGTTACATTTGCGTTTTTGGGGGTGTTCTCACTGATACACATCCCCCCACACATGTTGGGGGGTACGGGCTCCCGTGGCTCCGCTCGGGCCGCCCGGTAGGCCCCGAACAAGGTCGGAAACCAAGAATTCCATGGAAAATGGTGTGGGTGTCCAAAATTCGTGAAACTTTTCAGTTTTGGCCCTCATATGGTGGGCAAGATTGCTGCAAAAAATCGCGGGAAAATTCCATCTCTAGGTCAGTGAACCAGGGGTGGGGCACGGTGGTGCAAGGACTTGGACTTGTCAGGACTGGCCCGGGCAAGGTCCAGGACTGTCCAAAAACTTGTCCTCCGTACCAAAATGAAAACCGCCTTTTACATTTGCGTTTTTGTGGGTGTTCTCACTCATACACATCCCCCCACACATGTTGGGGGGTACGGGCTCCCGTGGCTCCGCCCGGGCCGCCCGGTAGGCCCCGAACAAGGTCGGAAACCAAGAATTCCATGAAAAATGGTGTGGGTGTCCACAATTCGTGAAACTTTCCAGTTTGGGCCCTCATATGGTGGGCAAGATTGCTGCAAAAAATCGTACGAAAATTCCATCTCTAGGTCGGTGAACCAGGGGTGGGGCAGGGTGGTGCAAGGACTTGGACTTGCGCGGGCAAGTTCTAGTGAAACCAAGAATTCCATGAAAGATGGTGTGGGTGTCCAAAATTTGTGAAAGTTTCCAGTTTGGCCCCTCATTTGGTGGGCAAGAATGCTGCAAAAAATCGCGAGAAAATTCCATCTCTAGGTCGGTGAACCAGGGGTGGGGCACGGTGGTGCAAGGACTTGGACTTGTCAGGACTTGCCCGGGCAAGGTCCAGCACTGTCCAAAAACTTTTTCTCCGTACCAAAATGAAAACCGCCCGTTACATTTGCGTTTTTGTGGGTGTTCTCACTCATACACATCCCCCCACACATGTTGGGGGGTCCGGGCTCCCGTGGCTCCGCCCGGGCCGCCCGGCAGGCCCCGAACATAGGTCAGAAATCAAGAATTCCATGGAAAATGGTGTGGGTGTCCAAAATTCGTGAAACTTTTCAGTTTTGGCCCTCATATGGTGGGCAAGATTGCTGCAAAAAATCGCGGGAAAATTCCATCTCTAGGTCAGTGAACCAGGGGTGGGGCACGGTGGTGCAAGGACTTGGACTTGTCAGGACTGGCCCGGGCAAGGTCCAGGACTGTCCAAAAACTTGTCCTCCGTACCAAAATGAAAACCGCCTTTTACATTTGCGTTTTTGTGGGTGTTCTCACTCATACACATCCCCCCACACATGTTGGGGGGTACGGGCTCCCGTGGCTCCGCCCGGGCCGCCCGGTAGGCCCCGAACAAGGTCGGAAACCAAGAATTCCATGAAAAATGGTGTGGGTGTCCACAATTCGTGAAACTTTCCAGTTTGGGCCCTCATATGGTGGGCAAGATTTCTGCAAAAAATCGTACGAAAATTCCATCTCTAGGTCGGTGAACCAGGGGTGGAACAGGGTGGTGCAAGGACTTGGACTTGCGCGGGCAAGTTCTAGTGAAACCAAGAATTCCATGAAAGATGGTGTGGGTGTCCAAAATTTGTGAAAGTTTCCAGTTTGGCCCCTCATTTGGTGGGCAAGAATGCTGCAAAAAATCGCGAGAAAATTCCATCTCTAGGTCGGTGAACCAGGGGTGGGGCACGGTGGTGCAAGGACTTGGACTTGCCAGGACTTGCCTGGGCAAGGTCCAGCACTGTTCAAAAACTATTCCTCCGTACCAAAATGAAAACCGCCCGTTACATTTGCGTTTTTGTGGGTGTTCTCACTGATACACATCCCCCCACACATGTTGGGGGGTACGGGCTCCCGTGGCTCCGCCCGGGCCGCCCGGTAGGCCCCGAACAAGGTCGGAAACCAAGAATTCCATGAAAAATGGTGTGGGTGTCCACAATTCGTGAAACTTTCCAGTTTGGGCCCTCATATGGTGGGCAAGATTGCTACAAAAATCGCACGAAAATTCCATCTCTAGGTTGGTGAACCAGGGGTGGGGCTGGGTGGAGCAAGGACTTGGACTTGCGCGGGCAAGTTCTAGAGAATCCAAGAATTCCATGAAAGATGGTGTGGGTGTCCAAAATTCGTGAAAGTTTCCAGTTTGGCCCCTCATATGGTGGGCAAGATTACTGCAAAAAATCGCGGGAAAATTCCATCTCTAGGTCGGTGAACCAGGGGTGGGGCACGGTGGTGCAAGGACTTGGACTTGTCAGGACTTGCCCGGGCAAGGTCCAGCACTGTCCAAAAACTTGTCCTCCGTACCAAAATGAAAACCGCCTGTTACATTTGCGTTTTTGTGGGTGTTCTCACTCATATACATCCCCCCACACATGTTGGGGGGTCCGGGCTCCCGTGGCTCCGCCCGGGCCGCCCGGTAGGCCCCGAACAAGGTCGGAAACCAAGAATTCCATGGAAAATGGTGTGGGTATCCAAAATTCGTGAAACTTTCCAGTTTGGGCCCTAATATGGTGGGCAAGATTGCTGCAAAAAATCGCGCGAAAATTCCATCTGTAGGTCGGTGAACCAGGGGTGGGGCTGGGTGGTGCAAGGACTTGGACTTGCGCGGGCAAGTTCTAGTGAAACCAAGAATTCCATGAAAGATGGTGTGGGTGTCCAAAATTCGTGAAACTTTCCAGTTTTGCCCCTCATATGGTGGGCAAGAATGCTACAAAAAATCGCGGGAAAATTCCACCTCTAGGTCGGTGAACCAGGGGTGGGGCACGGTGGTGCAAGGACTTAGACTTGCCAGGACTTGCCCGAGCAAGGTCCAGCACTGTTCAAAAACTATTCCTCCGTTCCAAAATGAAAACCGCCCGTTACATTTGCGTTTTTGGGGGTGTTCTCACTGATACACATCCCCCCACACATGTTGGGGGGTACGGGCTCCCGTGGCTCCGCTCGGGCCGCCCGGTAGGCCCCGAACAAGGTCGGAAACCAAGAATTCCATGGAAAATGGTGTGGGTGTCCAAAATTCGTGAAACTTTTCAGTTTTGGCCCTCATATGGTGGGCAAGATTGCTGCAAAAAATCGCGGGAAAATTCCATCTCTAGGTCAGTGAACCAGGGGTGGGGCACGGTGGTGCAAGGACTTGGACTTGTCAGGACTGGCCCGGGCAAGGTCCAGCACTGTCCAAAAACTTGTCCTCCGTACCAAAATGAAAACCGCCTTTTACATTTGCGTTTTTGTGGGTGTTCTCACTCATAAACATCCCCCCACACATGTTGGGGGGTACGGGCTCCCGTGGCTCCGCCCGGGCCGCCCGGTAGGCCCCGAACAAGGTCGGAAACCAAGAATTCCATGAAAAATGGTGTGGGTGTCCACAATTCGTGAAACTTTCCAGTTTGGGCCCTCATATGGTGGGCAAGATTGCTGCAAAAAATCGTACGAAAATTCCATCTCTAGGTTGGTGAACCAGGGGTGGGGCTGGGTGGTGCAAGGACTTGGACTTGCGCGGGCAAGTTCTAGAGAATCCAAGAATTCCATGAAAGATGGTGTGGGTGTCCAAAATTCGTGAAAGTTTCCAGTTTGGCCCCTCATATGGTGGGCAAGATTGCTGCAAAAAATCGCGGGAAAATTCCATCTCTAGGTCGGTGAACCAGGGGTGGGGCACGGTGGTGCAAGGACTTGGACTTGTCAGGACTTGCCCGGGCAAGGTCCAGCACTGTCCAAAAACTTGTCCTCCGTACCAAAATGAAAACCGCCCGTTACATTTGCGTTTTTGTGGGTGTTCTCACTCATACACATCCCCCCACACATGTTGGGGGGTCCGGGCTCCCGTGGCTCCGCCCGGGCCGCCCGGCAGGCCCCGAACAAGGTCAAAAACCAAGAATTCCATGGAAAATGGTGTGGGTGTCCAAAATTCGTGAAACTTTTCAGTTTTGGCCCTCATATGGTGGGCAAGATTGCTCCAAGAAATCGCGCGAAAATTCTATCTCTAGGTCGGTGAACCAGGGGTGGGGCTGGGTGGTGCAAGGACTTGGACTTGCGCGGGCAAGTTCTAGTGAAACCAAGAATTCCATGAAAGATGGTGTGGGTGTCCAAAATTCGTGAAAGTTTCCAGTTTGGCCCCTCATATGGTGGGCAAGATTGCTGCAAAAAATCGCGGGAAAATTCCATCTCTAGGTCGGTGAACCAGGGGTGGGGCACGGTGGTGCAAGGACTTGGACTTGTCAGGACTTGCCCGGGCAAGGTCCAGCACTGTCCAAAAACTTGTCCTCCGTACCAAAATGAAAACCGCCCGTTACATTTGCGTTTTTGTGGGTGTTCTCACTGATACACATCCCCCCACACATGTTGGGGGGTACGGGCTCCCGTGGCTCCGCCCGGGCCGCCCGGTAGGCCCCGAACAAGGTCGGAAACCAAGAATTCCATGAAAAATGGTGTGGGTGTCCACAATTCGTGAAACTTTCCAGTTTGGGCCCTCATATGGTGGGCAAGATTGCTACAAAAATCGCACGAAAATTCCATCTCTAGGTTGGTGAACCAGGGGTGGGGCTGGGTGGAGCAAGGACTTGGACTTGCGCGGGCAAGTTCTAGAGAATCCAAGAATTCCATGAAAGATGGTGTGGGTGTCCAAAATTCGTGAAAGTTTAAAGTTTGGCCCCTCATATGGTGGGCAAGATTGCTGCAAAAAATCGCGGGAAAATTCCATCTCTAGGTCGGTGAACCAGGGGTGGGGCACGGTGGTGCAAGGACTTGGACTTGTCAGGACTTGCCCGGGCAAGGTCCAGCACTGTCCAAAAACTTGTCCTCCGTACCAAAATGAAAACCGCCTGTTACATTTGCGTTTTTGTGGGTGTTCTCACTCATATACATCCCCCCACACATGTTGGGGGGTCCGGGCTCCCGTGGCTCCGCCCGGGCCGCCCAGTAGGCCCCGAACAAGGTCGGAAACCAAGAATTCCATGGAAAATGGTGTGGGTATCCAAAATTCGTGAAACTTTCCAGTTTGGGCCCTAATATGGTGGGCAAGATTGCTGCAAAAAATCGCGCGAAAATTCTATCTGTAGGTCGGTGAACCAGGGGTGGGGCACGGTGGTGCAAGGACTTGGACTTGCCAGGACTTGCCTGGGCAAGGTCCAGCACTGTCCAAAAACTTGTCCTCCGTACCAAAATGAAAACCGCCTGTTACATTTGCGTTTTTGTGGGTGTTCTCAGTCATACACATCCACCCACACATGTTGGGGGGTACGGGCTCCCGTGGCTCCGCCCGGGCCGCCCGGTAGGCCCCGAACAAGGTCGGAAACCAAGAATTCCATGAAAAATGGTGTGGGTGTCCACAATTTGTGAAACTTTCCAGTTTGGGCCCTCATATGGTGGGCAAGATTGCTCCAAAAAATCGCACGAAAATTCCATCTCTAGGTTGGTGAACCAGGGGTGGGGCTGGGTGGTGCAAGGACTTGGACTTGCGCGGGCAAGTTCTAGAGAATCCAAGAATTCCATGAAAGATGGTGTGGGTGTCCAAAATTCGTGAAAGTTTCCAGTTTGGCCCCTCATATGGTGGGCAAGATTGCTGCAAAAAATCGCGGGAAAATTCCATCTCTAGGTCGGTGAACCAGGGGTGGGGCACGGTGGTGCAAGGACTTGGACTTGTCAGGACTTGCCCGGGCAAGGTCCAGCACTGTCCAAAAACTTGTCCTCCGTACCAAAATGAAAACCGCCTGTTACATTTGCGTTTTTGTGGGTGTTCTCACTCATATACATCCCCCCACACATGTTGGGGGGTCCGGGCTCCCGTGGCTCCGCCCGGGCCGCCCGGTAGGCCCCGAACAAGGTCGGAAACCAAGAATTCCATGGAAAATGGTGTGGGTATCCAAAATTCGTGAAACTTTCCAGTTTGGGCCCTAATATGGTGGGCAAGATTGCTGCAAAAAATCGCGCGAAAATTCCATCTGTAGGTCGGTGAACCAGGGGTGGGGCACGGTGGTGCAAGGACTTGGACTTGCCAGGACTTGCCTGGGCAAGGTCCAGCACTGTTCAAAAACTATTCCTCCGTACCAAAATGAAAACCGCCCGTTACATTTGCGTTTTTGTGGGTGTTCTCACTGATACACATCCCCCCACACATGTTGGGGGTACGGGCTCCCGTGGCTCCGCCCGGGCCGCCCGGTAGGCCCCGAACAAGGTCGGAAACCAAGAATTCCATGAAAAATGGTGTGGGTGTCCACAATTCGTGAAACTTTCCAGTTTGGGCCCTCATATGGTGGGCAAGATTGCTACAAAAATCGCACGAAAATTCCATCTCTAGGTTGGTGAACCAGGGGTGGGGCTGGGTGGAGCAAGGACTTGGACTTGCGCGGGCAAGTTCTAGAGAATCCAAGAATTCCATGAAAGATGGTGTGGGTGTCCAAAATTCGTGAAAGTTTCCAGTTTGGCCCCTCATATGGTGGGCAAGATTGCTGCAAAAAATCGCGGGAAAATTCCATCTCTAGGTCGGTGAACCAGGGGTGGGGCACGGTGGTGCAAGGACTTGGACTTGTCAGGACTTGCCCGGGCAAGGTCCAGCACTGTCCAAAAACTTGTCCTCCGTACCAAAATGAAAACCGCCCGTTACATTTGCGTTTTTGTGGGTGTTCTCACTCATACACATCCCCCCACACATGTTGGGGGGTCCGGGCTCCCGTGGCTCCGCCCGGGCCGCCCGGCAGGCCCCGAACAAGGTCAAAAACCAAGAATTCCATGGAAAATGGTGTGGGTGTCCAAAATTCGTGAAACTTTTCAGTTTTGGCCCTCATATGGTGGGCAAGATTGCTCCAAGAAATCGCGCGAAAATTCTATCTCTAGGTCGGTGAACCAGGGGTGGGGCTGGGTGGTGCAAGGACTTGGACTTGCGCGGGCAAGTTCTAGTGAAACCAAGAATTCCATGAAAGATGGTGTGGGTGTCCAAAATTCGTGAAACTTTCCAGTTTTGCCCCTCATATGGTGGGCAAGAATGCTACAAAAAATCGCGGGAAAATTCCACCTCTAGGTCGTTGAACCAGGGGTGGGGCACGGTGGTGCAAGGACTTGGACTTGCCAGGACTTGCCCGAGCAAGGTCCAGCACTGTTCAAAAACTATTCCTCCGTTCCAAAATGAAAACCGCCCGTTACATTTGCGTTTTTGTTTGTGTTCTCACTGATACACATCCCCCCACACATGTTGGGGGGTACGGGCTCCCGTGGCTCCGCCCGGGCCGCCCGGTAGGCCCCGAACAAGGTCGGAAACCAAGAATTCCATGAAAAATGGTGTGGGTGTCCACAATTCGTGAAACTTTCCAGTTTGGGCCCTCATATGGTGGGCAAGATTGCTACAAAAATCGCACGAAAATTCCATCTCTAGGTTGGTGAACCAGGGGTGGGGCTGGGTGGAGCAAGGACTTGGACTTGCGCGGGCAAGTTCTAGAGAATCCAAGAATTCCATGAAAGATGGTGTGGGTGTCCAAAATTCGTGAAAGTTTAAAGTTTGGCCCCTCATATGGTGGGCAAGATTGCTGCAAAAAATCGCGGGAAAATTCCATCTCTAGGTCGGTGAACCAGGGGTGGGGCACGGTGGTGCAAGGACTTGGACTTGTCAGGACTTGCCCGGGCAAGGTCCAGCACTGTCCAAAATCTTGTCCTCCGTACCAAAATGAAAACCGCCTGTTACATTTGCGTTTTTGTGGGTGTTCTCACTCATATACATCCCCCCACACATGTTGGGGGGTCCGGGCTCCCGTGGCTCCGCCCGGGCCGCCCGGTAGGCCCCGAACAAGGTCGGAAACCAAGAATTCCATGGAAAATGGTGTGGGTATCCAAAATTCGTGAAACTTTCCAGTTTGGGCCCTAATATGGTGGGCAAGATTGCTGCAAAAAATCGCGCGAAAATTCTATCTGTAGGTCGGTGAACCAGGGGTGGGGCACGGTGGTGCAAGGACTTGGACTTGCCAGGACTTGCCTGGGCAAGGTCCAGCACTGTCCAAAAACTTGTCCTCCGTACCAAAATGAAAACCGCCTGTTACATTTGCGTTTTTGTGGGTGTTCTCAGTCATACACATCCACCCACACATGTTGGGGGGTACGGGCTCCCGTGGCTCCGCCCGGGCCGCCCGGTAGGCCCCGAACAAGGTCGGAAACCAAGAATTCCATGAAAAATGGTGTGGGTGTCCACAATTTGTGAAACTTTCCAGTTTGGGCCCTCATATGGTGGGCAAGATTGCTCCAAAAAATCGCACGAAAATTCCATCTCTAGGTTGGTGAACCAGGGGTGGGGCTGGGTGGTGCAAGGACTTGGACTTGCGCGGGCAAGTTCTAGAGAATCCAAGAATTCCATGAAAGATGGTGTGGGTGTCCAAAATTCGTGAAAGTTTCCAGTTTGGCCCCTCATATGGTGGGCAAGATTGCTGCAAAAAATCGCGGGAAAATTCCATCTCTAGGTCGGTGAACCAGGGGTGGGGCACGGTGGTGCAAGGACTTGGACTTGTCAGGACTTGCCCGGGCAAGGTCCAGCACTGTCCAAAAACTTGTCCTCCGTACCAAAATGAAAACCGCCTGTTACATTTGCGTTTTTGTGGGTGTTCTCACTCATATACATCCCCCCACACATGTTGGGGGGTCCGGGCTCCCGTGGCTCCGCCCGGGCCGCCCGGTAGGCCCCGAACAAGGTCGGAAACCAAGAATTCCATGGAAAATGGTGTGGGTATCCAAAATTCGTGAAACTTTCCAGTTTGGGCCCTAATATGGTGGGCAAGATTGCTGCAAAAAATCGCGCGAAAATTCCATATGTAGGTCGGTGAACCAGGGGTGGGGCACGGTGGTGCAAGGACTTGGACTTGCCAGGACTTGCCTGGGCAAGGTCCAGCACTGTTCAAAAACTATTCCTCCGTACCAAAATGAAAACCGCCCGTTACATTTGCGTTTTTGTGGGTGTTCTCACTGATACACATCCCCCCACACATGTTGGGGGTACGGGCTCCCGTGGCTCCGCCCGGGCCGCCCGGTAGGCCCCGAACAAGGTCGGAAACCAAGAATTCCATGAAAAATGGTGTGGGTGTCCACAATTCGTGAAACTTTCCAGTTTGGGCCCTCATATGGTGGGCAAGATTGCTACAAAAATCGCACGAAAATTCCATCTCTAGGTTGGTGAACCAGGGGTGGGGCTGGGTGGAGCAAGGACTTGGACTTGCGCGGGCAAGTTCTAGAGAATCCAAGAATTCCATGAAAGATGGTGTGGGTGTCCAAAATTCGTGAAAGTTTCCAGTTTGGCCCCTCATATGGTGGGCAAGATTACTGCAAAAAATCGCGGGAAAATTCCATCTCTAGGTCGGTGAACCAGGGGTGGGGCACGGTGGTGCAAGGACTTGGACTTGTCAGGACTTGCCCGGGCAAGGTCCAGCACTGTCCAAAAACTTGTCCTCCGTACCCAAATGAAAACCGCCTGTTACATTTGCGTTTTTGTGGGTGTTCTCACTCATATACATCCCCCCACACATGTTGGGGGGTCCGGGCTCCCGTGGCTCCGCCCGGGCCGCCCGGTAGGCCCCGAACAAGGTCGGAAACCAAGAATTCCATGGAAAATGGTGTGGGTATCCAAAATTCGTGAAACTTTCCAGTTTGGGCCCTAATATGGTGGGCAAGATTGCTGCAAAAAATCGCGCGAAAATTCCATATGTAGGTCGGTGAACCAGGGGTGGGGCACGGTGGTGCAAGGACTTGGACTTGCCAGGACTTGCCTGGGCAAGGTCCAGCACTGTTCAAAAACTATTCCTCCGTACCAAAATGAAAACCGCCCGTTACATTTGCGTTTTTGTGGGTGTTCTCACTGATACACATCCCCCCACACATGTTGGGGGTACGGGCTCCCGTGGCTCCGCCCGGGCCGCCCGGTAGGCCCCGAACAAGGTCGGAAACCAAGAATTCCATGAAAAATGGTGTGGGTGTCCACAATTCGTGAAACTTTCCAGTTTGGGCCCTCATATGGTGGGCAAGATTGCTACAAAAATCGCACGAAAATTCCATCTCTAGGTTGGTGAACCAGGGGTGGGGCTGGGTGGAGCAAGGACTTGGACTTGCGCGGGCAAGTTCTAGAGAATCCAAGAATTCCATGAAAGATGGTGTGGGTGTCCAAAATTCGTGAAAGTTTCCAGTTTGGCCCCTCATATGGTGGGCAAGATTACTGCAAAAAATCGCGGGAAAATTCCATCTCTAGGTCGGTGAACCAGGGGTGGGGCACGGTGGTGCAAGGACTTGGACTTGTCAGGACTTGCCCGGGCAAGGTCCAGCACTGTCCAAAAACTTGTCCTCCGTACCCAAATGAAAACCGCCTGTTACATTTGCGTTTTTGTGGGTGTTCTCACTCATATACATCCCCCCACACATGTTGGGGGGTCCGGGCTCCCGTGGCTCCGCCCGGGCCGCCCGGTAGGCCCCGAACAAGGTCGGAAACCAAGAATTCCATGGAAAATGGTGTGGGTATCCAAAATTCGTGAAACTTTCCAGTTTGGGCCCTAATATGGTGGGCAAGATTGCTGCAAAAAATCGCGCGAAAATTCCATCTGTAGGTCGGTGAACCAGGGGTGGGGCACGGTGGTGCAAGGACTTGGACTTGCCAGGACTTGCCTGGGCAAGGTCCAGCACTGTCCAAAAACTTGTCCTCCGTACCAAAATGAAAACCGCCCGTTACATTTGCGTTTTTGTGGGTGTTCTCACTCATACACATCCACCCACACATGTTGGGGGGTACGGGCTCCCGTGGCTCCTCCCGGGCCGCCCGGTAGGCCCCGAACAAGGTCGGAAACCAAGAATTCCATGAAAAATGGTGTGGGTGTCCACAATTTGTGAAACTTTCCAGTTTGGGCCCTCATATGGTGGGCAAGATTGCTCCAAAAAATCGCACGAAAATTCCATCTCTAGATTGGTGAACCAGGGGTGGGGCTGGGTGGTGCAAGGACTTGGACTTGCGCGGGCAAGTTCTAGAGAATCCAAGAATTCCATGAAAGATGGTGTGGGTGTCCAAAATTCGTGAAAGTTTCCAGTTTGGCCCCTCATATGGTAGGCAAGATTGCTGCAAAAAATCGCGGGAAAATTCCATCTCTAGGTCGGTGAACCAGGGGTGGGGCACGGTGGTGCAAGGACTTGGACTTGTCAGGACTTGCCCGGGCAAGGTCCAGCACTGTCCAAAAACTTGTCCTCCGTGCCAAAATGAAAACCGCCTGTTACATTTGCGTTTTTGTGGGTGTTCTCACTCATATACATCCCCCCACACATGTTGGGGGGTCCGGGCTCCCGTGGCTCCGCCCGGGCCGCCCGGTAGGGCCCGATCAAGGTCGGAAACCAAGAATTCCATGGAAAATGGTGTGGGTATCCAAAATTCGTGAAACTTTCCAGTTTGGGCCCTAATATGGTGGGCAAGATTGATGCAAAAAATCGCGCGAAAATTCCATCTGTAGGTCGGTGAACCAGGGGTGGGGCACGGTGGTGCAAGGACTTGGACTTGCCAGGACTTGCCTGGGCAAGGTCCAGCACTGTCCAAAAACTTGTCCTCCGTACCAAAATGAAAACCGCCCGTTACATTTGCGTTTTTGTGGGTGTTCTCACTCATACACATCCACCCACACATGTTGGGGGGTACGGGCTCCCGTGGCTCCGCCCGGGCCGCCCGGTAGGCCCCGAACAAGGTCGGAAACCAAGAATTCCATGAAAAATGGTGTGGGTGTCCACAATTTGTGAAACTTTCCAGTTTGGGCCCTCATATGGTGGGCAAGATTGCTCCAAAAAATCGCACGAAAATTCCATCTCTAGGTTGGTGAACCAGGGGTGGGGCTGGGTGGTGCAAGGACTTGGACTTGCGCGGGCAAGTTCTAGAGAATCCAAGAATTCCATGAAAGATGGTGTGGGTGTCCAAAATTCGTGAAAGTTTCCAGTTTGGCCCCTCATATGGTAGGCAAGATTGCTGCAAAAAATCGCGGGAAAATTCCATCTCTAGGTCGGTGAACCAGGGGTGGGGCACGGTGGTGCAAGGACTTGGACTTGTCAGGACTTGCCCGGGCAAGGTCCAGCACTGTCCAAAAACTTGTCCTCCGTGCCAAAATGAAAACCGCCTGTTACATTTGCGTTTTTGTGGGTGTTCTCACTCATATACATCCCCCCACACATGTTGGGGGGTCCGGGCTCCCGTGGCTCCGCCCGGGCCGCCCGGTAGGGCCCGATCAAGGTCGGAAACCAAGAATTCCATGGAAAATGGTGTGGGTATCCAAAATTCGTGAAACTTTCCAGTTTGGGCCCTAATATGGTGGGCAAGATTGATGCAAAAAATCGCGCGAAAATTCCATCTGTAGGTCGGTGAACCAGGGGTGGGGCACGGTGGTGCAAGGACTTGGACTTGCCAGGACTTGCCTGGGCAAGGTCCAGCACTGTCCAAAAACTTGTCCTCCGTACCAAAATGAAAACCGCCCGTTACATTTGCGTTTTTGTGGGTGTTCTCACTCATACACATCCACCCACACATGTTGGGGGGTACGGGCTCCCGTGGCTCCGCCCGGGCCGCCCGGTAGGCCCCGAACAAGGTCGGAAACCAAGAATTCCATGAAAAATGGTGTGGGTGTCCACAATTTGTGAAACTTTCCAGTTTGGGCCCTCATATGGTGGGCAAGATTGCTCCAAAAAATCGCACGAAAATTCCATCTCTAGGTTGGTGAACCAGGGGTGGGGCTGGGTGGTGCAAGGACTTGGACTTGCGCGGGCAAGTTCTAGAGAATCCAAGAATTCCATGAAAGATGGTGTGGGTGTCCAAAATTCGTGAAAGTTTCCAGTTTGGCCCCTCATATGGTAGGCAAGATTGCTGCAAAAAATCGCGGGAAAATTCCATCTCTAGGTCGGTGAACCAGGGGTGGGGCACGGTGGTGCAAGGACTTGGACTTGTCAGGACTTGCCCGGGCAAGGTCCAGCACTGTCCAAAAACTTGTCCTCCGTGCCAAAATGAAAACCGCTTGTTACATTTGCGTTTTTGTGGGTGTTCTCACTCATATACATCCCCCCACACATGTTGGGGGGTCCGGGCTCCCGTGGCTCCGCCCGGGCCGCCCGGTAGGGCCCGAACAAGGTCGGAAACCAAGAATTCCATGGAAAATGGTGTGGGTATCCAAAATTCGTGAAACTTTCCAGTTTGGGCCCTAATATGGTGGGCAAGATTGCTGCAAAAAATCGCGCGAAAATTCCATCTGTAGGTCGGTGAACCAGGGGTGGGGCACGGTGGTGCAAGGACTTGGACTTGCCAGGACTTGCCTGGGCAAGGTCCAGCACTGTCCAAAAACTTGTCCTCCGTACCAAAATGAAAACCGCCCGTTACATTTGCGTTTTTGTGGGTGTTCTCACTCATACACATCCACCCACACATGTTGGGGGGTACGGGCTCCCGTGGCTCCGCCCGGGCCGCCCGGTAGGCCCCGAACAAGGTCGGAAACCAAGAATTCCATGAAAAATGGTGTGGGTGTCCACAATTTGTGAAACTTTCCAGTTTGGGCCCTCATATGGTGGGCAAGATTGCTCCAAAAAATCGCACGAAAATTCCATCTCTAGGTTGGTGAACCAGGGGTGGGGCTGGGTGGTGCAAGGACTTGGACTTGCGCGGGCAAGTTCTAGAGAATCCAAGAATTCCATGAAAGATGGTGTGGGTGTCCAAAATTCGTGAAAGTTTCCAGTTTGGCCCCTCATATGGTAGGCAAGATTGCTGCAAAAAATCGCGGGAAAATTCCATCTCTAGGTCGGTGAACCAGGGGTGGGGCACGGTGGTGCAAGGACTTGGACTTGTCAGGACTTGCCCGGGCAAGGTCCAGCACTGTCCAAAAACTTGTCCTCCGTGCCAAAATGAAAACCGCCTGTTACATTTGCGTTTTTGTGGGTGTTCTCACTCATATACATCCCCCCACACATGTTGGGGGGTCCGGGCTCCCGTGGCTCCGCCCGGGCCGCCCGGTAGGCCCCGAACAAGGTCGGAAACCAAGAATTCCATGGAAAATGGTGTGGGTATCCAAAATTCGTGAAACTTTCCAGTTTGGGCCCTAATATGGTGGGCAAGATTGCTGCAAAAAATCGCGCGAAAATTCCATCTGTAGGTCGGTGAACCAGGGGTGGGGCACGGTGGTGCAAGGACTTGGACTTGCCAGGACTTGCCTGGGCAAGGTCCAGCACTGTCCAAAAACTTGTCCTCCGTAAAAAAATGAAAACCGCCCGTTACATTTGCGTTTTTGTGGGTGTTCTCACTCATACACATCCACCCACACATGTTGGGGGGTACGGGCTCCCGTGGCTCCGCCCGGGCCGCCCGGTAGGCCCCGAACAAGGTCGGAAACCAAGAATTTCCATGAAAAATGGTGTGGGTGTCCACAATTTGTGAAACTTTCCAGTTTGGGCCCTCATATGGTGGGCAAGATTGCTCCAAAAAATCGCACGAAAATTCCATCTCTAGGTTGGTGAACCAGGGGTGGGGCTGGGTGGTGCAAGGACTTGGACTTGCGCGGGCAAGTTCTAGAGAATCCAAGAATTCCATGAAAGATGGTGTGGGTGTCCAAAATTCGTGAAAGTTTCCAGTTTGGCCCCTCATATGGTGGGCAAGATTGCTGCAAAAAATCGCGGGAAAATTCCATCTCTAGGTCGGTGAACCAGGGGTGGGGCACGGTGGTGCAAGGACTTGGACTTGTCAGGACTTGCCCGGGCAAGGTCCAGCACTGTCCAAAAACTTGTCCTCCGTGCCAAAATGAAAACCGCCTGTTACATTTGCGTTTTTGTGGGTGTTCTCACTCATATACATCCCCCCACACATGTTGGGGGGTCCGGGCTCCCGTGGCTCCGCCCGGGCCGCCCGGTAGGCCCCGAACAAGGTCGGAAACCAAGAATTCCATGGAAAATGGTGTGCGTATCCAAAATTTGTGAAACTTTCCAGTTTGGGCCCTAATATGGTGGGCAAGATTGCTGCAAAAAATCGCGCGAAAATTCCATCTGTAGGTCGGTGAACCAGGGGTGGGGCACGGTGGTGCAAGGACTTGGACTTGCCAGGACTTGCCTGGGCAAGGTCCAGCACTGTTCAAAAACTATTCCTCCGTACCAAAATGAAAACCGCCCGTTACATTTGCGTTTTTGTGGGTGTTCTCACTCATACACATCCACCCACACATGTTGGGGGGTACGGGCTCCCGTGGCTCCGCCCGGGCCGCCCGGTAGGCCCCGAACAAGGTCGGAAACCAAGAATTTCCATGAAAAATGGTGTGGGTGTCCACAATTTGTGAAACTTTCCAGTTTGGGCCCTCATATGGTGGGCAAGATTGCTCCAAAAAATCGCACGAAAATTCCATCTCTAGGTTGGTGAACCAGGGGTGGGGCTGGGTGGTGCAAGGACTTGGACTTGCGCGGGCAAGTTCTAGAGAATCCAAGAATTCCATGAAAGATGGTGTGGGTGTCCAAAATTCGTGAAAGTTTCCAGTTTGGCCCCTCATATGGTGGGCAAGATTGCTGCAAAAAATCGCGGGAAAATTCCATCTCTAGGTCGGTGAACCAGGGGTGGGGCACGGTGGTGCAAGGACTTGGACTTGTCAGGACTTGCCCGGGTAAGGTCCAGCACTGTCCAAAAACTTGTCCTCCGTACCAAAATGAAAACCGCCTGTTACATTTGCGTTTTTGTGGGTGTTCTCACTCATATACATCCCCCCACACATGTTGGGGGGTCCGGGCTCCCGTGGCTCCGCCCGGGCCGCCCGGTAGGCCCCGAACAAGGTCGGAAACCAAGAATTCCATGGAAAATGGTGTGGGTGTCCAAAATTCGTGAAACTTTCCAGTTTGGGCCCTCATATGGTGGGCAAGATTGCTGCAAGAAATCGCACGAAAATTCGATCTCTAGGTCGGTCAACCAGGGGTGGGGCTGGGTGGTGCAAGGACTTGGACTTGCGCGGGCAAGTTCTAGAGAAACCAAGAATTCCATGAAAGATGGTGTGGGTGTCCAAAATTCGTGAAACTTTCCAGTTTTGCCCCTCATATGGTGGGCAAGAATGCTACAAAAAATCGTGGGAAAATTCCACCTCTAGGTCGGTGAACCAGGGGTGGGGCACGGTGGTGCAAGGACTTGGACTTGCCAGGACTTGCCCGAGCAAGGTCCAGCACTGTTCAAAAACTATTCCTCCGTTCCAAAATGAAAACCGCCCGTTACATTTGCGTTTTTGGGGGTGTTCTCACTGATACACATCCCCCCACACATGTTGGGGGGTACGGGCTCCCGTGGCTCCGCTCGGGCCGCCCGGTAGGCCCCGAACAAGGTCGGAAACCAAGAATTCCATGAAAAATGGTGTGGGTGTCCACAATTCGTGAAACTTTCCAGTTTGGGCCCTCATATGGTGGGAAAGATTGCTGCAAAAAATCGCACGAAAATTCCATCTCTAGGTTGGTGAACCAGGGGTGGGGCTGGGTGGTGCAAGGACTTGGACTTGCGCGGGCAAGTTCTAGAGAAACCAAGAATTCCATGAAAGATGGTGTGGGTGTCCAAAATTCGTGAAACTTTCCAGTTTGGCCCCTCATTTGGTGGGCAAGAATGCTGCAAAAAATCGTGGGAAAATTCCATCTCTAGGTCGGTGAACCAGGGGTGGGGCACGGTGGTGCAAGGACTTGGACTTGTCAGGACTTGCCCGGGCAAGGTCCAGCACTGTTCAAAAACTATTCCTCCGTTCCAAAATGAAAACCGCCCGTTACATTTGCGTTTTTGGGGGTGTTCTCACTCATATACATCCCACCACACATGTTGGGGGGTCCGGGCTCCCGTGGCTCCGCTCGGGCCGCCCGGTAGGCCCCGAACAAGGTCGGAAACCAAGAATTCCATGGAAAATGGTGTGGGTGTCCAAAATTCGTGAAACTTTACAGTTTTGGCCCTCATATGGTGGGCAAGATTGCTGCACAAAATCGCGGGAAAATTCCATCTCTAGGTCAGTGAACCAGGGGTGGGGCACGGTGGTGCAAGGACTTGGACTTGTCAGGACTTGCCCGGGCAAGGTCCAGCACTGTCCAAAAACTTGTCCTCCGTACCAAAATGAAAACCGCCTTTTACATTTGCGTTTTTGTGGGTGTTCTCACTCATACACATCCCCCCACACATGTTGGGGGGTACGGGCTCCCGTGGCTCCGCCCGGGCCGCCCGGTAGGCCCCGAACAAGGTCGGAAACCAAGAATTCCATGAAAAATGGTGTGGGTGTCCACAATTCGTGAAACTTTCCAGTTTGGGCCCTCATATGGTGGGCAAGATTGCTGCAAAAAATCGTACGAAAATTCCATCTCTAGGTTGGTGAACCAGGGGTGGGGCTGGGTGGTGCAAGGACTTGGACTTGCGCGGGCAAGTTCTAGAGAATCCAAGAATTCCATGAAAGATGGTGTGGGTGTCCAAAATTCGTGAAAGTTTCCAGTTTGGCCCCTCATATGGTGGGCAAGATTGCTGCAAAAAATCGCGGGAAAATTCCATCTCTAGGTCGGTGAACCAGGGGTGGGGCACGGTGGTGCAAGGACTTGGACTTGTCAGGACTTGCCCGGGCAAGGTCCAGCACTGTCCAAAAACTTGTCCTCCGTACCAAAATGAAAACCGCCTGTTACATTTGCGTTTTTGTGGGTGTTCTCACTCATATACATCCCCCCACACATGTTGGGGGGTCCGGGCTCCCGTGGCTCCGCCCGGCCCGCCCGGTAGGCCCCGAACAAGGTCGGAAACCAAGAATTCCATGGAAAATGGTGTGGGTGTCCAAAATTCGTGAAACTTTCCAGTTTGGGCCCTCATATGGTGGGCAAGATTGCTACAAGAAATCGCGCGAAAATTCGATCTCTAGGTCGGTCAACCAGGGGTGGGGCTGGGTGGTGCAAGGACTTGGACTTGCGCGGGCAAGTTCTAGAGAAACCAAGAATTCCATGAAAGATGGTGTGGGAGTCCAAAATTCGTGAAACTTTCCAGTTTTGCCCCTCATATGGTGGGCAAGAATGCTACAAAAAATCGTGGGAAAATTCCACCTCTAGGTCGGTGAACCAGGGGTGGGGCACGGTGGTGCAAGGACTTGGACTTGCCAGGACTTGCCCGAGCAAGGTCCAGCACTGTTCAAAAACTATTCCTCCGTTCCAAAATGAAAACCGCCCGTTACATTTGCGTTTTTGGGGGTGTTCTCACTGATACACATCCCCCCACACATGTTGGGGGGTACGGGCTCCCGTGGCTCCGCTCGGGCCGCCCGGTAGGCCCCGAACAAGGTCGGAAACCAAGAATTCCATGAAAAATGGTGTGGGTGTCCACAATTCGTGAAACTTTCCAGTTTGGGCCCTCATATGGTGGGCAAGATTGCTGCAAAAAATCGCACGAAAATTCCATCTCTAGGTTGGTGAACCAGGGGTGGGGCTGGGTGGTGCAAGGACTTGGACTTGCGCGGGCAAGTTCTAGAGAAACCAAGAATTCCATGAAAGATGGTGTGGGTGTACAAAATTCGTGAAACTTTCCAGTTTGGCCCCTCATTTGGTGGGCAAGAATGCTGCAAAAAATCGTGCGAAAATTCCATCTCTAGGTCGGTGAACCAGGGGTGGGGCACGGTGGTGCAAGGACTTGGACTTGTCAGGACTTGCCCGGGCAAGGTCCAGCACTGTCCAAAAACTTTTTCTCCGTACCAAAATGAAATCCGCCCGTTACATTTGCGTTTTTGTGGGTGTTCTCACTCATACACATCCCCCCACACATGTTGGGGGGTTCGGGCTCCCGTGGCTCCGCCCGGGCCGCCCGGCAGGCCCCGAACAAGGTCAGAAACCAAGAATTCCATGGAAAATGGTGTGGGTGTCCAAAATTCGTGAAACTTTTCAGTTTTGGCCCTCATATGGTGGGCAAGATTGCTGCAAAAAATCGCGGGAAAATTCCATCTCTAGGTCGGTGAACCAGGGGTGGGGCACGGTGGTGCAAGGACTTGGACTTGTCAGGACTTGCCCGGGCAAGGTCCAGCACTGTCCAAAAACTTGTCCTCCGTACCAAAATGAAAACCGCCTGTTACATTTGCGTTTTTGTGGGTGTTCTCACTTATATACATCCTCCCACACATGTTGTGGGGTCCGGGCTCCCGTGGCTCCGCCCGGGCCGCCCGGTAGGCCCCGAACAAGGTCGGAAACCAAGAATTCCATGGGAAATGGTGTGGGTGTCCACAATTCGTGAAACTTTCCAGTTTGGGCCCTCATATGATGGGCAAGATTGCTGCAAAAAATCGCACGAAAATTCCATCTCTAGGTTGGTGAACCAGGGGTGGGGTAGGGTGGTGCAAGGACTTGGACTTGCGCGGGCAAGTTCTAGAGAATCCAAGAATTCCATGAAAGATGGTGTGGGTGTCCAAAATTCGTGAAACTTTCCAGTTTGGGCCCTCATATGGTGGGCAAGATTGCTGCAAAAAATCGCGCGAAAATTCCATCTCTAGGTCGGTGAACCAGGGGTGGGGTAGGGTGGTGCAAGGACTTGGACTTGCGCGGGCAAGTTCTAGAGAATCCAAGAATTCCATGAAAGATGGTGTGGGTGTCCAAAATTCGTGAAAGTTTCCAGTTTGGCCCCTCATATGGTGGGCAAGATTGCTGGAAAAAATCGCGCGAAAATTTCATCTCTAGGTCGGTGAACCAGGGGTGGGGCACGGTGGTGCAAGGACTTGGACTTGTCAGGACTTGCCCGGGCAAGGTCCAGCACTGTCCAAAAACTTGTCCTCCGTACCAAAATGAAAACCGCCTTTTACATTTTCGTTTTTGTGGGTGTTCTCACTCATACACATCTCCCCACACATGTTGGGGGGTCCGGGCTCCCGTGGCTCCGCCCGGGCCGCCCGGTAGGCCCCGAACAAGGTCGGAAACCAAGAATTCCATGGAAAATGGTGTGGGTGTCCAAAATTCGTGAAACTTTCCAGTTTGGTCCCACATATGGTGGGCAAGATTGCTGCAAAAAATCGCTCAAAAATTCCATCTCTAGGTTGGTGAGCCAGGGGTGGGGCTGGGTGGTGCAAGGACTTGGACTTGCGCGGGCAAGTTCTAGAGAATCCAAGAATTCCATGAAAGATGGTGTGGGTGTCCAAAATTCGTGAAAGTTTCCAGTTTGGCCCCTCATATGGTGGGCAAGATTGCTGCAAAAAATCGCGGGAAAATTCCATCTCTAGGTCGGTGAACCAGGGGTGGGGCACGGTGGTGCAAGGACTTGGACTTGTCAGGACTTGCCCGGGCAAGGTCCAGCACTGTCCAAAAACTTGTCCTCCGTACCAAAATGAAAACCGCCGGTTACATTTGCGTTTTTGTGGGTGTTCTCACTCATATACATCCCCCCACACATGTTGGGGGGTCCGGGCTCCCGTGGCTCCGCCCGGGCCGCCCGGTAGGCCCAGAACAAGGTCAGAAACCAAGAATTCCATGAAAAATGGTGTGGGTGTCCACAATTCGTGAAACTTTCCAGTTTGGGCCCTCATATGGTGGGCAAGATTTCTGCAAAAAATCGCACGAAAATTCCATCTCTAGGTTGGTGAACCAGGGGTGGGGCTGGGTGGTGCAAGGACTTGGACTAGCGCGGGCAAGTTCTAGAGAATCCAAGAATTCCATGAAAGATGGTGTGGGTGTCCAAAATTCGTGAAAGTTTCCAGTTTGGCCCCTCATATGGTGGGCAAGATTGCTGGAAAAAATCGCGCGAAAATTTCATCTCTAGGTCGGTGAACCAGGGGTGGGGCACGGTGGTGCAAGGACTTGGACTTGTCAGGACTTGCCCGGGCAAGGTCCAGCACTGTCCAAAAACTTGTCCTCCGTACCAAAATGAAAACCGCCTTTTACATTTGCGTTTTTGTGGGTGTTCTCACTCATACACATCCCCCCACACATGTTGGGGGGTCCGGGCTCCCGTGGCTCCGCCCGGGCCGCCCGGTAGGCCCCGAACAAGGTCGGAAACCAAGAATTCCATGGAAAATGGTGTGGGTGTCCAAAATTCGTGAAACTTTCCAGTTTTGCCCCTCATATGGTGGGCAAGAATGCTACAAAAAATCGCGGGAAAATTCCACCTCTAGGTCGGTGAACCAGGGGTGGGGCACGGTGGTGCAAGGACTTGGACTTGCCAAGACTTGCCCGAGCAAGGTCCAGCACTGTTCAAAAACTATTCCTCCGTTCCAAAATGAAAACCGCCCGTTACATTTGCGTTTTTGTGGGTGTTCTCACTGATACACATCCCCCCACACATGTTGGGGGGTACGGGCTCCCGTGGCTCAGCCCGGGCCGCCCGGTAGGCCCCGAACAAGGTCGGAAACCAAGAATTCCATGAAAAATGGTGTGGGTGTCCACAATTCGTGAAACTTTCCAGTTTGGGCCCTCATATGATGGGCAAGATTGCTGCAAAAAATCGCACGAAAATTCCATCTCTAGGTTGGTGAACCAGGGGTGGGGCTGGGTGGTGCAAGGACTTGGACTTGCGCGGGCAAGTTCTAGAGAATCCAAGAATTCCATGAAAGAAGGTGTGGGTGTCCAAAATTCGTGAAAGTTTCCAGTTTGGCCCCTCATATGGTGGGCAAGATTGCTGCAAAAAATCGCGGGAAAATTCCATCTCTAGGTCGGTGAACCAGGGGTGGGGCACGGTGATGCAAGGACTTGGACTTGTCAGGACTTGCCCGGGCAAGGTCCAGCACTGTCCAAAAACTTGTCCTCCGTACCAAAATGAAAACCGACTGTTACATTTGCGTTTTTGTGGGTGTTCTCACTCATACACATCCCCCCACACATGTTGGGGGGTCCGGGCTCCCGTAGCTCCGCCCGGTAGGCCCCGAACAAGGTTGGAAACCAAGAATTCGATGGAAAATGGTGTGGGTGTCCAAAATTCGTGAAACTTTTCAGTTTTGGCCCTCATAATGTGGGCAAGATTGCTGGAAGAAATCGTGCGAAAATTCCATCTCTAGGTCGGTGAACCAGGGGTGGGGCTGGGTGGTGCAAGGACTTGGACATGCGCGGGCAAGTTCTAGAGAAACCAAGAATTCCATGAAAGATGGTGTGGGTGGCCAAAATTCGTGAAACTTTCCAGTTTTGCCCCTCATATGGTGGGCAAGAATGCTACAAAAAATCGCGGGAAAATTCCACCTCTAGGTCGGTGAACCAGGGGTGGGGCACGGTGGTGCAAGGACTTGGACTTGCCAGGACTTGCCCGAGCAAGGTCCAGCACTGTTCAAAAACTATTCCTCCGTTCCAAAATGAAAACCGCCCGTTACATTTGCATTTTTGTGGGTGTTCTCACTGATACACATCCCCCCACACATGTTGGGGGGTACGGGCCCCCGTGGCTCCGCCCGGGCCGCCCGGTAGGCCCCGAACAAGGTCGGAAACCAAGAATTCCATGAAAAATGGTGTGGGTGTCCAAAATTCGTGAAAGTTTCCAGTTTGGCCCCTCATATGGTGGGCAAGATTGCTGCAAAAAATCGCGGGAAAATTCCATCTCTAGGTCGGTGAACCAGGGGTGGGGCACGGTGGTGCAAGGACTTGGACTTGTCAGGACTTGCCCGGGCAAGGTCCAGCACTGTCCAAAAACTTGTCCTCCGTACCAAAATGAAAACCACCTTTTACATTTGCGTTTTTGTGGGTGTTCTCACTGATACACATCCCCCCACACATGTTGGGGGGTCCGGGCTCCCGTGGCTCCGCCCGGGCCGCCCGGTAGGCCCCGAACAAGGTCGGAAACCAAGAATTCCATGGAAAATGGTGTGGGTGTCCAAAATTCGTGAAACTTTCCAGTTTTGCCCCTCATATGGTGGGCAAGAATGCTACAAAAAATCGCGGGAAAATTCCACCTCTAGGTCGGTGAACCAGGGGTGGGGCACGGTGGTGCAAGGACTTGGACTTGCCAAGACTTGCCCGAGCAAGGTCCAGCACTGTTCAAAAACTATTCCTCCGTTCCAAAATGAAAACCGCCCGTTACATTTGCGTTTTTGTGGGTGTTCTCACTGATACACATCCCCCCACACATGTTGGGGGGTACGGGCTCCCGTGGCTCAGCCCGGGCCGCCCGGTAGGCCCCGAACAAGGTCGGAAACCAAGAATTCCATGAAAAATGGTGTGGGTGTCCACAATTCGTGAAACTTTCCAGTTTGGGCCCTCATATGATGGGCAAGATTGCTGCAAAAAATCGCACGAAAATTCCATCTCTAGGTTGGTGAACCAGGGGTGGGGCTGGGTGGTGCAAGGACTTGGACTTGCGCGGGCAAGTTCTAGAGAATCCAAGAATTCCATGAAAGAAGGTGTGGGTGTCCAAAATTCGTGAAAGTTTCCAGTTTGGCCCCTCATATGGTGGGCAAGATTGCTGCAAAAAATCGCGGGAAAATTCCATCTCTAGGTCGGTGAACCAGGGGTGGGGCACGGTGATGCAAGGACTTGGACTTGTCAGGACTTGCCCGGGCAAGGTCCAGCACTGTCCAAAAACTTGTCCTCCGTACCAAAATGAAAACCGACTGTTACATTTGCGTTTTTGTGGGTGTTCTCACTCATATACATCCCCCCACACATGTTGGGGGGTCCGGGCTCCCGTGGCTCCGCCTGGGCCGCCCGGTAGGCCCCGAACAAGGTCGGAAACCAAGAATTCCATGGAAAATGGTGTGGGTGTCCAAAATTCGTGAAACTTTCCAGTTTGGGCCCTCATATGGTGGGCAAGATTGCTGCAAAAAATCGCGCGAAAATTCCATCTCTAGGTCGGTGAACCAGGGGTGGGGTAGGGTGGTGCAAGGACTTGGACTTGCGCGGGCAAGTTCTAGAGAATCCAAGAATTCCATGAAAGATGGTGTGGGTGTCCAAAATTCGTGAAAGTTTCCAGTTTGGCCCCTCATATGGTGGGCAAGATTGCTGGAAAAAATCGCGCGAAAATTTCATCTCTAGGTCGGTGAACCAGGGGTGGGGCACGGTGGTGCAAGGACTTGGACTTGTCAGGACTTGCCCTGGCAAGGTCCAGCACTGTCCAAAAACTTGTCCTCCGTACCAAAATGAAAACCGCCTTTTACATTTTCGTTTTTGTGGGTGTTCTCACTCATACACATCTCCCCACACATGTTGGGGGGTCCGGGCTCCCGTGGCTCCGCCCGGGCTGCCCGGTAGGCCCCGAACAAGGTCGGAAACCAAGAATTCCATGGAAAATGGTGTGGGTGTCCAAAATTCGTGAAACTTTCCAGTTTGGTCCCACATATGGTGGGTAAGATTGCTGCAAAAAATCGCTCAAAATTCCATCTCTAGGTTGGTGAACCAGGGGTGGGGCTGGGTGGTGCAAGGACTTGGACTTGCGCGGGCAAGTTCTAGAGAATCCAAGAATTCCATGAAAGATGGTGTGGGTGTCCAAAATTCGTGAAAGTTTCCAGTTTGGCCCCTCATATGGTGGGCAAGATTGCTGCAAAAAATCGCGGGAAAATTCCATCTCTAGGTCGGTGAACCAGGGTGGGGCACGGTGGTGCAAGGACTTGGACTTGTCAGGACTTGCCCGGGCAAGGTCCAGCACTGTCCAAAAACTTGTCCTCCGTACCAAAATGAAAACCGCCTGTTACATTTGCGTTTTTGTGGGTGTTCTCACTCATATACATCCCCCCACACATGTTGGGGGGTCCGGGCTCCCGTGGCTCCGCCCGGCCCGCCCGGTAGGCCCCGAACAAGGTCGGAAACCAAGAATTCCATGGAAAATGGTGTGGGTGTCCAAAATTCGTGAAACTTTCCAGTTTAGGCCCTCATATGGTGGGCAAGATTGCTGCAAAAAATCGCACGAAAATTCCATCTCTAGGTCGGTGAACCAGGGGTGGGGCTGGGTGGTCAAGGACTTGGACTTGCGCGGGCAAGTTCTAGAGAAACCAAGAATTCCATGAAAGATGGTGTGGGTGTCCAAAATTCGTGAAACTTTCCAGTTTGGCCCCTCATATGGTGGGCAAGAATGCTGCAAAAAATCGAGCGAAAATTCCATCTCTAGGTCGGTGAACCAGGGGTGGTGCACGGTGGTGCAAGGACTTGGACTTGCCAGGACTTGCCCGGGTAAGGTCCAGCACTGTCCAAAAACTTGTCCTCCGTACCAAAATAAAAACCGCCCGTTACATTTGCGTTTTTGTGGGTGTTCTCACTCATACACATCCCCACACACATGTTGGGGGGTCCGGGCCCCTCTGGCTCCGCCCGGGCCGCCCGGTAGGCCCCAAACAAATTTGGAAACCAAGAATTAAATGAAAAATGGTGTGGGTGTCCAAAATTCGTGAAACTTTCCAGTTTGGGCCCTCGTATGGTGGGCAAGATTGCTGCAAAAAATCGCGCGAAAATTCCAACTCTAGGTCGGTGAACCAGGGGTGGGGCACGGTGGTGCAAGGACTTCGACTTGCCAGGACTTGCCCGTGCAAGGTCCAGCACTGTCCAAAAACTTGTCCTCCGTACCAAAATGAAAACCGACTGTTACATTTGCGTTTTTGTGGGTGTTCTCACTCATACACATCCCCCCACACATGTTGGGGGGTCCGGGCTCCCGTGGCTCCGCCCGGTAGGCCTCGAAAAAGGTCGGAAACCAAGAATTTAATGAAAAATGGTGTGGGTGTCCAGAATTCCTGAAACTTTCCAGTTTGGGCCCTCATATGGTGGGAAAGATTGCTGCAAAAAATCGCGCGAAAAGTCCATCTCTAGATCGGTGACCCAGGGGTGGGGCTGGGTGGTGCAAGGACTTGGACTTGCGCGGGCAAGTTCTAGAGAAACCAAGAATTCCATGAAAGATGGTGTGTGTGTCCAAAATTCGTGAACCTTTCCAGTTTGGGCCCTCATATGGTGGGCAAGATTGCTGGAAAAAATCGCGCGAAAATTCCATCTCTAGGTCGGTGAACCAGGGGTGGGGCTGGGTGGTGCAAGGACTTGGACTTACGCGGGCAAGTTCTAGAGAAACCAAGAATTCCATGAAAGATGGTGTGGGTGTCCAAAATTCGTGAAACTTTCCAGTTTGGCCCCTCATGTGGTGGGCAAGAATGCTGCAAAAAATCGTGCGAAAATTCCATCTCTAGGTCGGTGAACCAGGGGTGGGGCTGGGTGGTGCAAGGACTTGGACTTGCGCGGGCATGTTCTAGAGAAACCAAGAATTCCATGAAAGATGGTGTGGGTGTCCAAAATTTGTGAAACTTTCCAGTTTGGCCCCTCATATGGTGGGCAAGAATGCTGCAAAAAATCGCACGAAAATTCCATCTCTAGGTTGGTGAACCAGGGGTGGGGCTGGGTGGTGCAAGGACTTGGACTTGCGCGGGCAAGTTCTAGAGAATCCAAGAATTCCATGAAAGATGGTGTGGGTGTCCAAAATTCGTGAAAGCTTCCAGTTTGGCCCCTCATATGGTGGGCAAGATTGCTGCAAAAAATCGCGGGAAAATTCCATCTCTAGGTCGGTGAACCAGGGGTGGGGCACGGTGATGCAAGGACTTGGACTTGTCAGGACTTGCCCGGGCAAGGTCCAGCACTGTCCAAAAACTTGTCCTCCGTACCAAAATGAAAACCGACTGTTACATTTGCGTTTTTGTGGGTGTTCTCACTCATATACATCCCCCCACACATGTTGGGGGGTCCGGGCTCCCGTGGCTCCGCCCGGGCCGCCCCGAACAAGGTCGGAAACCAGGAATTCCATGGAAAATGGTGTGGGTGTCCAAAATTCGTGAAACTTTCCAGTTTGGGCCCTCATATGGTGGGCAAGATTGCTGCAAAAAATTGCGCGAAAATTCCATCTCTAGGTCGGTGAACCAGGGGTGGGGTAGGGTGGTGCAAGGACTTGGACTTGCGCGGGCAAGTTCTAGAGAATCCAAGAATTCCATGAAAGATGGTGTGGGTGTCCAAAATTCGTGAAAGTTTCCAGTTTGGCCCCTCATATGGTGGGCAAGATTGCTGCAAAAAATCGCGGGAAAATTCCATCTCTAGGTCGGTGAACCAGGGGTGGGGCACGGTGATGCAAGGACTTGGACTTGTCAGGACTTGCCCGGGCAAGGTCCAGCACTGTCCAAAAACTTGTCCTCCGTACCAAAATGAAAACCGACTGTTACATTTGCGTTTTTGTGGGTGTTCTCACTCATACACATCCCCCCACACATGTTGGGGGGTCCGGGCTCCCGTGGCTCCGCCCGGTAGGCCCCGAACAAGGTTGGAAACCAAGAATTCCATGGAAAATGGTGTGGGTGTCCAAAATTCGTGAAACTTTTCAGTTTTGCCCCTCATATGGTGGGCAAGAATGCTACAAAAAATCGCGGGAAAATTCCACCTCTAGGTCGGTGAACCAGGGGTGGGGCACGGTGGTGCAAGGACTTGTACTTGCCAAGACTTGCCCGAGCAAGGTCCAGCACTGTTCAAAAACTATTCCACCGTTCCAAAATGAAAACCGCCCGTTACATTTGCGTTTTTGTGGGTGTTCTCACTGATACACATCCCCCCACACATGTTGGGGGGTACGGGCTCCCGTGGCTCAGCCCGGGCCGCCCGGTAGGCCCCGAACAAGGTCGGAAACCAAGAATTCCATGAAAAATGGTGTGGGTGTCCACAATTCGTGAAACTTTCCAGTTTGGGCCCTCATATGATGGGCAAGATTGCTGCAAAAAATCGCACGAAAATTCCATCTCTAGGTTGGTGAACCAGGGGTGGGGCTGGGTGGTGCAAGGACTTGGACTTGCGCGGGCAAGTTCTAGAGAATCCAAGAATTCCATGAAAGAAGGTGTGGGTGTCCAAAATTCGTGAAAGTTTCCAGTTTGGCCCCTCATATGGTGGGCAAGATTGCTGCAAAAAATCGCGGGAAAATTCCATCTCTAGGTCGGTGAACCAGGGGTGGGGCACGGTGATGCAAGGACTTGGACTTGTCAGGACTTGCCCGGGCAAGGTCCAGCACTGTCCAAAAACTTGTCCTCCGTACCAAAATGAAAACCGACTGTTACATTTGCGTTTTTGTGGGTGTTCTCACTCATATACATCCCCCCACACATGTTGGGGGGTCCGGGCTCCCGGGGCTCCGCCCGGGCCGCCCGGTAGGCCCCGAACAAGGTCGGAAACCAAGAATTCCATGGAAAATGGTGTGGGTGTCCAAAATTCGTGAAACTTTCCAGTTTGGGCCCTCATATGGTGGGCAAGATTGCTGCAAAAAATCGCGCGAAAATTCCATCTCTAGGTCGGTGAACCAGGGGTGGGGTAGGGTGGTGCAAGGACTTGGACTTGCGCGGGCAAGTTCTAGAGAATCCAAGAATTCCATGAAAGATGGTGTGGGTGTCCAAAATTCGTGAAAGTTTCCAGTTTGGCCCCTCATATGGTGGGCAAGATTGCTGGAAAAAATCGCGCGAAAATTTCATCTCTAGGTCGGTGAACCAGGGGTGGGGCACGGTGGTGCAAGGACTTGGACTTGTCAGGACTTGCCCTGGCAAGGTCCAGCACTGTCCAAAAACTTGTCCTCCGTACCAAAATGAAAACCGCCTTTTACATTTTCGTTTTTGTGGGTGTTCTCACTCATACACATCTCCCCACACATGTTGGGGGGTCCGGGCTCCCGTGGCTCCGCCCGGGCTGCCCGGTAGGCCCCGAACAAGGTCGGAAACCAAGAATTCCATGGAAAATGGTGTGGGTGTCCAAAATTCGTGAAACTTTCCAGTTTGGTCCCACATATGGTGGGTAAGATTGCTGCAAAAAATCGCTCAAAAATTCCATCTCTAGGTTGGTGAACCAGGGGTGGGGCTGGGTGGTGCAAGGACTTGGACTTGCGCGGGCAAGTTCTAGAGAATCCAAGAATTCCATGAAAGATGGTGTGGGTGTCCAAAATTCGTGAAAGTTTCCAGTTTGGCCCCTCATATGGTGGGCAAGATTGCTGCAAAAAATCGCGGGAAAATTCCATCTCTAGGTCGGTGAACCAGGGGTGGGGCACGGTGGTGCAAGGACTTGGACTTGTCAGGACTTGCCCGGGCAAGGTCCAGCACTGTCCAAAAACTTGTCCTCCGTACCAAAATGAAAACCGCCTGTTACATTTGCGTTTTTGTGGGTGTTCTCACTCATATACATCCCCCCACACATGTTGGGGGGTCCGGGCTCCCGTGGCTCCGCCCGGCCCGCCCGGTAGGCCCCGAACAAGGTCGGAAACCAAGAATTCCATGGAAAATGGTGTGGGTGTCCAAAATTCGTGAAACTTTCCAGTTTAGGCCCTCATATGGTGGGCAAGATTGCTGCAAAAAATCGCACGAAAATTCCATCTCTAGGTCGGTGAACCAGGGGTGGGGCTGGGTGGTCAAGGACTTGGACTTGCGCGGGCAAGTTCTAGAGAAACCAAGAATTCCATGAAAGATGGTGTGGGTGTCCAAAATTCGTGAAACTTTCCAGTTTGGCCCCTCATATGGTGGGCAAGAATGCTGCAAAAAATCGAGCGAAAATTCCATCTCTAGGTCGGTGAACCAGGGGTGGTGCACGGTGGTGCAAGGACTTGGACTTGCCAGGACTTGCCCGGGTAAGGTCCAGCACTGTCCAAAAACTTGTCCTCCGTACCAAAATAAAAACCGCCCGTTACATTTGCGTTTTTGTGGGTGTTCTCACTCATACACATCCCCACACACATGTTGGGGGGTCCGGGCCCCTCTGGCTCCGCCCGGGCCGCCCGGTAGGCCCCAAACAAATTTGGAAACCAAGAATTAAATGAAAAATGGTGTGGGTGTCCAAAATTCGTGAAACTTTCCAGTTTGGGCCCTCGTATGGTGGGCAAGATTGCTGCAAAAAATCGCGCGAAAATTCCAACTCTAGGTCGGTGAACCAGGGGTGGGGCACGGTGGTGCAAGGACTTCGACTTGCCAGGACTTGCCCGTGCAAGGTCCAGCACTGTCCAAAAACTTGTCCTCCGTACCAAAATGAAAACCGACTGTTACATTTGCGTTTTTGTGGGTGTTCTCACTCATACACATCCCCCCACACATGTTGGGGGGTCCGGGCTCCCGTGGCTCCGCCCGGTAGGCCTCGAAAAAGGTCGGAAACCAAGAATTTAATGAAAAATGGTGTGGGTGTCCAGAATTCCTGAAACTTTCCAGTTTGGGCCCTCATATGGTGGGAAAGATTGCTGCAAAAAATCGCGCGAAAAGTCCATCTCTAGATCGGTGACCCAGGGGTGGGGCTGGGTGGTGCAAGGACTTGGACTTGCGCGGGCAAGTTCTAGAGAAACCAAGAATTCCATGAAAGATGGTGTGTGTGTCCAAAATTCGTGAACCTTTCCAGTTTGGGCCCTCATATGGTGGGCAAGATTGCTGGAAAAAATCGCGCGAAAATTCCATCTCTAGGTCGGTGAACCAGGGGTGGGGCTGGGTGGTGCAAGGACTTGGACTTACGCGGGCAAGTTCTAGAGAAACCAAGAATTCCATGAAAGATGGTGTGGGTGTCCAAAATTCGTGAAACTTTCCAGTTTGGCCCCTCATGTGGTGGGCAAGAATGCTGCAAAAAATCGTGCGAAAATTCCATCTCTAGGTCGGTGAACCAGGGGTGGGGCTGGGTGGTGCAAGGACTTGGACTTGCGCGGGCATGTTCTAGAGAAACCAAGAATTCCATGAAAGATGGTGTGGGTGTCCAAAATTTGTGAAACTTTCCAGTTTGGCCCCTCATATGGTGGGCAAGAATGCTGCAAAAAATCGCACGAAAATTCCATCTCTAGGTTGGTGAACCAGGGGTGGGGCTGGGTGGTGCAAGGACTTGGACTTGCGCGGGCAAGTTCTAGAGAATCCAAGAATTCCATGAAAGATGGTGTGGGTGTCCAAAATTCGTGAAAGCTTCCAGTTTGGCCCCTCATATGGTGGGCAAGATTGCTGCAAAAAATCGCGGGAAAATTCCATCTCTAGGTCGGTGAACCAGGGGTGGGGCACGGTGATGCAAGGACTTGGACTTGTCAGGACTTGCCCGGGCAAGGTCCAGCACTGTCCAAAAACTTGTCCTCCGTACCAAAATGAAAACCGACTGTTACATTTGCGTTTTTGTGGGTGTTCTCACTCATATACATCCCCCCACACATGTTGGGGGGTCCGGGCTCCCGTGGCTCCGCCCGGGCCGCCCCGAACAAGGTCGGAAACCAGGAATTCCATGGAAAATGGTGTGGGTGTCCAAAATTCGTGAAACTTTCCAGTTTGGGCCCTCATATGGTGGGCAAGATTGCTGCAAAAAATTGCGCGAAAATTCCATCTCTAGCTCGGTGAACCAGGGGTGGGGTAGGGTGGTGCAAGGACTTGGACTTGCGCGGGCAAGTTCTAGAGAATCCAAGAATTCCATGAAAGATGGTGTGGGTGTCCAAAATTCGTGAAAGTTTCCAGTTTGGCCCCTCATATGGTGGGCAAGATTGCTGCAAAAAATCGCGGGAAAATTCCATCTCTAGGTCGGTGAACCAGGGGTGGGGCACGGTGATGCAAGGACTTGGACTTGTCAGGACTTGCCCGGGCAAGGTCCAGCACTGTCCAAAAACTTGTCCTCCGTACCAAAATGAAAACCGACTGTTACATTTGCGTTTTTGTGGGTGTTCTCACTCATACACATCCCCCCACACATGTTGGGGGGTCCGGGCTCCCGTGGCTCCGCCCGGTAGGCCCCGAACAAGGTTGGAAACCAAGAATTCCATGGAAAATGGTGTGGGTGTCCAAAATTCGTGAAACTTTTCAGTTTTGCCCCTCATATGGTGGGCAAGAATGCTACAAAAAATCGCGGGAAAATTCCACCTCTAGGTCGGTGAACCAGGGGTGGGGCACGGTGGTGCAAGGACTTGTACTTGCCAAGACTTGCCCGAGCAAGGTCCAGCACTGTTCAAAAACTATTCCACCGTTCCAAAATGAAAACCGCCCGTTACATTTGCGTTTTTGTGGGTGTTCTCACTGATACACATCCCCCCACACATGTTGGGGGGTACGGGCTCCCGTGGCTCAGCCCGGGCCGCCCGGTAGGCCCCGAACAAGGTCGGAAACCAAGAATTCCATGAAAAATGGTGTGGGTGTCCACAATTCGTGAAACTTTCCAGTTTGGGCCCTCATATGATGGGCAAGATTGCTGCAAAAAATCGCACGAAAATTCCATCTCTAGGTTGGTGAACCAGGGGTGGGGCTGGGTGGTGCAAGGACTTGGACTTGCGCGGGCAAGTTCTAGAGAATCCAAGAATTCCATGAAAGAAGGTGTGGGTGTCCAAAATTCGTGAAAGTTTCCAGTTTGGCCCCTCATATGGTGGGCAAGATTGCTGCAAAAAATCGCGGGAAAATTCCATCTCTAGGTCGGTGAACCAGGGGTGGGGCACGGTGATGCAAGGACTTGGACTTGTCAGGACTTGCCCGGGCAAGGTCCAGCACTGTCCAAAAACTTGTCCTCCGTACCAAAATGAAAACCGACTGTTACATTTGCGTTTTTGTGGGTGTTCTCACTCATATACATCCCCCCACACATGTTGGGGGGTCCGGGCTCCCGTGGCTCCGCCCGGGCCGCCCGGTAGGCCCCGAACAAGGTCGGAAACCAAGAATTCCATGGAAAATGGTGTGGGTGTCCAAAATTCGTGAAACTTTCCAGTTTGGGCCCTCATATGGTGGGCAAGATTGCTGCAAAAAATCGCGCGAAAATTCCATCTCTAGGTCGGTGAACCAGGGGTGGGGTAGGGTGGTGCAAGGACTTGGACTTGCGCGGGCAAGTTCTAGAGAATCCAAGAATTCCATGAAAGATGGTGTGGGTGTCCAAAATTCGTGAAAGTTTCCAGTTTGGCCCCTCATATGGTGGGCAAGATTGCTGGAAAAAATCGCGCGAAAATTTCATCTCTAGGTCGGTGAACCAGGGGTGGGGCACGGTGGTGCAAGGACTTGGACTTGTCAGGACTTGCCCTGGCAAGGTCCAGCACTGTCCAAAAACTTGTCCTCCGTACCAAAATGAAAACCGCCTTTTACATTTTCGTTTTTGTGGGTGTTCTCACTCATACACATCTCCCCACACATGTTGGGGGGTCCGGGCTCCCGTGGCTCCGCCCGGGCTGCCCGGTAGGCCCCGAACAAGGTCGGAAACCAAGAATTCCATGGAAAATGGTGTGGGTGTCCAAAATTCGTGAAACTTTCCAGTTTGGTCCCACATATGGTGGGTAAGATTGCTGCAAAAAATCGCTCAAAAATTCCATCTCTAGGTTGGTGAACCAGGGGTGGGGCTGGGTGGTGCAAGGACTTGGACTTGCGCGGGCAAGTTCTAGAGAATCCAAGAATTCCATGAAAGATGGTGTGGGTGTCCAAAATTCGTGAAAGTTTCCAGTTTGGCCCCTCATATGGTGGGCAAGATTGCTGCAAAAAATCGCGGGAAAATTCCATCTCTAGGTCGGTGAACCAGGGGTGGGGCACGGTGGTGCAAGGACTTGGACTTGTCAGGACTTGCCCGGGCAAGGTCCAGCACTGTCCAAAAACTTGTCCTCCGTACCAAAATGAAAACCGCCTGTTACATTTGCGTTTTTGTGGGTGTTCTCACTCATATACATCCCCCCACACATGTTGGGGGGTCCGGGCTCCCGTGGCTCCGCCCGGCCCGCCCGGTAGGCCCCGAACAAGGTCGGAAACCAAGAATTCCATGGAAAATGGTGTGGGTGTCCAAAATTCGTGAAACTTTCCAGTTTAGGCCCTCATATGGTGGGCAAGATTGCTGCAAAAAATCGCACGAAAATTCCATCTCTAGGTCGGTGAACCAGGGGTGGGGCTGGGTGGTCAAGGACTTGGACTTGCGCGGGCAAGTTCTAGAGAAACCAAGAATTCCATGAAAGATGGTGTGGGTGTCCAAAATTCGTGAAACTTTCCAGTTTGGCCCCTCATATGGTGGGCAAGAATGCTGCAAAAAATCGAGCGAAAATTCCATCTCTAGGTCGGTGAACCAGGGGTGGTGCACGGTGGTGCAAGGACTTGGACTTGCCAGGACTTGCCCGGGTAAGGTCCAGCACTGTCCAAAAACTTGTCCTCCGTACCAAAATAAAAACCGCCCGTTACATTTGCGTTTTTGTGGGTGTTCTCACTCATACACATCCCCACACACATGTTGGGGGGTCCGGGCCCCTCTGGCTCCGCCCGGGCCGCCCGGTAGGCCCCAA
Source organism: Mimosa bimucronata (assembly GCA_037074515.1). Lineage (NCBI taxonomy): Eukaryota > Viridiplantae > Streptophyta > Magnoliopsida > Fabales > Fabaceae > Mimosa > Mimosa bimucronata. The sequence continues at coordinate 11,702,075 of CM073441.1, forward strand.
ACAAATTTGGAAACCAAGAATTAAATGAAAAATGGTGTGGGTGTCCAAAATTCGTGAAACTTTCCAGTTTGGGCCCTCGTATGGTGGGCAAGATTGCTGCAAAAAATCGCGCGAAAATTCCAACTCTAGGTCGGTGAACCAGGGGTGGGGCACGGTGGTGCAAGGACTTCGACTTGCCAGGACTTGCCCGTGCAAGGTCCAGCACTGTCCAAAAACTTGTCCTCCGTACCAAAATGAAAACCGACTGTTACATTTGCGTTTTTGTGGGTGTTCTCACTCATACACATCCCCCCACACATGTTGGGGGGTCCGGGCTCCCGTGGCTCCGCCCGGTAGGCCTCGAAAAAGGTCGGAAACCAAGAATTTAATGAAAAATGGTGTGGGTGTCCAGAATTCCTGAAACTTTCCAGTTTGGGCCCTCATATGGTGGGAAAGATTGCTGCAAAAAATCGCGCGAAAAGTCCATCTCTAGATCGGTGACCCAGGGGTGGGGCTGGGTGGTGCAAGGACTTGGACTTGCGCGGGCAAGTTCTAGAGAAACCAAGAATTCCATGAAAGATGGTGTGTGTGTCCAAAATTCGTGAACCTTTCCAGTTTGGGCCCTCATATGGTGGGCAAGATTGCTGGAAAAAATCGCGCGAAAATTCCATCTCTAGGTCGGTGAACCAGGGGTGGGGCTGGGTGGTGCAAGGACTTGGACTTACGCGGGCAAGTTCTAGAGAAACCAAGAATTCCATGAAAGATGGTGTGGGTGTCCAAAATTCGTGAAACTTTCCAGTTTGGCCCCTCATGTGGTGGGCAAGAATGCTGCAAAAAATCGTGCGAAAATTCCATCTCTAGGTCGGTGAACCAGGGGTGGGGCTGGGTGGTGCAAGGACTTGGACTTGCGCGGGCATGTTCTAGAGAAACCAAGAATTCCATGAAAGATGGTGTGGGTGTCCAAAATTTGTGAAACTTTCCAGTTTGGCCCCTCATATGGTGGGCAAGAATGCTGCAAAAAATCGCACGAAAATTCCATCTCTAGGTTGGTGAACCAGGGGTGGGGCTGGGTGGTGCAAGGACTTGGACTTGCGCGGGCAAGTTCTAGAGAATCCAAGAATTCCATGAAAGATGGTGTGGGTGTCCAAAATTCGTGAAAGCTTCCAGTTTGGCCCCTCATATGGTGGGCAAGATTGCTGCAAAAAATCGCGGGAAAATTCCATCTCTAGGTCGGTGAACCAGGGGTGGGGCACGGTGATGCAAGGACTTGGACTTGTCAGGACTTGCCCGGGCAAGGTCCAGCACTGTCCAAAAACTTGTCCTCCGTACCAAAATGAAAACCGACTGTTACATTTGCGTTTTTGTGGGTGTTCTCACTCATATACATCCCCCCACACATGTTGGGGGGTCCGGGCTCCCGTGGCTCCGCCCGGGCCGCCCCGAACAAGGTCGGAAACCAGGAATTCCATGGAAAATGGTGTGGGTGTCCAAAATTCGTGAAACTTTCCAGTTTGGGCCCTCATATGGTGGGCAAGATTGCTGCAAAAAATTGCGCGAAAATTCCATCTCTAGCTCGGTGAACCAGGGGTGGGGTAGGGTGGTGCAAGGACTTGGACTTGCGCGGGCAAGTTCTAGAGAATCCAAGAATTCCATGAAAGATGGTGTGGGTGTCCAAAATTCGTGAAAGTTTCCAGTTTGGCCCCTCATATGGTGGGCAAGATTGCTGCAAAAAATCGCGGGAAAATTCCATCTCTAGGTCGGTGAACCAGGGGTGGGGCACGGTGATGCAAGGACTTGGACTTGTCAGGACTTGCCCGGGCAAGGTCCAGCACTGTCCAAAAACTTGTCCTCCGTACCAAAATGAAAACCGACTGTTACATTTGCGTTTTTGTGGGTGTTCTCACTCATACACATCCCCCCACACATGTTGGGGGGTCCGGGCTCCCGTGGCTCCGCCCGGTAGGCCCCGAACAAGGTTGGAAACCAAGAATTCCATGGAAAATGGTGTGGGTGTCCAAAATTCGTGAAACTTTTCAGTTTTGCCCCTCATATGGTGGGCAAGAATGCTACAAAAAATCGCGGGAAAATTCCACCTCTAGGTCGGTGAACCAGGGGTGGGGCACGGTGGTGCAAGGACTTGTACTTGCCAAGACTTGCCCGAGCAAGGTCCAGCACTGTTCAAAAACTATTCCACCGTTCCAAAATGAAAACCGCCCGTTACATTTGCGTTTTTGTGGGTGTTCTCACTGATACACATCCCCCCACACATGTTGGGGGGTACGGGCTCCCGTGGCTCAGCCCGGGCCGCCCGGTAGGCCCCGAACAAGGTCGGAAACCAAGAATTCCATGAAAAATGGTGTGGGTGTCCACAATTCGTGAAACTTTCCAGTTTGGGCCCTCATATAGTGGGCAAGATTGCTACAAAAAATCGCACAAAAATTCCATCTCTAGGTTGGTGAACCAGGGGTGGGGCTGGGTGGTGCAAGGACTTGGACTTGCGCGGGCAAGTTCTAGAGAATCCAAGAATTCCATGAAAGATGGTGTGGGTGTCCAAAATTTGTGAACGTTTCCAGTTTGGCCCCTCATATGGTGGGCAAGATTGCTGCAAAAAATCGCGGGAAAATTCCATCTCTAGGTCGGTGAACCAGGGGTGGGGCACGGTGATGCAAGGACTTGGACTTGTCAGGACTTGCCCGGGCAAGGTCCAGCACTGTCCAAAAACTTGTCCTCCGTACCAAAATGAAAACCGACTGTTACATTTGCGTTTTTGTGGGTGTTCTCACTCATACACATCCCCCCACACATGTTGGGGGGTCCGGGCTCCCGTAGCTCCGCCCGGTAGGCCCCGAACAAGGTTGGAAACCAAGAATTCGATGGAAAATGGTGTGGGTGTCCAAAATTCGTGAAACTTTTCAGTTTTGGCCCTCATAATGTGGGCAAGATTGCTGGAAGAAATCGTGCGAAAATTCCATCTCTAGGTCGGTGAACCAGGGGTGGGGCTGGGTGGTCAAGGACTTGGACTTGCGCGGGCAAGTTCTAGAGAATCCAAGAATTCCATGAAAGATGGTGTGGGTATCCAAAATTCGTGAAAGTTTCCAGTTTGGCCCCTCATATGGTGGGCAAGATTGCTGCAAAAAATCGCGGGAAAATTCCATCTCTAGGTCGGTGAACCAGGGGTGGGGCACGGTGGTGCAAGGACTTGGACTTGTCAGGACTTGCCCGGGCAAGGTCCAGCACTGTCCAAAAACTTGTCCTCCGTACCAAAATGAAAACCGACTGTTACATTTGCGTTTTTGTGGGTGTTCTCACTCATACACATCCCCCCACACATGTTGGGGGGTCCGGGCTCCCGTAGCTCCGCCCGGTAGGCCCCGAACAAGGTCGGAAACCAGGAATTCCATGGAAAATGGTGTGGGTGTCCAAAATTCGTGAAACTTTCCAGTTTGGGTCCTCATATGGTGGGCAAGATTGCTGCAAAAAATTGCGCGAAAATTCCATCTCTAGCTCGGTGAACCAGGGGTGGGGTAGGGTGGTGCAAGGACTTGGACTTGCGCGGGCAAGTTCTAGAGAATCCAAGAATTCCATGAAAGATGGTGTGGGTGTCCAAAATTCGTGAAAGTTTCCAGTTTGGCCCCTCATGTGGTGGGCAAGAATGCTGCAAAAAATCGTACGAAAATTCCATCTCTAGGTCGGTGAACCAGGGGTGGGGCACGGTGGTGCAAGGACTTGGACTTGCCAGGACTTGCCCGGGCAAGGTCCAGCACTGTCCAAAAACTTGTCCTCCGTACCAAAATGAAAACAGCCTTTTACATTTGCGTTTTTGTGGGTGTTCTGACTCATACACATCCCCCCACACATGTTGGGGGGTCCGGGCTCCCGTGGCTCCGCCCGGGCCGCCCGGTAGGCCCCGAACAATGTCGGAAACCAAGAATTCCATGGAAAATGGTGTGGGTGTCCAAAATTCGTGAAACTTTCCAGTTTGGGCCCTCATATGGTGGGCAAGATTGCTGCAAAAAATCGGGCGAAAAGTCCATCTCTAGGTCGGTGACCCAGGGGTGGGGCTGGGTGGTGCAAGGACTTGGACTTGCGCGGGCAAGTTCTAGAGAAACCAAGAATTCCATGAAAGATGGTGTGGGTGTCCAAAATTCGTGAAACTTTCCAGTTTGGGCCCTCATATGGTGGGCAAGATTGCTGCAAAAAATCGCGCGAAAATTCCATCTCTAGGTCGGTGAACCAGGGGTGGGGCTGGGTGGTGCAAGGACTTGGACTTGCGCGGGCAAGTTCTAGAGAAACCAAGAATTCCATGAAAGATGGTGTGGGTGTCCAAAATTCGTGAAACTTTCCAGTTTGGCCCCTCATGTGGTGGGCAAGAATGCTGCAAAAAATCGTACGAAAATTCCATCTCTAGGTCGGTGAACCAGGGGTGGGGCTGGGTGGTGCAAGGACTTGGACTTGCGCGGGCATGTTCTAGAGAAACCAAGAATTCCATGAAAGATGGTGTGGGTGTCCAAAATTTGTGAAACTTTCCAGTTTGGGTCCTCATATGGTGGGCAAGATTGCTGCAAAAAATCGCGCGAAAATTCCATCTCTAGGTCGGTGAACCAGGGGTGGGGCACAGTGGTGCAAGGACTTGGACTTGCCAGGACTTGCCCGGGCAAGGTCCAGCACTGTCCAAAAACTTGTCCTCCGTGCCAAAATGAAAACCGCCCGTTACATTTGCGTTTTTGTGGGTGTTCTCACTCATACACATCCCCCCACACATGTTGGGGGGTCCGGGCTCCCGTGGCTCCGCCCGGTAGGCCCCGAACAAGGTCGGAAACCAAGAATTCCATGGAAAATGGTGTGGGTGTCCAACATTCGTGAAACTTTCCAGTTTGGTCCCTCATATGGTGGGCAAGATTACTGCAAAAAATCGCGCGAAAATTCCATCTCTAGGTTGGTGACCCAGGGGTAGGGCTGGGTGGTGCAAGGACTTGGACTTGCGTGGGCAAGTTCTATAGAAACCAAGAATTCCATGAAAGATGGTGTGGGTGTCCAAAATTCGTGAAACTTTCCAGTTTGGGCCCTCATATGGTGGGCAAGATTGATGCAAAAAATCGCGCGAAAATTCCATCTCTAGGTCGGTGAACCAGGGGTGGGGCTGGGTGGTGCAAGGACTTGGACTTGCGCGGGCAAGTTCTAGAGAAACCAAGAATTCCATGAAAGATGGTGTGGGTGTCCAAAATTCGTGAAACTTTCCAGTTTGGCCCCTCATGTGGTGGGCAAGAATGCTGCAAAAAATCGCGCAAAAATTCCATCTCTAGGTCGGTGAACCAGGGGTGGGGCTTGGTGGTGCAAGGACTTGGACTTGAGCGGGCAAGTTCTAGAGAAACCAAGAATTCCATGAAAGATGGTGTGGGTGTCCAAAATTCGTGAAACTTTCTAGTTTGGGCCCTCATATGGTGGGCAAGATTGCTGCAAAAAATCGCGCGAAAATTGCATCTCTAGGTCGGTGAACCAGGGGTGGGGCTGGGTGGTGCAAGGACTTGGACTTGCGCGGGCAAGTTCTAGAGAAACCAAGAATTCCATGAAAGATGGTGTGGGTGTCCAAAATTCGTGAAACTTTCCAGTTTGGCCCCTCATATGGTGGCCAAGATTGCTGCAAAAAATCGAGCGAAAATTCCATCTCTAGGTCGGTCAACCAGGGGTGGTGCACGGTGGTGCAAGGACTTGGACTTGCCAGGACTTGCCCGGGCAAGGTCCAGCACTGTCCAAAAACTTGTCCTCCGTACCAAAATAAAAACCGCCCGTTACATTTGCGTTTTTGTGGGTGTTCTCACTCATACACATCCCCACACACATGTTGGGGGGTCCGGGCCCCTGTGGCTCCGCCCGGGCCGCCCGGTAGGCCCCAAACAAGGTCGGAAACCAAGAATTAAATGAAAAATGGTGTGGGTGTCCAAAATTCGTGAAACTTTCCAGTTTGGGCCCTCGTATGGTGGGCAAGATTGCTGCAAAAAATCGCGCGAAAATTCCAACTCTAGGTCGGTGAACCAGGGGTGGGGCACGGTGGTGCAAGGACTTGGACTTGCCAGGACTTGCCCGTGCAAGGTCCAGCACTGTCCAAAAACTTGTCCTCCGTACCAAAATGAAAACCGACTGTTACATTTGCGTTTTTGTGGGTGTTCTCACTCATACACATCCCCCCACACATGTTGGGGGGTCCAGGCTCCCGTGGCTCCGCCCGTTAGGCCTCGAAAAAGGTCGGAAACCAAGAATTTAATGAAAAATGGTGTGGGTGTCCAGAATTCGTGAAACTTTCCAGTTTGGGCCCTCATATGGTGGCCAAGATTGCTGAAAAAAATCGCACGAAAATTCCATCTCTAGGTCGGTGAACCAGGGGTGGGGCACGGTGGTGCAAGGACTTGGACTTGCCAGGACTTGCCCGGGCAAGGTCCAGCACTGTCCAAAAACTTGTCCTCGGAACCAAAATAAAAACCGCCCGTTACATTTGCGTTTTTGTGGGTGTTCTCACTCATACACATCCCCCCACACATGTTGGGGGGTCCAGGCTCCCGTGGCTCCGCCCGGTAGGCCCCGAACAAGGTTGGAAACCAAGAATTCCATGGAAAATGGTGTGGGTGTCCAAAATTCGTGAAACTTTCCAGTTTGGGCCCTCATATGGTGGGTAAGATTGCTGCAAAAAATCGTGCGAAAAGTCCATCTCTCGGTCGGTGACCCAGGGGTGGGGCTGGGTGGTGCAAGGACTTGGACTTGCCAGGACTTGCCCGGGCAAGGTCCAGCACTGTCCAAAAACTTGTCCTCGGAACCACAATAAAAACCGCCCGTTACATTTGCGTTTTTGTGGGTGTTCTCACTCATACACATCCCCCCACACATGTTGGGGGGTCCGGGCTCCCGTGGCTCCGCCCGGGCCGCCCGGCAGGCCCCGAACAAGGTCAGAAACCAAGAATTCCATGGAAAATGGTGTGGGTGTCCAAAATTCGTGAAACTTTCCAGTTTGGGCCCTCATATGGTGGGTAAGATTGCTGCAAAAAATTGCACAAAAATTCCATCTCTAGGTCGGTGAACCAGGGGTGGGGCTGGGTGGTGCAAGTACTTGGACTTGCGCGGACAAGTTCTAAAGAAACCAAGAATTCCATGAAAGATGGTGTGGGTGTCCAAAATTCGTGAAACTTTCCAGTTTGGCCCCTCATATGGTGGCCAAGATTGCTGCAAAAAATCGAGCGAAAATTCCATCTCTAGGTCGGTCAACCAGGGGTGGTGCACGGAGGTGCAAGGACTTGGACTTGCCAGGACTTGCCCGGGCAAGGTCCAGCACTGTCCAAAAACTTGTCCTCCGTACCAAAATAAAAACCGCCCGTTACATTTGCGTTTTTGTGGGTGTTCTCACTCATACACATCCCCACACACATGTTGGGGGGTCCGGGCCCCTGTGGCTCCGCCCGGGCCGCCCGGTAGGCCCCAAACAAGGTCGGAAACCAAGAATTAAATGAAAAATGGTGTGGGTGTCCAAAATTCGTGAAACTTTCCAGTTTGGGCCCTCGTATGGTGGGCAAGATTGCTGCAAAAAATCGCGCGAAAATTCCAACTCTAGGTCGGTGAACCAGGGGTGGGGCACGGTGGTGCAAGGACTTGGACTTGCCAGGACTTGCCCGTGCAAGGTCCAGCACTGTCCAAAAACTTGTCCTCCGTACCAAAATGAAAACCGACTGTTACATTTGCGTTTTTGTGGGTGTTCTCACTCATACACATCCCCCCACACATGTTGGGGGGTCCAGGCTCCCGTGGCTCCGCCCGTTAGGCCTCGAAAAAGGTCGGAAACCAAGAATTTAATGAAAAATGGTGTGGGTGTCCAGAATTCGTGAAACTTTCCAGTTTGGGCCCTCATATGGTGGCCAAGATTGCTGAAAAAAATCGCACGAAAATTCCATCTCTAGGTCGGTGAACCAGGGGTGGGGCACGGTGGTGCAAGGACTTGGACTTGCCAGGACTTGCCCGGGCAAGGTCCAGCACTGTCCAAAAACTTGTCCTCGGAACCAAAATAAAAACCGCCCGTTACATTTGCGTTTTTGTGGGTGTTCTCACTCATACACATCCCCCCACACATGTTGGGGGGTCCAGGCTCCCGTGGCTCCGCCCGGTAGGCCCCGAACAAGGTTGGAAACCAAGAATTCCATGGAAAATGGTGTGGGTGTCCAAAATTCGTGAAACTTTCCAGTTTGGGCCCTCATATGGTGGGTAAGATTGCTGCAAAAAATCGTGCGAAAAGTCCATCTCTCGGTCGGTGACCCAGGGGTGGGGCTGGGTGGTGCAAGGACTTGGACTTGCCAGGACTTGCCCGGGCAAGGTCCAGCACTGTCCAAAAACTTGTCCTCGGAACCACAATAAAAACCGCCCGTTACATTTGCGTTTTTGTGGGTGTTCTCACTCATACACATCCCCCCACACATGTTGGGGGGTCCGGGCTCCCGTGGCTCCGCCCGGGCCGCCCGGCAGGCCCCGAACAGGGTCAGAAACCAAGAATTCCATGGAAAATGGTGTGGGTGTCCAAAATTCGTGAAACTTTCCAGTTTGGGCCCTCATATGGTGGGTAAGATTGCTACAAAAAATCGCACGAAAATTCCATCTCTAGGTTGGTGAACCAGGGGTGGGGCTGGGTGGTGCAAGGACTTGGACTTGCGCGGGCAAGTTCTAGAGAAACCAAGAATTCCATGAAGGATGGTGTGGGTGTCCAAAATTCGTGAAACTTTCCATTTTGGCCCCTCATATGGTGGGCAAGAATGCTGCAAAAAATCGCGCGAAAATTCCATCTCTAGGTCGGTGAACCAGGGGTGGGGCACGGTGGTGCAAGGACTTGGACTTGCCAGGACTTGCCCGGGCAAGGTCCAGCACTGTCCAAAAACTTGTCCTCCGAAACAAAATGAAAACCGCTCGTTACATTTGCGCTTTTGTGGGTGTTCTCACTCATATACATCCCCCCACACATGTTGGGGGGTCCGGGCTCCAGTGGCTCCGCCCGGGCCGCCCGGTAGGCCTCGAACAAGGTCGGAAACCAAGAATTCCAGGGAAAATGGTGTGGGTGTCCAAATTTCGTGAAACTTTCCAGTTTGGGCCCTCATATGGTGGGCAAGATTGCTGCAAAAAATCGCGCGAAAATTCCATCTCTAAGTCGGTGAACCAGGGGTGGGGCTGGGTGGTGCAAGGACTTGGACTTGCGCGGGCAAGTTCTAGAGAAACCAAGAATTCCATGAAAAATGGTGTGGGTGTCCAAAATTCGTGAAACTTTCCAGTTTGGGCCCTCATATGGTGGGCAAGATTGCTACAAAAAATCGCGCGAAAATTCCATCTCTAGGTCGGTGAACCAAGGGTGGGGCTGGGTGGTGCAAGGACTTGGACTTGCGCGGGCAAGTTCTAGAGATATCGAGAATTCCATGAAAGATGGTGTGGGTGTCCAAAATTCGTGAAACTATCCAGTTTGGCCCCTCATATGGTGGGCAAGAATGCTACAAAAAATCGCGCGAAAATTCCTTATCTAGGTCAGTGAACCAGGGGTGGGGCACGGTGGTTCAAGGACTTGGACTTGCCAGGACTTGCCCGGGCAAGGTCCAGCACTGTCCAAAAACTTGTCCTCCGTACCAAAATGAAAACCGCCCGGTACATTTGCGTTTTTGTGGGTGTTCTCACTCATACACATCCCCCCACACATGTTGGGGGGTCCGGGCTCCCGTGGCTCCGCCCGGTAGGCCCCGAACAAGGTCGGAAACCAAGAATTCCATGGAAAATGGTGTGGGTGTCCAAAATTCGGGAAACTTTCCAGTTTGGGCCCTCATATGGTGGGCAAGATTGCTAGAAAAAATCGCGCGAAAATTCCATCTCTAGGTTGGTGACCCAGGGGTAGGGCTGGGTGGTGCAAGGACTTGGACTTGCGCGGGCAAGTTCTAGAGAAACCAAGAATTCCATGAAAGATGGTGTGGGTGTCCAAAATTCGTGAAACTTTCCAGTTTGGCCCCTCATATGGTGGGCAAGAATGCTACAAAAAATCGCGCGAAAATTCCTTATCTAGGTCAGTGAACCAGGGGTGGGGCACGGTGGTTCAAGGACTTGGACTTGCCAGGACTTGCCCGGGCAAGGTCCAGCACTGTCCAAAAACTTGTCACCCGTACCAAAATGAAAACCGCCCTTTACATTTGCGTTTTTGTGGGTGTTCTCACTCATACACATCCCCCCACACATGTTGGGGGGTCCGGGCTCCCGTGGCTCCGCCCGGGCCGCCCGGCAGGCCCCGAACAAGGTCAGAAACCAAGAATTCCATGGAAAATGGTGTGGGTGTCCAAAATTCGTGAAACTTTCCAGTTTGGGCCCTCATATGGTGGGTAAGATTGCTGCAAAAAATCGCACAAAAATTCCATCTCTAGGTCGGTGAACCAGGGGTGGGGCTGGGTGGTGCAAGGACTTGGACTTGCGCGGGCAAGTTTTAGAGAAACCAAGAATTCCATGAAAGATGGTGTGAGTGTCCAAAATTCGTGAAACTTTCCAGTTTGGCCCCTCATATGGTGGGCAAGATTGCTGCAAAAAATCGCGCGAAAATTCCATCTCTAGGTCGGTGAACCAGGGGTGGGGCAGGGTGTTGCAAGGACTTGGACTTGCGCGGGCAAGTTCTAGAGAAACCAAGAATTCCATGAAAGATGGTGTGGGTGTCCAAAATTCGTGAAACTTTCCATTTTGGCCCCTCATATGGTGGGCAAGAATGCTGCAAAAAATCGCGCGAAAATTCCATCTCTAGGTCGGTGAACCAGGGGTGGGGCACGGTGGTGCAAGGACTTGGACTTGCCAGGACTTGCCCGGGCAAGGTCCAGCACTGTCCAAAAACTTGTCCTCCGTGCCAAAATGAAAACCGCCTGTTACATTTGCGTTTTTGTGGGTGTTCTCACTCATACACATCCCCCCACACATGTTGGGGGCTCCGGGCTCCCGTGGCTCCGCCCGGTAGGCCCCGAACAAGGTCGGAAACCAAGAATTCCATGGAAAATGGTGTGGGTGTCCAACATTCGTGAAACTTTCCAGTTTGGGCCCTCATATGGTGGGCAAGATTGCTGCAAAAAAATCGCACAAAAATTCCATCTCTAGGTCGGTGATCCAGGGGTGGGGCAGGTTGTTGCAAGGACTTGGACTTGCGCGGGCAAGTTCTAGAGAAACTAAGAATTCCATGAAAAATGGTGTGGGTGTCCAAAATTCGTGAAACTTTCCAGTTTGGGCCCTCATATGGTGGGCAAGATTGCTGCAAAAAATCGCGGGAAAATTCCATCTGTAGGTCGGTGATCCAGGGGTGGGGCACGGTGGTTCAAGGACTTGGACTTGCCAGGACTTGCCCGGGCAAGGTCCAGCACTGTCCAAAAACTTGTCACCCGTACGAAAATGAAAACCGCCCTTTACATTTGCGTTTTTGTGGGTGTTCTCACTCATACACATCCCCCCACACATGTTGGGGGGTCCGGGCTCCCGTGGCTCCGCCCGGGCCGCCCGGCAGGCCCCGAACAAGGTCAGAAACCAAGAATTCCATGGAAAATGGTGTGGGTGTCCAAAATTCGTGAAACTTTCCAGTTTGGGCCCTCATATGGTGGGTAAGATTGCTGCAAAAAATCGCGCGAAAATTCCATCTCTAAGTCGGTGAACCAGGGGTGGGGCTGGGGGTGCAAGGACTTGGACTTGCGCGGGCAAGTTCTAGAGAAACCAAGAATTCCATGAAAGATGGTGTGGGTGTCCAAAATTCGTGAAACTTTCCAGTGTGGGCCCTCATATGGTGGGGAAGATTGCTGCAAAAAATCGCGCGAAAATTCCATCTCTAGGTCGGTGAACCAGGGGTGGGGCAGGGTGTTGCAAGGACTTGGACTTGCGCGGGCAAGTTCTAGAGAAACCAAGAATTCCATGAAAGATGGTGTGGGTGTCCAAAATTCGTGAAACTTTCCAGTTTGGCCCCTCATATGGTGGGCAAGAATGCTGCAAAAAATCGAGCGAAAATTCCATCTCTAGGTCGGTGAACCAATGGTGGGGCACGGTGGTGCAAGGACTTGGACTTGCCAGGACTTGCCCGGGCAAGGTCCAGCACTGTCCAAAAACTTGTCCTCCGTACCAAAATGAAAACCGCCCGTTACATTTGCGTTTTTGTGGGTGTTCTCACTCATACACATCCCCCCACACATGTTGGGGGGTCCGGGCTCCCGTGGCTCCGCCCGGTAGGCCCCGAACAAGGTCGGAAACCAAGAATTCGATGGAAAATGGTGTGGGTGTCCAAAATTCGTGAAACTTTCCAGTTTGGCCCCTCATATGGTGGGTAAGATTGCTGCAAAAAATCGCGCGAAAATTCCATCTCTAAGTCGGTGAACCAGGGGTGGGGCTGGGGGTGCAAGGACTTGGACTTGCGCGGGCAAGTTCTAGAGAAACCAAGAATTCCATGAAAGATGGTGTGGGTGTCCAAAATTCGTGAAACTTTCCAGTGTGGGCCCTCATATGGTGGGGAAGATTGCTGCAAAAAATCGCGCGAAAATTCCATCTCTAGGTCGGTGAACCAGGGGTGGGGCAGGGTGTTGCAAGGACTTGGACTTGCGCGGGCAAGTTCTAGAGAAACCAAGAATTCCATGAAAGATGGTGTGGGTGTCCAAAATTCGTGAAACTTTCCAGTTTGGCCCCTCATATGGTGGGCAAGAATGCTGCAAAAAATCGAGCGAAAATTCCATCTCTAGGTCGGTGAACCAATGGTGGGGCACGGTGGTGCAAGGACTTGGACTTGCCAGGACTTGCCCGGGCAAGGTCCAGCACTGTCCAAAAACTTGTCCTCCGTACCAAAATGAAAACCGCCCGTTACATTTGCGTTTTTGTGGGTGTTCTCACTCATACACATCCCCCCACACATGTTGGGGGGTCCGGGCTCCCGTGGCTCCGCCCGGTAGGCCCCGAACAAGGTCGGAAACCAAGAATTCGATGGAAAATGGTGTGGGTGTCCAAAATTCGTGAAACTTTCCAGTTTGGCCCCTCATATGGTGGGCAAGATTGCTACAAAAAATCGCGCGAAAATTCCATCTCTAGGTCGGTGAACCAGGGGTGGGGCAGGGTGTTGCAAGGACTTGGACTTGCGCGGGCAAGTTCTAGAGAAACCAAGAATTCCATGAAAGATGGTGTGGGTGTCCAAAATTCGTGAAACTTTCCAGTTTGGCCCCTCATATGGCGGGCAAGAATGCTACAAAAAATCGCACAAAAATTCCATCTCTAGGTCGGTGAACCAGGGGTGGGGCACGGTGGTGCAAGGACTTGGACTTGCCAGGACTTGCCCGGGCAAGGTCCAGCACTGTCCAAAAACTTGTCCTCCGAAACAAAATGAAAACCGCCCGTTACATTTGCGCTTTTGTGGGTGTTCTCACTCATATACATCCCCCCACACATGTTGGGGGGTCCGGGCTCCAGTGGCTCCGCCCGGGCCGCCCGGTAGGCCTCGAACAAGGTCGGAAACCAAGAATTCCAGGGAAAATGGTGTGGGTGTCCAAATTTCGTGAAACTTTCCAGTTTGGGCCCTCATATGGTGGGCAAGATTGCTGCAAAAAATAGCCCGAAAATTCCATCTCTAAGTCGGTGAACCAGGGGTGGGGCTGGGTGGTGCAAGGACTTGGACTTGCGCGGGCAAGTTCTAGAGAAACCAAGAATTCCATGAAAGATGGTGTGGGTGTCCAAAATTCGTGAAACTTTCCAGTTTGGGCCCTCATATGGTGGGGAAGATTGCTGCAAAAAATCGCGCGAAAATTCCATCTCTAGGTCGGTGAACCAGGGGTGGGGCAGGGTGTTGCAAGGACTTGGACTTGCGCGGGCAAGTTCTAGAGAAACCAAGAATTCCATGAAAGATGGTGTGGGTGTCCAAAATTCGTGAAACTTTCCAGTTTGGCCCCTCATATGGTGGGCAACAATGCTGCAAATAATCGCGCGAAAATTCCATCTCTAGGTCGGTGAACCAGGGGTGGGGCTGGGTGGTGCAAGGACTTGGACTTGCGCGGGCAAGTTCTAGAGAAACCAAGAATTCCATGAAATATGGTGTGGGTGTCCAAAATTCGTGAAACTTTCCAGTTTGGCCCCTCATATGGCGGGCAAGAATGCTACAAAAAATCGCACAAAAATTCCATCTCTAGGTCGGTGAACCAGGGGTGGGGCACGGTGGTGCATGGACTTGGACTTGCCAGGACTTGCCCGGGCAAGGTCCAGCACTGTCCAAAAACTTGTCCTCCGAAACAAAATGAAAACCGCCCGTTACATTTGCGCTTTTGTGGGTGTTCTCACTCATATACATCCCCCCACACATGTTGGGGGGTCCGGGCTCCAGTGGCTCCGCCCGGGCCGCCCGGTAGGCCTCGAACAAGGTCGGAAACCAAGAATTCCAGGGAAAATGGTGTGGGTGTCCAAATTTCGTGAAACTTTCCAGTTTGGGCCCTCATATGGTGGGCAAGATTGCTGCAAAAAATAGCATGAAAATTCCATCTCTAAGTCGGTGAACCAGGGGTGGGGCTGGGTGGTGCAAGGACTTGGACTTGCGCGGGCAAGTTCTAGAGAAACCAAGAATTCCATGAAAGATGGTGTGGGTGTCCAAAATTCGTGAAACTTTCCAGTTTGGGCCCTCATATGGTGGGGAAGATTGCTGCAAAAAATCGCGCGAAAATTCCATCTCTAGGTCGGTGAACCAGGGGTGGGGCAGGGTGTTGCAAGGACTTGGACTTGCGCGGGCAAGTTCTAGAGAAACCAAGAATTCCATGAAAGATGGTGTGGGTGTCCAAAATTCGTGAAACTTTCCAGTTTGGCCCCTCATATGGTGGGCAACAATGCTGCAAATAATCGCGCGAAAATTCCATCTCTAGGTCGGTGAACCAGGGGTGGGGCTGGGTGGTGCAAGGACTTGGACTTGCGCGGGCAAGTTCTAGAGAAACCAAGAATTCCATGAAAGATGGTGTGGGTGTCCAAAATTCGTGAAACTTTCCAGTTTTGGCCCTCATATGGTGGGCAAGATTGCTGGAAAAAATCGCGCGAAAATTCCATCTCTAGGTTGGTGACCCAGGGGTAGGGCTGGGTGGTGCAAGGACTTGGACTTGCGCGGGCAAGTTCTAGAGAAACCAAGAATTCCATGAAAGATGGTGTGGGTGTCCAAAATTCGTGAAACTTTCCAGTTTGGCCCCTCATATGGTGGGCAAGAATGCTGCAAAAAATCGAGCGAAAATTCCATCTCTAGGTCGGTGAACCAATTGTGGGGCACGGTGGTGCAAGGACTTGGACTTGCCACGACTTGCCCGGGCAAGGTCCAGCACTGTCCAAAAACTTGTCCTCCGTACCAAAATGAAAACCGCAAGTTACATTTGCGTTTTTGTGGGTGTTCTCACTCATACACATCCCCCCACACATGTTGGGGGGTCCGGGCTCCCGTGGCTCCGCCCGGTAGGCCCCGAACAAGGTCGGAAACCAAGAATTCCATGGAAAATGGTGTGGGTGTCCAAAATTCGTGAAACTTTCCAGTTTGGGCCCTCATATGGTGGGCAAGATTGCTGGAAAAAAACGCGCGAAATTTCCATCTCTAGGTTGGTGTCCCAGGGGTAGGGCTGGGTGGTGCAAGGACTTGGACTTGCGCGGGCAAGTTCTAGAGAAACCAAGAATTCCATGAAAGATGGTGTGGGTGTCCAAAATTCGTGAAACTTTCCAGTTTGGCCCCTCATATGGTGGGCAAGAATGCTGCAAAAAATCGAGCGAAAATTCCATCTCTAGGTCGGTGAACCAATGGTGGGGCACGGTGGTGCAAGGACTTGGACTTGCCAGGACTTGCCCGGGCAAGGTCCAGCACTGTCCAAAAACTTGTCCTCCGTACCAAAATGAAAACCGCCCGTTACATTTGCGTTTTTGTGGTTGTTCTCACTCATACACATCCCCCCACACATGTTGGGGGGTCCGGGCTCCCGTGGCTCCGCCCGGTAGGCCCCGAACAAGGTCGGAAACCAAGAATTCCATGGAAAATGGTGTGGGTGTCCAAAATTCGTGAAACTTTCCAGTTTGGGCCCTCATATGGTGGGCAAGATTGCTCCAAAAAATCGCGCAAAAATTCCATCTCTAGGTTGGTGACCCAGGGGTAGGGCTGGGTGGTGCAAGGACTTGGACTTGCGCGGGCAAGTTCTATAGAAACCAAGAATTCCAAGAAAGATGGTGTGGGTGTCCAAAATTCCTGAAACTTTCCAGTTTGGGCCCTCATATGGTGGGCAAGATTGATGCAAAAAATCGAGCGAAAGTTCTATCTCTAGGTCGGTGAACCAGGGGTGGGGCAGGGTGTTGCAAGGACTTGGACTTACGCGGGCAAGTTCTAGAGAAACCAAGAATTCCATGAAAGATGGTGTGGGTGTCCAAAATTCGTGAAACATTCCAGTTCGGACCCTCATATGGTGGGCAAGATTGCTGCAAAAAAATCCCACGAAAATTCCATCTCTAGGTCGGTGATCCAGGGGTGGGGCAGGGTGTTGCAAGGACTTGGACTTGCGCGGGCAAGTTCTAGAGAAACCAAGAATTCCATGAAAAATGGTGTGGGTGTCCAAAATTCGTGAAACTTTCCAGTTTGGGCCCTCATATGGTGGGCAAGATTGCTGCAAAAAATCGCGTGAAACTTCCATCTCTAGGTCGGTGAACCAGGGGTGGGGCTGGGTGGTGCAAGGACTTGGACTTGCGCGGGCATGTTCTAGAGATATCAAGAATTCCATGAAAGATGGTATGGGTGTCCAAAATTCGTGAAACTTTCCAGTTTGGCCCCTCATATGGTGGGCAAGAATGCTACAAAAAATCGCGCGAAAATTCCATATCTAGGTCGGTGAACCAGGGGTGGGGCACGGTGGTTCAAGGACTTGGACTTGCCCGGGCAAGGTCCAGCACTGTCCAAAAACTTGTCACCCGTACCAAAATGAAAACCGCCCGTTACATTTGCGTTTTTGTGTGTGTTCTCACTCATACACATCCCCCCACACATGTTGGGGGGTCCGGGCTCCCGTGGCTCCGCCCGGGCCGCCCGGTAGGCCCCGAAAAAGGTGAGAAACCAAGAATTCCATGGAAAATGGTGTGGGTGTCCAAAATTCGTGAAACTTTCCAGTTTGGGCCCTCATATGGTGGGTAAGATTGCTGAAAAAAATCGCGCAAAAATTCCATGTCTAGGTCGGTGAACCAGGGGTGGGGCTGGGTGGTGCAAGGACTAGGACTTGCGCGGGCAAGTTCTAGAGAAACCAAGAATTCCATGAAAGATGGTGTGGGTGTCCAAAATTCGTGAAACTTTCCAGTTTGGGCCCTCATATGGTGGGCAACATTCCTGCAAAAAATCGCGTCAAACTTCCATCTCTAGGTCGGTGAACCAGGGGTGGGGCTGGGTGGTGCAAGGACTTGGACTTGCGCGGGCAAGTTCTAGAGATATCAAGAATTCCATGAAAGATGGTATGGGTGTCCAAAATTCGTGAAACTTTCCAGTTTGGCCCCTCATATGGTGGGCAACATTGCTGCAAAAAAATCGACCGAAAATTCCATCTCTAGGTTGGTGAACCAGGGGTGGGGCACGGTGGTGCAAGGACTTGGACTTGCCAGGACTTGCCCGGGCAAGGTCCAGCACTGTCCAAAAACTTGTCCTCCGTACCAAAATGAAAACCGCCCATTACATTTGCGGTTTTGTGGGTGTTCTCACTCATAGACATCCCCCCACACATGTTGGGGGGTCCGGGCTCCCGTGGCTCCGCCCGGGCCGCCCGGTAGGCCGCGAACAAGGTCGGAAACCAAGAATTCCATGGAAAATGGTGTGGGAGTCCAAATTTCGTGAAATTTTCCGGTTTGGGCCCTCATATGGTGGGCAAGATTACTACAAAAAATCACGTGAAAATTCCATCTCTAAGTCGGTGAACCAGGGGTGGGGCTGGGTGGTGCAAGGACTTGGACTTACGCGGGCAAGTTCTAGAGAAACCAAGAATTCCATGAAAGATGGTGTGGGTGTCCAAAATTCGTGAAACTTTCCAGTTTGGGCCCTCATATGGTGGGCAAGATTGCTGGAAAAAAACGCGCGAAATTTCCATCTCTAGGTTGGTGTCCCAGGGGTAGGGCTGGGTGGTGCAAGGACTTGGACTTGCGCGGGCAAGTTCTAGAGAAACCAAGAATTCCATGAAAGATGGTGTGGGTGTCCAAAATTCGTGAAACTTTCCAGTTTGGCCCCTCATATGGTGGGCAAGAATGCTGCAAAAAATCGAGCGAAAATTCCATCTCTAGGTCGGTGAACCAATGGTGGGGCACGGTGGTGCAAGGACTTGGACTTGCCAGGACTTGCCCGGGCAAGGTCCAGCACTGTCCAAAAACTTGTCCTCCGTACCAAAATGAAAACCGCCCGTTACATTTGCGTTTTTGTGGTTGTTCTCACTCATACACATCCCCCCACACATGTTGGGGGGTCCGGGCTCCCGTGGCTCCGCCCGGTAGGCCCCGAACAAGGTCGGAAACCAAGAATTCCATGGAAAATGGTGTGGGTGTCCAAAATTCGTGAAACTTTCCAGTTTGGGCCCTCATATGGTGGGCAAGATTGCTCCAAAAAATCGCGCAAAAATTCCATCTCTAGGTTGGTGACCCAGGGGTAGGGCTGGGTGGTGCAAGGACTTGGACTTGCGCGGGCAAGTTCTATAGAAACCAAGAATTCCAAGAAAGATGGTGTGGGTGTCCAAAATTCCTGAAACTTTCCAGTTTGGGCCCTCATATGGTGGGCAAGATTGATGCAAAAAATCGAGCGAAAGTTCTATCTCTAGGTCGGTGAACCAGGGGTGGGGCAGGGTGTTGCAAGGACTTGGACTTACGCGGGCAAGTTCTAGAGAAACCAAGAATTCCATGAAAGATGGTGTGGGTGTCCAAAATTCGTGAAACATTCCAGTTCGGACCCTCATATGGTGGGCAAGATTGCTGCAAAAAAATCCCACGAAAATTCCATCTCTAGGTCGGTGATCCAGGGGTGGGGCAGGGTGTTGCAAGGACTTGGACTTGCGCGGGCAAGTTCTAGAGAAACCAAGAATTCCATGAAAAATGGTGTGGGTGTCCAAAATTCGTGAAACTTTCCAGTTTGGGCCCTCATATGGTGGGCAAGATTGCTGCAAAAAATCGCGTGAAACTTCCATCTCTAGGTCGGTGAACCAGGGGTGGGGCTGGGTGGTGCAAGGACTTGGACTTGCGCGGGCATGTTCTAGAGATATCAAGAATTCCATGAAAGATGGTATGGGTGTCCAAAATTCGTGAAACTTTCCAGTTTGGCCCCTCATATGGTGGGCAAGAATGCTACAAAAAATCGCGCGAAAATTCCATATCTAGGTCGGTGAACCAGGGGTGGGGCACGGTGGTTCAAGGACTTGGACTTGCCCGGGCAAGGTCCAGCACTGTCCAAAAACTTGTCACCCGTACCAAAATGAAAACCGCCCGTTACATTTGCGTTTTTGTGTGTGTTCTCACTCATACACATCCCCCCACACATGTTGGGGGGTCCGGGCTCCCGTGGCTCCGCCCGGGCCGCCCGGTAGGCCCCGAAAAAGGTGAGAAACCAAGAATTCCATGGAAAATGGTGTGGGTGTCCAAAATTCGTGAAACTTTCCAGTTTGGGCCCTCATATGGTGGGTAAGATTGCTGAAAAAAATCGCGCAAAAATTCCATGTCTAGGTCGGTGAACCAGGGGTGGGGCTGGGTGGTGCAAGGACTAGGACTTGCGCGGGCAAGTTCTAGAGAAACCAAGAATTCCATGAAAGATGGTGTGGGTGTCCAAAATTCGTGAAACTTTCCAGTTTGGGCCCTCATATGGTGGGCAACATTCCTGCAAAAAATCGCGTCAAACTTCCATCTCTAGGTCGGTGAACCAGGGGTGGGGCTGGGTGGTGCAAGGACTTGGACTTGCGCGGGCAAGTTCTAGAGATATCAAGAATTCCATGAAAGATGGTATGGGTGTCCAAAATTCGTGAAACTTTCCAGTTTGGCCCCTCATATGGTGGGCAACATTGCTGCAAAAAAATCGACCGAAAATTCCATCTCTAGGTTGGTGAACCAGGGGTGGGGCACGGTGGTGCAAGGACTTGGACTTGCCAGGACTTGCCCGGGCAAGGTCCAGCACTGTCCAAAAACTTGTCCTCCGTACCAAAATGAAAACCGCCCATTACATTTGCGGTTTTGTGGGTGTTCTCACTCATAGACATCCCCCCACACATGTTGGGGGGTCCGGGCTCCCGTGGCTCCGCCCGGGCCGCCCGGTAGCCGCGAACAAGGTCGGAAACCAAGAATTCCATGGAAAATGGTGTGGGAGTCCAAATTTCGTGAAATTTTCCGGTTTGGGCCCTCATATGGTGGGCAAGATTACTGCAAAAAATCACGTGAAAATTCCATCTCTAAGTCGGTGAACCAGGGGTGGGGCTGGGTGGTGCAAGGACTTGGACTTACGCGGGCAAGTTCTAGAGAAACCAAGAATTCCATGAAAGATGGTGTGGGTGTCCAAAATTCGTGAAACTTTCCAGTTTGGGCCCTCATATGGTGGGCAAGATTGATGCAAAAAATTGCGCGAAAGTTCCATCTCTAGGTCGGTGAACCAGGGGTGGGGCAGGGTGTTGCAAGGACTTGGACTTGCGCAGGCAAGTTCTAGAGAAACCAAGAATTCCATGAAAAATGGTGTGGGTGTCCAAAATTCGTGAAACTTTCCAGTTTGGCCCCTCATATGGTGGGCAACATTGCTGCAAAAAAATCGCACGAAAATTCCATCTCTAGGTCGGTGAACCAGGGGTGGGGCAGGGTGTTGCAAGGACTTGGACTTGCGCGGGCAAGTTCTAGAGAAACCAAGATTTCCATGAAAGATGGTGTGGGTGTCCAAAATTCGAGAAACTTTCCAGTTTGGCCCCTCATATGGTGGGCAAGAATGCTGCAAAAAATCGAGCGAAAATTCCATCTCTAGGTCGGTGAACCAATGGTGGGGCACGGTGGTGCAAGGACTTGGACTTGCCAGGACTTGCCCGGGCAAGGTCCAGCACTGTCCAAAAACTTGTCCTCCGTACCAAAATGAAAACCGCCCGTTACATTTGCGTTTTTGTGGGTGTTCTCACTCATACACATCCCCCCACACATGTTGGGGGGTCTGGGCTCTCGTGGCTCCGCCCGGTAGGCCCCGAACAAGGTTGGAAACCAAGAATTCCATGGAAAATGGTGTGGGTGTCCAAAATTCGTGAAACTTTCCAGTTTGGGCCCTCATATGGTGGGCAAGATTGCTCCAAAAAATCGCGCAAAAATTCCGTCTCTAGGTTGGTGACCCAGGGATAGGGCTGGGTGGTGCAAGGACTTGGACTTGCGCGGGCAAGTTCTATAGAAACCAAGAATTCCAAGAAAGATGGTGTGGGTGTCCAAAATTCCTGAAACTTTCCAGTTTGGGCCCTCATATGGTGGGCAAGATTGATGCAAAAAATCGAGCGAAAGTTCCATCTCTAGGTCGGTGAACCAGGGGTGGGGCAGGGTGTTGCAAGGACTTGGACTTACGCGGGCAAGTTCTAGAGAAACCAAGAATTCCATGAACGATGGTGTGGGTGTCCAAAATTCGTGAAACATTCCAGTTCGGACCCTCATATGGTGGGCAAGATTGCTGCAAAAAAATCGCACGAAAATTCCATCTCTAGGTCGGTGATCTAGGGGTGGGGCAGGGTGTTGCAAGGACTTGGACTTGCGCGGGCAAGTTCTAGAGAAACCACGAATTCCATGAAAAATGGTGTGGGTGTCCAAAATTCGTGAAACTTTCCAGTTTGGGCCCTCATATGGTGGGCAAGATTGCTGCAAAAAATCGCGTGAAACTTCCATCTCTAGGTCGGTGAACCAGGGGTGGGGCTGGGTGGTGCAAGGACTTGGTCTTGCGGGGGCAAGTTCTAGAGATATCAAGAATTCCATGAAAGATGGTATGGGTGTCCAAAATTCGTGAAACTTTCCAATTTGGCCCCTGATATGGTGGGCAAGAATGCTACAAAAAATCACGCGAAAATTCCATATCTAGGTCGGTGAACCATGGGTGGGGCACGGTGGTTCAAGGACTTGGACTTGCCAGGACTTGCCCGGGCAAGGTCCAGCACTGTCCAAAAACTTGTCACCCGTACCAAAATGAAAACCGCCCGTTACATTTGCGTTTTTGTGTGTGTTCTCACTCATACACATCCCCCCACACATGTTGGGGGGTCCGGGCTCCCGTGGCTCCGCCCGGGCCGCCCGGTAGGCCCCGAAAAAGGTGAGAAACCAAGAATTCCATGGAAAATGGTGTGGGTGTCCAAAATTCGTGAAACTTTCCAGTTTGGGCCCTCATATGGTGGGTAAGATTGCTGAAAAAAATCGCGCAAAAATTCCATGTCTTGGTCGGTGAACCAGGGGTGGGGCTGGGTGGTGCAAGGACTAGGACTTGCGCGGGCAAGTTCTAGAGAAACCAAGAATTCCATGAATGATGGTGTGGGTGTCCAAAATTCGTGAAACTTTCCAGTTTGGCCCCTCATATGGTGGGTAAGAATGCTGCAAAAAATCGCGCGAAAATTCCATCTCTAGGTCGGTGAACCAGTGGTGGGGCATGGTGGTGCAAGGACTTGGACTTGCCAGGACTTGCCCGGGCAAGGTCCAGCACTGTCCAAAAACTTGTCCTCCGTACCAAAATGAAAACCGCCCGTTACATTTGCGTTTTTGTGGGTGTTCTCACTCATACACATCCCCCCACACATGTTGGGGGGTCTGGGCTCCCGTGGCTCCGCCCGGTAGGCCCAGAACAAGGTCGGAAACCAAGAATTCCATGGAAAATGGTCTGGGTGTCCAAAATTCGTGAAACTTTCCAGTTTGGGCCCTCATATGGTGGGCAAGATTGCTCCAAAACATCGAGCGAAAATTCCATCTCTAGGTCGGTGAACCAGGGGTGGGGCAGGGTGTTGCAAGGACTTGGACTTGCGCGGGCAAGTTCTAGAGAAACCAAGAATTCCATGAAAAATGGTGTGGGTGTCCAAAATTCGTGAAACTTTCCAGTTTGGCCCCTCATATGGTGGGCAACATTGCTGCAAAAAAATCGCACGAAAATTCCATCTCTAGGTCGGTGAACCAGGGGTGGGGCAGGGTGTTGCAAGGACTTGGACTTGCGCGGGCAAGTTCTAGAGAAACCAAGAATTCCATGAAAGATGGTGTGGGTGTCCAAAATTCGAGAAACTTTCCAGTTTGGCCCCTCATATGGTGGGCAAGAATGCTGCAAAAAATCGCGCAAAAATTCCATCTCTAGGTCAGTGAACCAGGGGTGGGGCACGGTGGTGCAAGGACTTGGACTTGCCCGGGCAAGGTCCAGCACTGTCCAAAAACTTGTCCTCCGTACCAAAATGAAAACCGCCCGTTACATTTGCGTTTTTGTGGGTGTTCTCACTCATACACATCCCCCCACACTTGTTGGGGGGTCCGGGCTCCCGTGGCTCCGCCCGGCAGGCCCCGAACAAGGTCAGAAACCAAGAATTCCATGGAAAATGGTGTGGGTGTCCAAAATTCGTGAAACTTTCCAGTTTGGGTCCTCATATGGTGGGTAAGATTGCTGCAAAAAATCGCGCGAAAATTCCATCTCTAGGTCGGTGAACCAGGGGTGGGGCAGGGTGTTGCAAGGACTTGGACTTGCGCGGGCAAGTTCTAGAGAAACCAAGAATTCAATGAAAGATGGTGTGGGTGTCCAAAATTTGTGAAACTTTCCAGTTTGGCCCCTCATATGGTGGGCAAGAATGCTGCAAAAAATCGCGCAAAAATTCCATCTCTAGGTCGGTGAACCAGGGGTGGGGCACGGTGGTGCAAGGACTTGGACTTGCCAGGACTTGCCCGGGCAAGGTCCAGCACTGTCCAAAAACTTGTCCTCCGTACCAAAATGAATACCGCCCGTTACATTTGCGTTTTTGTGGGTGTTCTCACTCATACACATCCCCCCACACATGTTGGGGGGTCTGGGCTCCCGTGGCTCCGCCCGGTAGGCCCCGAACAAGGTCGGAAACCAAGAATTCCATGGTAAATGGTGTGGGTGTCCAAAATTCGTGAAACTTTCCTGTTTGGGCCCTCATATGGTGGGCAAGATTACTGCAAAAAATCGCGCGAAAATTCCATCTCTAGATCGGTGAACCAGGGGTGGGGCAGGGAGTTGCAAGGACTTGGACTTGCGCGGGCAAGTTCTAGAGAAACCAAGAATTCCATGAAAGATGGTCTGGGTGTCCAAAATTCGTGAAACATTCCAGTTTGGCCCCTCATATGGTGGGCAACATTGCTGCAAAAAAATCGCACGAAAATTCCATCTCTAGGTCGGTGAACCAGGGGTGGGGCAGGGTGTTGCAAGGACTTGGACTTGCGCGGGCAAGTTCTAGAGAAACCAAGAATTCCATGAAAGATGGTGTGGGTGTCCAAAATTCGTGAAACTTTCCAGTTTGGCCCCTCATATGGTGGGCAACATTGCTGCAAAAAAATCGCACGAAAATTCCATCTCTAGGTCGGTGAACCAGGGGTGGGGCAGGGTGTTGCAAGGACTTGGACTTGCGCGGGCAAGTTCTAGAGAAATCAAGAATTCCATGAAAGATGGTGTGGGTGTCCAAAATTCGAGAAACTTTCCAGTTTGGCCCCTCATATGGTGGGCAAGAATGCTGCAAACAATCGCGCAAAAATTCCATCTCTAGGTCGGTGAACCAGGGGTGGGGCACGGTGGTGCAAGGACTTGGACTTGCCCGGGCAAGGTCCAGCACTGTCCAAAAACTTGTCCTCCGTACCAAAATGAAAACCGCCCGTTACATTTGCGTTTTTGTGGGTGTTCTCACTCATACACATCCCCCCACACTTGTTGGGGGGTCCGGGCTCCCGTGGCTCCGCCCGGCAGGCCCCGAACAAGGTCAGAAACCAAGAATTCCATGGAAAATGGTGTGGGTGTCCAAAATTCGTGAAACTTTCCAGTTTGGGTCCTCATATGGTGGGCAAGATTGCTGCAAAAAATCGTGCGAAAATTCCATCTCTAGGTCGGTGAACCAGGGGTGGGGCAGGGTGTTGCAAGGACTTGGACTTGCGCGGGCAAGTTCTAGAGAAACCAAGAATTCCATGAAAGATGGTGTGGGTGTCCAAAATTTGTGAAACTTTCCAGTTTGGCCCCTCATATGGTGGGCAAGAATGCTGCAAAAAATCGCGCAAAAATTCCATCTCTAGGTCGGTGAACCAGGGGTGGGGCACGGTGGTGCAAGGACTTGGACTTGCCAGGACTTGCCCGGGCAAGGTCCAGCACTGTCCAAAAACTTGTCCTCCGTACCAAAATGAATACCGCCCGTTACATTTGCGTTTTTGTGGGTGTTCTCACTCATACACATCCCCCCACACATGTTGGGGGGTCTGGGCTCCCGTGGCTCCGCCCGGTAGGCCCCGAACAAGGTCGGAAACCAAGAATTCCATGGAAAATGGTGTGGGTGTCCAAAATTCGTGAAACTTTCCAGTTTGGGCCCTCATATGGTGGGCAAGATTGCTGGAAAACATCGCGCGAAAATTCCATCTCTAGGTCGGTGACCCAGGGGTGGGGCTGGGTGGTGCAAGGAATTGGACTTGCGCGGGCAACTTCTAGAGAAACCAAGAATTCCATGAAAGATGGTGTGGGTGTCCAAAATTCGTGAAACTTTCCAGTTTGGGCCCTCATATGGTGGGCAAGATTGCTGCAAAAAATTGCGCGAAAATTCCATCTCTAGATCGGTGAACCAGGGGTGGGGCAGGGAGTTGCAAGGACTTGGACTTGCGCGGGCAAGTTCTAGAGAAACCAAGAATTCCATGAAAGATGGTGTGGTTGTCCAAAATTCGTGAAACATTCCTGTTTGGCCCCTCATATGGTGGGCAACATTGCTGCAAAAAAATCGCACGAAAATCCATCTCTAGGTCGGTGAACCAGGGGTGGGGCAGGGTGTTGCAAGGACTTGGACTTGCGCGGGCAAGTTCTAGAGAAACCAAGAATTCCATGAAAGATGGTGTGGGTGTCCAAAATTCGAGAAACTTTCCAGTTTGGCCCCTCATATGGTGGGCAAGAATGCTGCAAAAAATCGCGCAAAAATTTCATCTCTAGGTCGGTGAACCAGGGGTGGGGCACGGTGGTGCAAGGACTTAGACTTGCGCGGGAAACTTCTAGAGAAACCAAAAATTCCATGAAAAATGGTGTGGGTGTCCAAAATTCGTGAAACTTTCCAGTTTGGGTCCTCATATGGTGGGCAAGATTGCTGCAAAAAATCGAGCGAAAATTCCATCTCTAGGTCGGTGAACCAGGGGTGGGGCAGGGTGTTGCAAGGACTTGGACTTCCGCGGGCAAGTTCTAGAGAAACCAAGAATTCCATGAAAGATGGTGTGGGTGTCCAAAATTCGTGAAACTTTCCAGTTTGGCCCCTCATATGGTGGGTAAGAATGCTGCAAAAAATCGCGAGAAAATTCCATCTCTAGGTCGGTGAACCAGGGGTGGGGCACGGTGGTGCAAGGACTTGGACTTGCCAGGACTTGCCCGGGCAAGGTCCAGCACTGTCCAAAAACTTGTCCTCCGTACCAAAATGAAAACCGCCCGTTACATTTGCGTTTTTGTGGGTGTTCTCACTCATACACATCCCCCCACACATGTTGGGGGGTCTGGGCTCCCGTGGCTCCGCCCGGTAGGCCCCGAACAAGGTCGGAAACCAAGAATTCCATGGAAAATGGTGTGGGTGTCCAAAATTCGTGAAACTTTCCAGTTTGGGCCCTCATATGGTGGGCAAGATTGCTGGAAAACATCGCGCAAAAATTCCATCTCTAGGTCGGTGACCCAGGGGTGGGGCTGGGTGGTGCAAGGAATTGGACTTGCGCGGGCAACTTCTAGAGAAACCAAGAATTCCATGGAAAATGGTGTGGGTGTCCAAAATTCGTGAAACTTTCCAGTTTGGGCCCTCATATGGTGGGCAAGATTGCTGGAAAACATCGCGCGAAAATTCCATCTCTAGGTCGGTGACCCAGGGGAGGGGCTGGGTGGTGCAAGGAATTGGACTTGCGCGGGCAACTTCTAGAGAAACCAAGAATTCCATGAAAGATGGTGTGGGTGTCCAAAATTCGTGAAACTTTCCAGTTTGGGCCCTCATATGGTGGGCAAGATTGCTGCAAAAAATTGCGCGAAAATTCCATCTCTAGATCGGTGAACCAGGGGTGGGGCAGGGAGTTGCAAGGACTTGGACTTGCGCGGGCAAGTTCTAGAGAAACCAAGAATTCCATGAAAGATGGTGTGGTTGTCCAAAATTCGTGAAACATTCCTGTTTGGCCCCTCATATGGTGGGCAACATTGCTGCAAAAAAATCGCACGAAAATCCATCTCTAGGTCGGTGAACCAGGGGTGGGGCAGGGTGTTGCAAGGACTTGGACTTGCGCGGGCAAGTTCTAGAGAAACCAAGAATTCCATGAAAGATGGTGTGGGTGTCCAAAATTCGAGAAACTTTCCAGTTTGGCCCCTCATATGGTGGGCAAGAATGCTGCAAAAAATCGCGCAAAAATTCCATCTCTAGGTCGGTGAACCAGGGGTGGGGCACGGTGGTGCAAGGACTTAGACTTGCGCGGGAAACTTCTAGAGAAACCAAAAATTCCATGAAAAATGGTGTGGGTGTCCAAAATTCGTGAAACTTTCCAGTTTGGGTCCTCATATGGTGGGCAAGATTGCTGCAAAAAATCGAGCGAAAATTCCATCTCTAGGTCGGTGAACCAGGGGTGGGGCAGGGTGTTGCAAGGACTTGGACTTCCGCGGGCAAGTTCTAGAGAAACCAAGAATTCCATGAAAGATGGTGTGGGTGTCCAAAATTCGTGAAACTTTCCAGTTTGGCCCCTCATATGGTGGGTAAGAATGCTGCAAAAAATCGCGAGAAAATTCCATCTCTAGGTCGGTGAACCAGGGGTGGGGCACGGTGGTGCAAGGACTTGGACTTGCCAGGACTTGCCCGGGCAAGGTCCAGCACTGTCCAAAAACTTGTCCTCCGTACCAAAATGAAAACCGCCCGTTACATTTGCGTTTTTGTGGGTGTTCTCACTCATACACATCCCCCCACACATGTTGGGGGGTCTGGGCTCCCGTGGCTCCGCCCGGTAGGCCCCGAACAAGGTCGGAAACCAAGAATTCCATGGAAAATGGTGTGGGTGTCCAAAATTCGTGAAACTTTCCAGTTTGGGCCCTCATATGGTGGGCAAGATTGCTGGAAAACATCGCGCAAAAATTCCATCTCTAGGTCGGTGACCCAGGGGTGGGGCTGGGTGGTGCAAGGAATTGGACTTGCGCGGGCAACTTCTAGAGAAACCAAGAATTCCATGAAAGATAGTGTGGGTGTCCAAAATTCGTGAAACTTTCCAGTTTGGGCCCTCATATGGTGGGCAAGATTGCTGAAAAAAATCGCGCGAAAATTCCATCTCTAGATCGGTGAACCAGGGGTGGGGCAGGGAGTTGCAAGGACTTGGACTTGCGCGGGCAAGTTCTAGAGAAACCAAGAATTCCATGAAAGATCGTGTGGGTGTCCAAAATTCGAGAAACTTTTCAGTTTGGCCCCTCATATGGTGGGCAAGATTGCTGCAAAAAATCGCGCGAAAATTCAATCTCTAGGTCGGTGAACCAGGGGTGGGGATGGGTGGTGCAAGGACTTGGACTTGCGCGGGCAAGTTCTAGAGAAACCAAGAATTCCATGAAAGATGGTGTGGGTGTCCAAAATTCGAGAAACTTTCCAGTTTGGCCCCTCATATGGTGGGCAAGAATGCTGCAAAAAATCGCGCAAAAATTCCATCTCTAGGTCGGTGAACCAGGGGTGGGGCACGGTGGTGCAAGGACTTAGACTTGCGCGGGCAACTTCTAGAGAAACCAAAAATTCCATGAAAAATGGTGTGGGTGTCCAAAATTCGTGAAACTTTCCAGTTTGGGTCCTCATATGGTGGGCAAGATTGCTGCAAAAAATCGAGCGAAAATTCCATCTCTAGGTCGGTGAACCAGGGGTGGGGCAGGGTGTTGCAAGGACTTGGACTTCCGCGGGCAAGTTCTAGAGAAACCAAGAATTCCATGAAAGATGGTGTGGGTGTCCAAAATTCGTGAAACTTTCCAGTTTGGCCCCTCATATGGTGGGTAAGAATGCTGCAAAAAATCGCGCGAAAATTCCATCTCTAGGTCGGTGAACCAGGGGTGGGGCACGGTGGTGCAAGGACTTGGACTTGCCAGGACTTGCCCGGGCAAGGTCCAGCACTGTCCAAAAACTTGTCCTCCGTACCAAAATGAAAACCGCCCGTTACATTTGCGTTTTTGTGGGTGTTCTCACTCATACACATCCCCCCACACATGTTGGGGGGTCTGGGCTCCCGTGGCTCCGCCCGGTAGGCCCCGAACAAGGTCGGAAACCAAGAATTCCATGGAAAATGGTGTGGGTGTCCAAAATTCGTGAAACTTTCCAGTTTGGGCCCTCATATGGTGGGCAAGATTGCTGGAAAACATCGCGCAAAAATTCCATCTCTAGGTCGGTGACCCAGGGGTGGGGCTGGGTGGTGCAAGGAATTGGACTTGCGCGGGCAACTTCTAGAGAAACCAAGAATTCCATGAAAGATAGTGTGGGTGTCCAAAATTCGTGAAACTTTCCAGTTTGGGCCCTCATATGGTGGGCAAGATTGCTGAAAAAAATCGCGCGAAAATTCCATCTCTAGATCGGTGAACCAGGGGTGGGGCAGGGAGTTGCAAGGACTTGGACTTGCGCGGGCAAGTTCTAGAGAAACCAAGAATTCCATGAAAGATCGTGTGGGTGTCCAAAATTCGAGAAACTTTTCAGTTTGGCCCCTCATATGGTGGGCAAGATTGCTGCAAAAAATCGCGCGAAAATTCAATCTCTAGGTCGGTGAACCAGGGGTGGGGATTGGTGGTGCAAGGACTTGGACTTGCGCGGGCAAGTTCTAGAGAAACCAAGAATTCCATGAAAGATGGTGTGGGTGTCCAAAATTCGTGAAACATTCCAGTTTGGCCCCTCATATGGTGGGCAACATTGCTGCAAAAAAATCGCACGAAAATTCCATCTCTAGGTCGGTGAACCAGGGGTGGGGCAGGGTGTTGCAAGGACTTGGACTTGCGCGGGCAAGTTCTAGAGAAACCAAGAATTCCATGAAAGATGGTGTGGTTGTCCAAAATTCGTGAAACATTCCTGTTTGGCCCCTCATATGGTGGGCAACATTGCTGCAAAAAAATCGCACGAAAATCCATCTCTAGGTCGGTGAACCAGGGGTGGGGCAGGGTGTTGCAAGGACTTGGACTTGCGCGGGCAAGTTCTAGAGAAACCAAGAATTCCATGAAAGATGGTGTGGGTGTCCAAAATTCGAGAAACTTTCCAGTTTGGCCCCTCATATGGTGGGCAAGAATGCTGCAAAAAATCGCGCAAAAATTCCATCTCTAGGTCGGTGAACCAGGGGTGGGGCACGGTGGTGCAAGGACTTAGACTTGCGCGGGAAACTTCTAGAGAAACCAAAAATTCCATGAAAAATGGTGTGGGTGTCCAAAATTCGTGAAACTTTCCAGTTTGGGTCCTCATATGGTGGGCAAGATTGCTGCAAAAAATCGAGCGAAAATTCCATCTCTAGGTCGGTGAACCAGGGGTGGGGCAGGGTGTTGCAAGGACTTGGACTTCCGCGGGCAAGTTCTAGAGAAACCAAGAATTCCATGAAAGATGGTGTGGGTGTCCAAAATTCGTGAAACTTTCCAGTTTGGCCCCTCATATGGTGGGTAAGAATGCTGCAAAAAATCGCGAGAAAATTCCATCTCTAGGTCGGTGAACCAGGGGTGGGGCACGGTGGTGCAAGGACTTGGACTTGCCAGGACTTGCCCGGGCAAGGTCCAGCACTGTCCAAAAACTTGTCCTCCGTACCAAAATGAAAACCGCCCGTTACATTTGCGTTTTTGTGGGTGTTCTCACTCATACACATCCCCCCACACATGTTGGGGGGTCTGGGCTCCCGTGGCTCCGCCCGGTAGGCCCCGAACAAGGTCGGAAACCAAGAATTCCATGGAAAATGGTGTGGGTGTCCAAAATTCGTGAAACTTTCCAGTTTGGGCCCTCATATGGTGGGCAAGATTGCTGGAAAACATCGCGCAAAAATTCCATCTCTAGGTCGGTGACCCAGGGGTGGGGCTGGGTGGTGCAAGGAATTGGACTTGCGCGGGCAACTTCTAGAGAAACCAAGAATTCCATGAAAGATAGTGTGGGTGTCCAAAATTCGTGAAACTTTCCAGTTTGGGCCCTCATATGGTGGGCAAGATTGCTGAAAAAAATCGCGCGAAAATTCCATCTCTAGATCGGTGAACCAGGGGTGGGGCAGGGAGTTGCAAGGACTTGGACTTGCGCGGGCAAGTTCTAGAGAAACCAAGAATTCCATGAAAGATCGTGTGGGTGTCCAAAATTCGAGAAACTTTTCAGTTTGGCCCCTCATATGGTGGGCAAGATTGCTGCAAAAAATCGCGCGAAAATTCAATCTCTAGGTCGGTGAACCAGGGGTGGGGATGGGTGGTGCAAGGACTTGGACTTGCGCGGGCAAGTTCTAGAGAAACCAAGAATTCCATGAAAGATGGTGTGGGTGTCCAAAATTCGAGAAACTTTCCAGTTTGGCCCCTCATATGGTGGGCAAGAATGCTGCAAAAAATCGCGCAAAAATTCCATCTCTAGGTCGGTGAACCAGGGGTGGGGCACGGTGGTGCAAGGACTTAGACTTGCGCGGGCAACTTCTAGAGAAACCAAAAATTCCATGAAAAATGGTGTGGGTGTCCAAAATTCGTGAAACTTTCCAGTTTGGGTCCTCATATGGTGGGCAAGATTGCTGCAAAAAATCGAGCGAAAATTCCATCTCTAGGTCGGTGAACCAGGGGTGGGGCAGGGTGTTGCAAGGACTTGGACTTCCGCGGGCAAGTTCTAGAGAAACCAAGAATTCCATGAAAGATGGTGTGGGTGTCCAAAATTCGTGAAACTTTCCAGTTTGGCCCCTCATATGGTGGGTAAGAATGCTGCAAAAAATCGCGCGAAAATTCCATCTCTAGGTCGGTGAACCAGGGGTGGGGCACGGTGGTGCAAGGACTTGGACTTGCCAGGACTTGCCCGGGCAAGGTCCAGCACTGTCCAAAAACTTGTCCTCCGTACCAAAATGAAAACCGCCCGTTACATTTGCGTTTTTGTGGGTGTTCTCACTCATACACATCCCCCCACACATGTTGGGGGGTCTGGGCTCCCGTGGCTCCGCCCGGTAGGCCCCGAACAAGGTCGGAAACCAAGAATTCCATGGAAAATGGTGTGGGTGTCCAAAATTCGTGAAACTTTCCAGTTTGGGCCCTCATATGGTGGGCAAGATTGCTGGAAAACATCGCGCAAAAATTCCATCTCTAGGTCGGTGACCCAGGGGTGGGGCTGGGTGGTGCAAGGAATTGGACTTGCGCGGGCAACTTCTAGAGAAACCAAGAATTCCATGAAAGATAGTGTGGGTGTCCAAAATTCGTGAAACTTTCTAGTTTGGGCCCTCATATGGTGGGCAAGATTGCTGAAAAAAATCGCGCGAAAATTCCATCTCTAGATCGGTGAACCAGGGGTGGGGCAGGGAGTTGCAAGGACTTGGACTTGCGCGGGCAAGTTCTAGAGAAACCAAGAATTCCATGAAAGATCGTGTGGGTGTCCAAAATTCGAGAAACTTTTCAGTTTGGCCCCTCATATGGTGGGCAAGATTGCTGCAAAAAATCGCGCGAAAATTCAATCTCTAGGTCGGTGAACCAGGGGTGGGGATTGGTGGTGCAAGGACTTGGACTTGCGCGGGCAAGTTCTAGAGAAACCAAGAATTCCATGAAAGATGGTGTGGGTGTCCAAAATTCGTGAAACATTCCAGTTTGGCCCCTCATATGGTGGGCAACATTGCTGCAAAAAAATCGCACGAAAATTCCATCTCTAGGTCGGTGAACCAGGGGTGGGGCAGGGTGTTGCAAGGACTTGGACTTGCGCGGGCAAGTTCTAGAGAAACCAAGAATTCCATGAAAGATGGTGTGGGTGTCCAAAATTCAAGAAACTTTCCAGTTTGGCCCCTCATATGGTGGGCAAGAATGCTGCAAAAAATCGCGCAAAAATTCCATCTCTAGGTCGGTGAACCAGGGGTGGGGCACGGTGGTGCAAGGACTTGGACTTGCGCGGGCAACTTCTAGAGAAACCAAAAATTCCATGAAAAATGGTGTGGGTGTCCAAAATTCGTGAAACTTTCCAGTTTGGGTCCTCATATGGTGGGCAAGATTGCTGCAAAAAATCGAGCGAAAATTCCATCTCTAGGTCGGTGAACCAGGGGTGGGGCAGGGTGTTGCAAGGACTTGGACTTGCGCGGGCAAGTTCTAAAGAAACCAAGAATTCCATGAAAGATGGTGTGGGTGTCCAAAATTCGAGAAACTTTCCAGTTTGGCCCCTCATATGGTGGGTAAGAATGCTGCAAAAAATCGCGCGAAAATTCCATCTCTAGGTCGGTGAACCAGGGGTGGGGCACGGTGGTGCAAGGACTTGGACTTGCCAGAACTTGCCCGGGCAAGGTCCAGCACTGTCCAAAAACTTGTCCTCCGTACCAAAATGAAAACCGCCAGTTACATTTGCGTTTTTGTGGGTGTTCTCACTCATACACATCCCCCCACACATGTTGGGGGGTCTGGGCTCCCGTGGCTCCGCCCGGTAGGCCCCGAACAAGGTCGGAAACCAAAAATTCCATGTAAAATGGTGTGGGTGTCCAAAATTCGTGAAACTTTCCAGTTTGGGCCCTCATATGGTGGGCAAGATTGCTGGAAAACATCGCGCGAAAATTATATCTCTAGGTCGGTGACCCAGGGGTGGGGCTGGGTGGTGCAAGGAATTGGACTTGCGCGGGCAACTTCTAGAGAAACCAAGAATTCCATGAAAGATAGTGTGGGTGTCCAAAATTCGTGAAACTTTCCAGTTTGGGCCCTCATATGGTGGGCAAGATTGCTGCAAAAAATCGCGCGAAAATTCCATCTCTAGATCGGTGAACCAGGGGTGGGGCAGGGAGTTGCAAGGACTTGGACTTGCGCGGGCAAGTTCTAGAGAAACCAAGAATTCCATGAAAGATCGTGTGGGTGTCCAAAATTCGTGAAACATTCCAGTTTGGCCCCTCATATGGTGGGCAACATTGCTGCAAAAAAATCGCACGAAAATTCCATCTCTAGGTCGGTGAACCAGGGGTGGGGCAGGGTGTTGCAAGGACTTGGACTTGCGCGGGCAAGTTCTAGAGAAACCAAGAATTCCATGAAAGATGGTGTGGGTGTCCAAAATTCGAGAAACTTTCCAGTTTGGCCCCTCATATGGTGGGCAAGAATGCTGCAAAAAATCGCGCAAAAATTCCATCTCTAGGTCGGTGAACCAGGGGTGGGGCACGGTGGTGCAAGGACTTGGACTTGCGCGGGCAACTTCTAGAGAAACCAAAAATTCCATGAAAAATGGTGTGGGTGTCCAAAATTCGTGAAACTTTCCAGTTTGGGTCCTCATATGGTGGGCAAGATTGCTGCAAAAAAATTGAGCGAAAATTCCATCTCTAGGTCGGTGAACCAGGGGTGGGGCAGGGTGTTGCAAGGACTTGGACTTGCGCGGGCAAGTTCTAGAGAAACCAAGAATTCCATGAAAGATGGTGTGGGTGTCCAAAATTCGAGAAACTTTCCAGTTTGGCCCCTCATATGGTGGGCAAGAATGCTGCAAAAAATCGCGCAAAAATTCCATCTCTAGGTCGGTGAACCAGGGGTGGGGCACGGTGGTGCAAGGACTTAGACTTGCGCGGGCAACTTCTAGAGAAACCAAAAATTCCATGAAAAATGGTGTGGGTGTCCAAAATTCGTGAAACTTTCCAGTTTGGGTCCTCATATGGTGGGCAAGATTGCTGCAAAAAATCGAGCGAAAATTCCATCTCTAGGTCGGTGAACCAGGGGTGGGGCAGGGTGTTGCAAGGACTTGGACTTCCGCGGGCAAGTTCTAGAGAAACCAAGAATTCCATGAAAGATGGTGTGGGTGTCCAAAATTCGTGAAACTTTCCAGTTTGGCCCCTCATATGGTGGGTAAGAATGCTGCAAAAAATCGCGCGAAAATTCCATCTCTAGGTCGGTGAACCAGGGGTGGGGCACGGTGGTGCAAGGACTTGGACTTGCCAGGACTTGCCCGGGCAAGGTCCAGCACTGTCCAAAAACTTGTCCTCCGTACCAAAATGAAAACCGCCCGTTACATTTGCGTTTTTGTGGGTGTTCTCACTCATACACATCCCCCCACACATGTTGGGGGGTCTGGGCTCCCGTGGCTCCGCCCGGTAGGCCCCGAACAAGGTCGGAAACCAAGAATTCCATGGAAAATGGTGTGGGTGTCCAAAATTCGTGAAACTTTCCAGTTTGGGCCCTCATATGGTGGGCAAGATTGCTGGAAAACATCGCGCAAAAATTCCATCTCTAGGTCGGTGACCCAGGGGTGGGGCTGGGTGGTGCAAGGAATTGGACTTGCGCGGGCAACTTCTAGAGAAACCAAGAATTCCATGAAAGATAGTGTGGGTGTCCAAAATTCGTGAAACTTTCTAGTTTGGGCCCTCATATGGTGGGCAAGATTGCTGAAAAAAATCGCGCGAAAATTCCATCTCTAGATCGGTGAACCAGGGGTGGGGCAGGGAGTTGCAAGGACTTGGACTTGCGCGGGCAAGTTCTAGAGAAACCAAGAATTCCATGAAAGATCGTGTGGGTGTCCAAAATTCGAGAAACTTTTCAGTTTGGCCCCTCATATGGTGGGCAAGATTGCTGCAAAAAATCGCGCGAAAATTCAATCTCTAGGTCGGTGAACCAGGGGTGGGGATTGGTGGTGCAAGGACTTGGACTTGCGCGGGCAAGTTCTAGAGAAACCAAGAATTCCATGAAAGATGGTGTGGGTGTCCAAAATTCGTGAAACATTCCAGTTTGGCCCCTTATATGGTGGGCAACATTGCTGCAAAAAAATCGCACGAAAATTCCATCTCTAGGTCGGTGAACCAGGGGTGGGGCAGGGTGTTGCAAGGACTTGGACTTGCGCGGGCAAGTTCTAGAGAAACCAAGAATTCCATGAAAGATGGTGTGGGTGTCCAAAATTCAAGAAACTTTCCAGTTTGGCCCCTCATATGGTGGGCAAGAATGCTGCAAAAAATCGCGCGAAAATTCCATCTCTAGGTCGGTGAACCAGGGGTGGGGCACGGTGGTGCAAGGACTTGGACTTGCGCGGGCAACTTCTAGAGAAACCAAAAATTCCATGAAAAATGGTGTGGGTGTCCAAAATTCGTGAAACTTTCCAGTTTGGGTCCTCATATGGTGGGCAAGATTGCTGCAAAAAATCGAGCGAAAATTCCATCTCTAGGTCGGTGAACCAGGGGTGGGGCAGGGTGTTGCAAGGACTTGGACTTGCGCGGGCAAGTTCTAAAGAAACCAAGAATTCCATGAAAGATGGTGTGGGTGTCCAAAATTCGAGAAACTTTCCAGTTTGGCCCCTCATATGGTGGGTAAGAATGCTGCAAAAAATCGCGCGAAAATTCCATCTCTAGGTCGGTGAACCAGGGGTGGGGCACGGTGGTGCAAGGACTTGGACTTGCCAGAACTTGCCCGGGCAAGGTCCAGCACTGTCCAAAAACTTGTCCTCCGTACCAAAATGAAAACCGCCAGTTAGATTTGCGTTTTTGTGGGTGTTCTCACTCATACACATCCCCCCACACATGTTGGGGGGTCTGGGCTCCCGTGGCTCCGCCCGGTAGGCCCCGAACAAGGTCGGAAACCAAAAATTCCATGTAAAATGGTGTGGGTGTCCAAAATTCGTGAAACTTTCCAGTTTGGGCCCTCATATGGTGGGCAAGATTGCTGGAAAACATCGCGCGAAAATTATATCTCTAGGTCGGTGACCCAGGGGTGGGGCTGGGTGGTGCAAGGAATTGGACTTGCGCGGGCAACTTCTAGAGAAACCAAGAATTCCATGAAAGATAGTGTGGGTGTCCAAAATTCGTGAAACTTTCCAGTTTGGGCCCTCATATGGTGGGCAAGATTGCTGCAAAAAATCGCGCGAAAATTCCATCTCTAGATCGGTGAACCAGGGGTGGGGCAGGGAGTTGCAAGGACTTGGACTTGCGCGGGCAAGTTCTAGAGAAACCAAGAATTCCATGAAAGATGGTGTGGGTGTCCAAAATTCGTGAAACATTCCAGTTTGGCCCCTCATATGGTGGGCAACATTGCTGCAAAAAAATCGCACGAAAATTCCATCTCTAGGTCGGTGAACCAGGGGTGGGGCAGGGTGTTGCAAGGACTTGGACTTGCGCGGGCAAGTTCTAGAGAAACCAAGAATTCCATGAAAGATGGTGTGGGTGTCCAAAATTCGAGAAACTTTCCAGTTTGGCCCCTCATATGGTGGGCAAGAATGCTGCAAAAAATCGCGCAAAAATTCCATCTCTAGGTCGGTGAACCAGGGGTGGGGCACGGTGGTGCAAGGACTTGGACTTGCGCGGGCAACTTCTAGAGAAACCAAAAATTCCATGAAAAATGGTGTGGGTGTCCAAAATTCGTGAAACATTCCAGTTTGGCCCCTCATATGGTGGGCAACATTGCTGCAAAAAAATCGCACGAAAATTCCATCTCTAGGTCGGTGAACCAGGGGTGGGGCAGGGTGTTGCAAGGACTTGGACTTGCGCGGGCAAGTTCTAGAGAAACCAAGAATTCCATGAAAGATGGTGTGGGTGTCCAAAATTCGAGAAACTTTCCAGTTTGGCCCCTCATATGGTGGGCAAGAATGCTGCAAAAAATCGCGCAAAAATTCCATCTCTAGGTCGGTGAACCAGGGGTGGGGCACGGTGGTGCAAGGACTTGGACTTGCGCGGGCAACTTCTAGAGAAACCAAAAATTCCATGAAAAATGGTGTGGGTGTCCAAAATTCGTGAAACATTCCAGTTTGGCCCCTCATATGGTGGGCAACATTGCTGCAAAAAAATCGCACGAAAATTCCATCTCTAGGTCGGTGAACCAGGGGTGGGGCAGGGTGTTGCAAGGACTTGGACTTGCGCGGGCAAGTTCTAGAGAAACCAAGAATTCCATGAAAGATGGTGTGGGTGTCCAAAATTCGAGAAACTTTCCAGTTTGGCCCCTCATATGGTGGGCAAGAATGCTGCAAAAAATCGCGCAAAAATTCCATCTCTAGGTCGGTGAACCAGGGGTGGGGCACGGTGGTGCAAGGACTTGGACTTGCGCGGGCAACTTCTAGAGAAACCAAAAATTCCATGAAAAATGGTGTGGGTGTCCAAAATTCGTGAAACTTTCCAGTTTGGGTCCTCATATGGTGGGCAAGATTGCTGCAAAAAATCGAGCGAAAATTCCATCTCTAGGTCGGTGAACCAGGGGTGGGGCAGGGTGTTGCAAGGACTTGGACTTGCGCGGGCAAGTTCTAAAGAAACCAAGAATTCCATGAAAGATGGTGTGGGTGTCCAAAATTCGAGAAACTTTCCAGTTTGGCCCCTCATATGGTGGGTAAGAATGCTGCAAAAAATCGCGCGAAAATTCCATCTCTAGGTCGGTGAACCAGGGGTGGGGCACGGTGGTGCAAGGACTTGGACTTGCCAGAACTTGCCCGGGCAAGGTCCAGCACTGTCCAAAAACTTGTCCTCCGTACCAAAATGAAAACCGCCAGTTACATTTGCGTTTTTGTGGGTGTTCTCACTCATACACATCCCCCCACACATGTTGGGGGGTCTGGGCTATCGTGGCTCCGCCCGGTAGGCCCCGAACAAGGTCGGAAACCAAAAATTCCATGTAAAATGGTGTGGGTGTCCAAAATTCGTGAAACTTTCCAGTTTGGGCCCTCATATGGTGGGCAAGATTGCTGGAAAACATCGCGCGAAAATTATATCTCTAGGTCGGTGACCCAGGGGTGGGGCTGGGTGGTGCAAGGAATTGGACTTGCGCGGGCAACTTCTAGAGAAACCAAGAATTCCATGAAAGATAGTGTGGGTGTCCAAAATTCGTGAAACTTTCCAGTTTGGGCCCTCATATGGTGGGCAAGATTGCTGCAAAAAATCGCGCGAAAATTCCATCTCTAGATCGGTGAACCAGGGGTGGGGCAGGGAGTTGCAAGGACTTGGACTTGCGCGGGCAAGTTCTAGAGAAACCAAGAATTCCATGAAAGATGGTGTGGGTGTCCAAAATTCGTGAAACATTCCAGTTTGGCCCCTCATATGGTGGGCAACATTGCTGCAAAAAAATCGCACGAAAATTCCATCTCTAGGTCGGTGAACCAGGGGTGGGGCAGGGTGTTGCAAGGACTTGGACTTGCGCGGGCAAGTTCTAGAGAAACCAAGAATTCCATGAAAGATGGTGTGGGTGTCCAAAATTCGAGAAACTTTCCAGTTTGGCCCCTCATATGGTGGGCAAGAATGCTGCAAAAAATCGCGAAAAAATTCCATCTCTAGGTCGGTGAACCAGGGGTGGGGCACGGTGGTGCAAGGACTTGGACTTGCGCGGGCAACTTCTAGAGAAACCAAAAATTCCATGAAAAATGGTGTGGGTGTCCAAAATTCGTGAAACTTTCCAGTTTGGGTCCTCATATGGTGGGCAAGATTGCTGCAAAAAATCGAGCGAAAATTCCATCTCTAGGTCGGTGAACCAGGGGTGGGGCAGGGTGTTGCAAGGACTTGGACTTGCGCGGGCAAGTTCTAGAGAAACCAAGAATTCCATGAAAGATGGTGTGGGTGTCCAAAATTCGAGAAACTTTCCAGTTTGGCCCCTCATATGGTGGGCAAGAATGCTGCAAAAAATCGCGCAAAAATTCCATCTCTAGGTCGGTGAACCAGGGGTGGGGCACGGTGGTGCAAGGACTTGGACTTGCGCGGGCAACTTCTAGAGAAACCAAAAATTCCATGAAAAATGGTGTGGGTGTCCAAAATTCGTGAAACTTTCCAGTTTGGGTCCTCATATGGTGGGCAAGATTGCTGCAAAAAATCGAGCGAAAATTCCATCTCTAGGT
This sequence comes from Mimosa bimucronata, assembly GCA_037074515.1. Lineage (NCBI taxonomy): Eukaryota > Viridiplantae > Streptophyta > Magnoliopsida > Fabales > Fabaceae > Mimosa > Mimosa bimucronata. The sequence continues at coordinate 11,742,157 of CM073441.1, forward strand.
CGGTGAACCAGGGGTGGGGCAGGGTGTTGCAAGGACTTGGACTTGCGCGGGCAAGTTCTAAAGAAACCAAGAATTCCATGAAAGATGGTGTGGGTGTCCAAAATTCGAGAAACTTTCCAGTTTGGCCCCTCATATGGTGGGTAAGAATGCTGCAAAAAATCGCGCGAAAATTCCATCTCTAGGTCGGTGAACCAGGGGTGGGGCACGGTGGTGCAAGGACTTGGACTTGCCAGAACTTGCCCGGGCAAGGTCCAGCACTGTCCAAAAACTTGTCCTCCGTACCAAAATGAAAACCGCCAGTTACATTTGCGTTTTTGTGGGTGTTCTCACTCATACACATCCCCCCACACATGTTGGGGGGTCTGGGCTATCGTGGCTCCGCCCGGTAGGCCCCGAACAAGGTCGGAAACCAAAAATTCCATGTAAAATGGTGTGGGTGTCCAAAATTCGTGAAACTTTCCAGTTTGGGCCCTCATATGGTGGGCAAGATTGCTGGAAAACATCGCGCGAAAATTATATCTCTAGGTCGGTGACCCAGGGGTGGGGCTGGGTGGTGCAAGGAATTGGACTTGCGCGGGCAACTTCTAGAGAAACCAAGAATTCCATGAAAGATAGTGTGGGTGTCCAAAATTCGTGAAACTTTCCAGTTTGGGCCCTCATATGGTGGGCAAGATTGCTGCAAAAAATCGCGCGAAAATTCCATCTCTAGATCGGTGAACCAGGGGTGGGGCAGGGAGTTGCAAGGACTTGGACTTGCGCGGGCAAGTTCTAGAGAAACCAAGAATTCCATGAAAGATGGTGTGGGTGTCCAAAATTCGTGAAACATTCCAGTTTGGCCCCTCATATGGTGGGCAACATTGCTGCAAAAAAATCGCACGAAAATTCCATCTCTAGGTCGGTGAACCAGGGGTGGGGCAGGGTGTTGCAAGGACTTGGACTTGCGCGGGCAAGTTCTAGAGAAACCAAGAATTCCATGAAAGATGGTGTGGGTGTCCAAAATTCGAGAAACTTTCCAGTTTGGCCCCTCATATGGTGGGCAAGAATGCTGCAAAAAATCGCGAAAAAATTCCATCTCTAGGTCGGTGAACCAGGGGTGGGGCACGGTGGTGCAAGGACTTGGACTTGCGCGGGCAACTTCTAGAGAAACCAAAAATTCCATGAAAAATGGTGTGGGTGTCCAAAATTCGTGAAACTTTCCAGTTTGGGTCCTCATATGGTGGGCAAGATTGCTGCAAAAAATCGAGCGAAAATTCCATCTCTAGGTCGGTGAACCAGGGGTGGGGCAGGGTGTTGCAAGGACTTGGACTTGCGCGGGCAAGTTCTAGAGAAACCAAGAATTCCATGAAAGATGGTGTGGGTGTCCAAAATTCGAGAAACTTTCCAGTTTGGCCCCTCATATGGTGGGCAAGAATGCTGCAAAAAATCGCGCAAAAATTCCATCTCTAGGTCGGTGAACCAGGGGTGGGGCACGGTGGTGCAAGGACTTGGACTTGCGCGGGCAACTTCTAGAGAAACCAAAAATTCCATGAAAAATGGTGTGGGTGTCCAAAATTCGTGAAACTTTCCAGTTTGGGTCCTCATATGGTGGGCAAGATTGCTGCAAAAAATCGAGCGAAAATTCCATCTCTAGGTCGGTGAACCAGGGGTGGGGCAGGGTGTTGCAAGGACTTGGACTTGCGCGGGCAAGTTCTAAAGAAACCAAGAATTCCATGAAAGATGGTGTGGGTGTCCAAAATTCGAGAAACTTTCCAGTTTGGCCCCTCATATGGTGGGTAAGAATGCTGCAAAAAATCGCGCGAAAATTCCATCTCTAGGTCGGTGAACCAGGGGTGGGGCACGGTGGTGCAAGGACTTGGACTTGCCAGAACTTGCCCGGGCAAGGTCCAGCACTGTCCAAAAACTTGTCCTCCGTACCAAAATGAAAACCGCCAGTTACATTTGCGTTTTTGTGGGTGTTCTCACTCATACACATCCCCCCACACATGTTGGGGGGTCTGGGCTATCGTGGCTCCGCCCGGTAGGCCCCGAACAAGGTCGGAAACCAAAAATTCCATGTAAAATGGTGTGGGTGTCCAAAATTCGTGAAACTTTCCAGTTTGGGCCCTCATATGGTGGGCAAGATTGCTGGAAAACATCGCGCGAAAATTATATCTCTAGGTCGGTGACCCAGGGGTGGGGCTGGGTGGTGCAAGGAATTGGACTTGCGCGGGCAACTTCTAGAGAAACCAAGAATTCCATGAAAGATAGTGTGGGTGTCCAAAATTCGTGAAACTTTCCAGTTTGGGCCCTCATATGGTGGGCAAGATTGCTGCAAAAAATCGCGCGAAAATTCCATCTCTAGATCGGTGAACCAGGGGTGGGGCAGGGAGTTGCAAGGACTTGGACTTGCGCGGGCAAGTTCTAGAGAAACCAAGAATTCCATGAAAGATGGTGTGGGTGTCCAAAATTCGTGAAACATTCCAGTTTGGCCCCTCATATGGTGGGCAACATTGCTGCAAAAAAATCGCACGAAAATTCCATCTCTAGGTCGGTGAACCAGGGGTGGGGCAGGGTGTTGCAAGGACTTGGACTTGCGCGGGCAAGTTCTAGAGAAACCAAGAATTCCATGAAAGATGGTGTGGGTGTCCAAAATTCGAGAAACTTTCCAGTTTGGCCCCTCATATGGTGGGCAAGAATGCTGCAAAAAATCGCGCAAAAATTCCATCTCTAGGTCGGTGAACCAGGGGTGGGGCACGGTGGTGCAAGGACTTGGACTTGCGCGGGCAACTTCTAGAGAAACCAAAAATTCCATGAAAAATGGTGTGGGTGTCCAAAATTCGTGAAACTTTCCAGTTTGGGTCCTCATATGGTGGGCAAGATTGCTGCAAAAAAATTGAGCGAAAATTCCATCTCTAGGTCGGTGAACCAGGGGTGGGGCAGGGTGTTGCAAGGACTTGGACTTGCGCGGGCAAGTTCTAGAGAAACCAAGAATTCCATGAAAGATGGTGTGGGTGTCCAAAATTCGAGAAACTTTCCAGTTTGGCCCCTCATATGGTGGGCAAGAATGCTGCAAAAAATCGCGCAAAAATTCCATCTCTAGGTCGGTGAACCAGGGGTGGGGCACGGTTGTGCAAGGACTTGGACTTTCGCGAGCAACTTCTAGAGAAACCAAAAATTCCATGAAAAATGGTGTGGGTGTCCAAAATTCGTGAAACTTTCCAGTTTGGGTCCTCATATGGTGGGCAAGATTGCTGCAAAAAATCGAGCGAAAATTCCATCTCTAGGTCGGTGAACCAGGGGTGGGGCAGGGTGTTGCAAGGACTTGGACTTGCGCGGGCAAGTTCTAGAGAAACCAAGAATTCCATGAAAGATGGTGTGGGTGTCCAAAATTCGTGAAACTTTCCAGTTTGGCCCCTCATATGGTGGGTAAGAATACTGCAAAAAATCGCGCGAAAATTCCATCTTTAGGTCGGTGAACCAGGGGTGGGGCACGGTGGTGGAAGGACTTGGACTTGCCAGAACTTGCCCGGGCAAGGTCCAGCACTGTCCAAAAACTTGTCCCCCGTACCAAAATGAAAACCGCCAGTTACATTTGCGTTTTTGTGGGTGTTCTCACTCATACACATCCCCCCACACATGTTGGGGGGTCTGGGCTCCCGTGGCTCCGCCCGGTAGGCCCCGAACAAGGTCGGAAACCAAAAATTCCATGTAAAATGGTGTGGGTGTCCAAAATTCGTGAAACTTTCCAGTTTGGGCCCTCATATGGTGGGCAAGATTGCTGGAAAACATCGCGCGAAAATTATATCTCTAGGTCGGTGACCCAGGGGTGGGGCTGGGTGGTGCAAGGAATTGGACTTGCGCGGGCAACTTCTAGAGAAACCAAGAATTCCATGAAAGATGGTGTGGGTGTCCAAAATTCGTGAAACTTTCCAGTTTGGGCCCTCATATGGTGGGCAAGATTGCTGCAAAAAAATCGCACGAAAATTCCATCTCTAGGTCGGTGATCCAGGGGTGGGGCAGGGTGTTGCAAGGAGTTGGACTTGCGCGGGCAACTTCTAGAGAAACCAAAAATTCCATGAAATATGGTGTGGGTGTTCAAAATTCGTGAAACTTTCCAGTTTGGGTCCTCATATGGTGGGCAAGATTGCTGCAAAAAATCGCGCGAAAATTCCATCTCTAGGTCGGTGAACCAGGGGTGGGGCAGGGTGTTGCAAGGACTTGGACTTGCGCGGGCAAGTTCTAGAGAAACCAAGAATTCCATGAAAGATGGTGTGGGTGTCCAAAATTAGTGAAACTTTCCAGTTTGGGTCCTCATATGGTGGGCAAGATTGCTGCAAAAAAATCGCACGAAAATTCCACCTCTAGGTCGGTGATCCAGGGGTGGGGCAGGGTGTTGCAAGGAGTTGGACTTGCGCGGGCAACTTCTAGAGAAACCAAGAATTCCATGAAAGATGGTGTGGGTGTCCAAAATTCGTGAAACTTTCCAGTTTGGGCCCTCATATGGTGGGCAAGATTGATGCAAAAAATCGCGCGAAAGTTCCATCTCTAGGTCGGTGAACCAGGGGTGGGGCAGGGTGTTGCAAGGACTTGGACTTGCGCGAGCAAGTTCTAGAGAAACCAAGAATTCCATGAAAGATGGTGTGGGTGTCCAAAATTCGTGAAACTTTCCAGTTTGGGCCCACATATGGTGGGCAAGATTGCTGCAAAAAAATCGCACGAAAATTCCATCTCTAGGTCGGTGATCCAGGGGTGGGGCAGGGTGTTGCAAGGAGTTGGACTTGCGCGGGCAACTTCTAGAGAAACCAAAAATTCCATGAAATATGGTGTGGGTGTTCAAAATTCGTGAAACTTTCCAGTTTGGGTCCTCATATGGTGGGCAAGATTGCTGCAAAAAATCGCCCGAAAATTCCATCTCTAGGTCGGTGAACCAGGGGTGGGGCAGGGTGTTGCAAGGACTTGGACTTGCGCGGGCAAGTTCTAGAGAAACCAAGAATTCCATGAAAGATGGTGTGGGTGTCCAAAATTTGTGAAACTTTCCAGTTTGGGTCCTCATATGGTGGGCAAGATTGCTACAAAAAATCGCGCGAAAATTCCATCTCTAGGTCGGTGAACCAGGGGTGGGGCAGGGTGTTGCAAGGACTTGGACTTGCGCGGGCAAGTTCTAGAGAAACCAAGAATTCCATGAAAGATGGTGTGGGTGTCCAAAATTCGTGAAACTTTCCAGTTTGGGTCCTCATATGGTGGGCAAGATTGCTGCAAAAAATCGCGCGAAAATTCCATCTCTAGGTCGGTGAACCAGGGGTGGGGCTGGGTGGTGCAAGGACTTGGACTTGCGCGGGCAAGTTCTAGAGAAACCAAGAATTCCATGAAAGATGGTGTGGGTGTCCAAAATTCGTGAAACTTTCTAGTTTGGCCCCTCATATGGTGGGCAAGATTACTGCAAAAAATCGCGGGAAAACTCCATCTCTAGGTCGGTGAACCAGGGGTGGGGCACGGTGGTGCAAGGACTTGGACTTGCCAGGACTTGCCCGGGCAAGGTCCAGCTCTGTCCAAAAACTTGTCCTCCGTACCAAAATGAAAACCTACCGTTACATTTGCGTTTTTGTGGGTGTTCTCACTCATACACATCCCCCCACACATGTTGGGGGGTCCGGGCTCCCGTGGCTCTGCCCGGGCCGCCCGATAGGCCCCGAACAAGGTCGGAAACCAAGAATTCCATGGAAAATGGTGTGGGTGTCCAAAATTCGTGAAACTTTCCAGTTTGGGCCCTCATATGGTAGGCAAGATTGCTGCAAAAAATCGCACGAAAATTCCATCTCTAGGTCGGTGACCCAGGGGTGGGGCTGGGTGGTGCAAGGACTTGGACTTGCGCGGGCAAGTTCTAGAGAAACCAAGAATTCTATGACAGATGGTGTGGGTGTCCAAAATTCGTGAAACTTTCCAGTTTGGGCCCTCATATGGTGGGCAAGATTGATGCAAAAAATCGCGCGAAATTTCCATCTCTAGGTCGGTGAACCAGGGTTAGGGCAGGGTGTTGCAAGGACTTGGACTTGCGCGGGCAAGTTCTAGAGAAACCAAGAATTCCATGAAAGATGGTGTGGGTGTCCAAAATTCGTGAAACATTCCAGTTTGGCCCCTCATATGGTGGGCAAGATTGCTGCAAAAAAATCGCACGAAAATTCCATCTCTAGGTCGGTGAACCAGGGGTGGGGCAGGGTGTTGCAAGGACTTGGACTTGCGCGGCCAAGTTCTAGAGAAACCAAGAATTCCATGAAAAATGGTGTGGGTGTCCAAAATTCGTGAAACTTTCCAGTTTGGGCCCTCATATGGTGGGCAAGATTGCTACAAAAAATCGCGCAAAAATTCCATCTCTAGGTCGGTGAACCAGGGGTGGGGCAGGGTGTTGCAAGGACTTGGACTTGCGCGGGCAAGTTCTAGAGAAACCAAGAATTCCATGAAAGATGGTGTGGGTGTCCAAAATTCGTGAAACTTTCCAGTTTGGCCCCTCATATGGTGGGCAAGATTGATGCAAAAAATCGCGCAAAAATTCCATCTCTAGGTCGGTGAACTAGGGGTGGGGCACGGTGGTGCAAGGACTTGGACTTGCCTGGACTTGCCCGGGCAAGGTCCAGCACTGTCCAAAAACTTGTCCTCCGTACCAAAATGAAAACCACCCGTTACATTTGCGTTTTTATGGGTGTTCTCACTCATACACATCCCCCCACACTTGTTGGGGGGTCCGGGCTCCAGTGGCTCCGCCCGGGCTGCCCGGCAGGCCCAGAACAAGGTCGGAAACCAAGAATTCCATGGAAAATGGTCTGGGTGTCCAAAATTCGTGAAACTTTCCAGTTTGGGTCCTCATATGGTGGGCAAGATTGCTGCAAAAAATTGCAAAAATTCCATCTCTAGGTCTGTGAACCAGGGGTGGGGCAGGGTGTTGCAAGGACTTGGACTTGCGCGGGCAAGTTCTAGAGAAACCAAGAATTCCATGAAAGATGGTGTGGGTGTCCAAAATTCGTGAAACTTTCCAATTTGGGTCCTCATATGGTGGGCAAGATTGCTGCAAAAAATCGTGCGAAAATTACATCTCTAGGTCGGTGAACCAAGGGTAGGGCTGGGTGGTGCAAGGACTTGGACTTGCGCGGGCAAGTTCTAGAGAAACCAAGAATTTCATGAAAGATGGTGTGGGTGTCCAAAATTCGTGAAACTTTCCAGTTTGGCCCCTCATATGGTGGGCAAGATTACTGCAAAAAATCGCGGGAAAACTCCATCTCTAGGTCGGTGAACCAGGGGTGGGGCAAGGTGGTGCAAGGACTTGGACTTGCCAGGACTTGCCCGGGCAAGGTCCAGCACTGTCCAAAAACTTGTCCTCCGTACCAAAATGAAAACGGCCCGTTACATTTGCGTTTTTGTGGGTGTTCTCACTCATACACATCCCCCCACACTTGTTGGGGGGTCCGGGCTCCCGTGGCTCCGCCCGGGCCGCCCGGCAGGCCCCGAACAAGGTCAGAAACAAACAATTCCATGGAAAATGGTGTGGGTGTCCAAAATTCGTGAAACTTTCCAGTTTGGGTCCTCATATGGTGGGCAAGATTGCTGCAAAAAATCGCGTGAAAATTTCATCTCTAGGTCGGTGAACCATGGGTGGGGCTGGGTGGTGCAAGGACTTGGACTTGCGCGGGCAAGTTCTAGAGAAACCAAGAATTCCATGAAAGATGGTGTGGGCGTCCAAAATTCGTGAAACTTTCCAGTTTGGGTCCTCATATAGTGGGCAAGATTGCTACAAAAAATCGCGCGAAAATTCCATCTCTAGGTCGGTGAACCAGGGGTGGGGCTGGGTGGTGCAAGGACTTGGACTTGCGCGGGCAAGTTCTAGAGAAACCAAGAATTCCATGAAAGATGGTGTGGGTGTCCAAAATTCGTGAAACTTTCCAGTTTGGCCCCTCATATGGTGGGCAAGATTACTGCAAAAAATCGCGGGAAAACTCCATCTCTAGGTCGGTGAACCAGGGGTGGGGCACGGTGGTGCAAGGACTTGGACTTGCCAGGACTTGCCCGGGCAAGGTCCAGCACTGTCCAAAAACTTGTCCTCCGTACCAAAATGAAAACGGCCCGTTACATTTGCGTTTTTATGGGTGTTCTCACTCATACACATCCCCCCACACATGTTGGGGGGTCCGGGCTCCCGTGGCTCCGCCCGGTAGGCCCCGAACAAGGTCGGAAACCAAGAATTCAATGAAAAATGGTGTGGTTGTCCACAATTCGTGAAACTTTCCAGTTTGGGCCCTCATATGGTGGGCAAGATTGCTGCAAAAAATCGCGCGAAAATTCTATCTCTAGGTCGGTGAACCAGGGGTGGGGCTGGGTGGTGCAAGGACTTGGACTTGCGCGGGCAAGTTCTAGAGAAACCAAGAATTCCATGAGATGGTGTGGGCGTCCAAAATTTGTGAATTTTTCCAGTTTGGCCCCTCATATGGTGGGCAAGATTGCTGCAAAAAATTGCACGAAAATTCCATCTCTAGGTCGGTGAACCAGGGGTGGGGCAGGGTGTTGCAAGGACTTGGACTTGCGCAGGCAAGTTCTAGAGAAACAATGAATTCCATGAAAGATGGTGTGGGTTTCCAAAATTCGTGAAACTTTCCAGTTTGGCCCCACATATGGTGGGCAAGAATATTGCAAAAAATCGCGCGAAAATTCCATCTCTAGGTCGGTGAACTTGGGGTGGGGCACGGAGGTGCAAGGATTTGGACTTGCCAGGACTTGCCCGGGCAAGGTCCAGCACTGTCCAAAAACTTGTCCTCTCTACCAAAATGAAAACCGCCCGTTACAAATGCGTTTTTGTGGGTGTTCTCACTCATACACATACCCCCACACATGTTGGGGGGTCCGGGCTCCAGTGGCTCGCACCGGGCCGCCCGGTAGGCTTCGAACAAGGTCGGAAACCAAGAATTCCATGAAAAATGGTCTGGGTATCCAGAATTCGTGAAACTTTCCAGTTTGGGCCCTCATATGGTACGCAAGATTGCTGCAAAAAATCGCGCAAAAATTCAATCTCTAGGTCGGTGAACTAGGGGTGGGGCTGGGTGGTTCAAGGACTTGGACTTGCGCGGGCAAGTTCTAGAGAAACCAAGAATTCCATGAAAGATGGTGTGGGTGTCCAAAATTTGTGAAACTTTCCAGTTTGGCCACTCATATGGTGGGCAAGAATGCTGCAAAAAATCGCGCGAAAATTCCATCTCTAGGTCGGTGAACCAGGGGTGGGGCACGGTGGTGCAAGGACTTGGACTTGCCAGGACTTGCCCGGGCAAGGTCGAGCACTGTCCAAAAACTTGTCCTCCGTACCAAAATGACAACCGCCCGTTACAAATGCGTTTTTGTGGGTGTTCTCACTCATACACATCCCCCCACACATGTTGGGGGTCCGGGCTCCCGTGGCTCCGCCCGGGCCGCCCGATAGGCCCCGAACAAGGTCGGAAACCAAGAATTCCATGGAAAATGGTGTGGGTGTCCAAAATTCGTGAAACTTTCCAGTTTGGGCCCTCATATGGTAGGCAAGATTTCTGCAAAAAATCGCACGAAAATTCCATCTCTAGGTCGGTGACCCAGGGGTGGGGCTGGGTGGTGGAAGGACTTGGACTTGCGCGGGCAAGTTCTAGAGAAACCAAGAATTCCATGACAGATGGTGTGGGTGTCCAAAATTCGTGAAACTTTCCAGTTTGGGCCCTCATATGGTGGGCAAGATTGATGCAAAAAATCGCGCGAAATTTCCATCTCTAGGTCGGTGAACCAGGGTTGGGGCAGGGTGTTGCAAGGACTTGGACTTGCGCGGGCAAGTTCTAGAGAAACCAAGAATTCCGTGAAAGATGGTGTGGGTGTCCAAAATTCGTGAAACATTCCAGTTTGGCCCCTCATATGGTGGGCAAGATTGCTGCAAAAAAATTGCACGAAAATTCCATCTCTAGGTCGGTGAACCAGGGGTGGGGCAGGGTGTTGCAAGGACTTGGACTTGCGCGGGCAAGTTCTAGAGAAACCAAGAATTCAATGAAACATGGTGTCGGTTTCCAAAATTCGTGAAACTTTCCAGTTTGGGCCCTCATATGGTGGGCAAGATTGCTGCAAAAAATCGCACGAAAATTCCATCTCTAGGTCGGTGAACCAGGGGTGGGGCTGGGTGGTGCAAGGACTTGGACTTGCGCGGGCAAGTTCTAGAGAAACCAAGAATTCCATGAAAGATGGTGTGGGTGTCCAAAATTCGTGAAACTTTCCAGTTTGGCCCCTCATATGGTGCGCAAGATTGGTGCAAAAAATCGCGCGAAAATTCCATCTCTAGGTCGGTGAACCAGGGGTGGGGCACGGTGGTGCAAGGACTTGGACTTGCCAGGCCTTGCCCGGGCAAGGTCCAGCACTGTCGAAAAACTTGTCCTCTGTACCAAAATGAAAACCGCCCGTTACATTTGCGTTTTTGTGGGTGTTCTCACTCATACACATCCCCCCACACATGTTGGGGGGTCCGGGCTCCCGTGGCTCCGCCCGGGCCGCCCGGTAGGCCCCGAACAAGGTCGGAAACCAAGAATTCCATGAAAAATGGTGTGGGTGTCCAAAATTCGTGAAACTTTCCAGTTTGGGCCCTCATATGGTGGGCAAGATTGCTGCATAAAATCGCGCGAAAATTCCATCTCTAGATTGGTGAACCAGGGGTGGGGCTGGGTGGTGCAAGGACTTGGACTTGCGCGGGCAAGTTCTAGAGAAACCAAGAATTCCATGAAAGATGGTGTGGGTGTCCAAAATTCGTGAAACTTTCCAGTTTGGCCCCTCATATGGTGGGCAAGATTGCTGCAAAAAAATCGCACGAAAATTCCATCTCTAGGTCGGTGAACCAGGGGTGGGGCAGGGTGTTGCAAGGACTTGGACTTGAGCGGGCAAGTTCTAGAGAAACCAAGAATTCTATGAAAGATGGTGTGGGTGTCCAAAATTCGTGAAACTTTCCAGTTTGGCCCCTCATATGGTGCGCAAGATTGGTGCAAAAAATCGCGCGAAAATTCCATCTCTAGGTCGGTGAACCAGGGGTGGGGCACGGTGGTGCAAGGACTTGGACATGCCAGGACTTGCCCGGGCAAGGTCCAGCACTGTCGAAAAACTTGTCCTCTGTACCAAAATGAAAACCGCCCGTTACATTTGCGTTTCTGTGGGTGTTCTCACTCATACACATCCCCCCACACATGTTGGGGGGTCCGGGCTCCCGTGGCTCCGCCCGGGCCGCCCGGTAGGCCCCGAACAAGGTCGGAAACCAAGAATTCCATGAAAAATGGTGTGGGTGTCCAAAATTCGTGAAACTTTCCAGTTTGGGCCCTCATATGGTGGGTAAGATTGCTACAAAAAATCGCGCAAAAATTCCATCTCTAGGTCGGTGAACCAGGGGTGGGGCACGGTGGTGCAAGGACCTGGACTTGCCCGGGCAAGGTCCAGCACTGTCCAAAAACTTGTCCTCCGTACCAAAATGAAAACGGCCCGTTACATTTGCGTTTTTATGGGTGTTCTCACTCATACACATCCCCCACACATGTTGGGGGGTCCGGGCTCCCGTGGCTCCGCCCGGGCCGCCCGGAAGGCCCCGAACAAGGCCGGAAACCTAGAATTCCATGAAAGATGGTGTGGGTGTCCAAAATTCGTGAAACTTTCCAGTTTGGGCCCTCATATGGTGGGAAGATTGCTGCAAAAAATCGCGCGAAAATTCCATCTCTAGATTGGTGAACCAGGGGTGGGGCTGGGTGGTGCAAGGACTTGGACTTGCCAGGACTTGCCCGGGCAAGGTCCAGCACTGTCGAAAAACTTGTCCTCTCTACCAAAATGAAAACCGCCCGTTACATTTGCGTTTTTGTGGGTGTTCTCACTCATACACATCCCCCCACACATGTTGGGGGGTCCGGGCTCCCGTGGCTCCGCCCGGGCCGCTCGGTAGGCCCCGAACAAGGTCGGAAACCAAGAATTCCATGAAAAATGGTGTGGGTGTCCAAAATGTGTGAAACTTTCCAGTTTGGGCCCTCATATAGTGGGCAAGATTGCTGCAAACAATCGCGCGAAAATTCCATCTCTAGGTCGTTGAACCAGGGGTGGGGCTGGGTGGTGCAAGGACTTGGACTTGCGCGGGCAAGTTCTAGAGAAACCAAGAATTCCATGAAAGATGGTGTGGGTGTCCAAAATTCGTGAATTTTTCCAGTTTGGCCCCTCATAAGGTGGACAAGATTGCTGCAAAAAATCGCACGAAAATTCCATCTCTAGATCGGTGAACCAGGGGTGGGGCAGGGTGTTGCAAGGACTTGGACTTGCGCGGGCAAGTTCTAGAGAAACCAAGAATTCCATGAAAGATGGTGTGGGTGTCCAAAATTCGTGAAACTTTCCAGTTTGGGCCCTCATATGGTGGGCAAGATTGATGCAAAAAATCGCGCAAAAATTCCATCTCTAGGTCGATGAACCAGGGGTGGGGCACGGTGGTGCAAGAACTTGGACTTGCCTGGACTTGCCCGGGCAAGGTCCAGCACTGTCCAAAAACTTGTCCTCCGTACCAAAATGAAAACGGCCCGTTACATTTGCGTTTTTATGGGTGTTCTCACTCATACACATCCCCCACACATGTTGGGGGGTCCGGGCTCCCGTGGCTCCGCCCGGGCCGCCCGGTAGGCCCCGAACAAGGTCGGAAACCAAGAATTCCATGAAAAATCGTGTGGGTATCCAAAATTCGTGAAACTTTCCAGTTTGGGCCCTCATATGGTGGGCAAGATTGCTGCAAAAAATGGCGTGAAAATTCCATCTCTAGGTTGGTAAACCAGGGGTGGGGCTGGGTGGTGCAAGTACTTAGACTTGCGCGGGCAAGTTCTAGAGAAACCAAGAATTCCATGAAAGATGGTGTGTGTGTCCAAAATTCGTGAAACTTTCCAGTTTGGGCCCTCATATGGTGGGCAAGATTGGTGCAAAAAATCGCGCGAAATCTCCATCTCTAGGTCGGTGAACCAGGGGTGGGGCAGGGTGTTGCAAGGACTTAGACTTGCGCGGGCAAGTTCTAGAGAAACCAAGAATTCCATGAAAGATGGTGTCGGTGTCCAAAATTCGTGAAACTTTCCAGTTTGGCCCCTCATATGGTGGGCAAGAATGCTGCAAAAAATCGCGCAAAAATTCCATCTCTAGGTCGGTGAAACAGGGGTGGGGCACGGTGGTGCAAGGACTTGGACTTGCCTGGACTTGCCCGGGCAAGGTCCAGCACTGTCCAAAAACTTGTCCTCCGTACCAAAATGAAAACCGGCAGTTACATTTGCGTTTTTGTGGGTGTTCTCACTCATACACATCCCCCCACACATGTTGGGGGGTCCGGGCTCCCGTGGCTCTGCCCGGGCCGCCCGGTAGGCCCCGAACAAGGCCGGAAACCAAGAATTCCATGAAAGATGGTGTGGGTGTCCAAAATTCGTGAAACTTTCCAGTTTGGGCCCTCATATGGTGGGCAAGATTGCTGCAAAAAATCGCGCGAAAATTCCATCTCTAGATTGGTGAACCAGGGGTGGGGCTGGGTGGTGCAAGGACTTGGACTTGCGCGGGCAAGTTCTAGAGAAACCAAGAATTCCATGAAAGATGTTGTGGGTGTCCAAAATTCGTGAAACTTTCCAGTTTGGCCCATCATATGGTGGGCAAGATTGCTGCAAAAAAATCGCACGAAAATTCCATCTCTAGGTCGGTGAACCAGGGGTGGGGCAGGGTGTTGCAAGGACTTGGACTTGAGCGGGCAAGTTCTAGAGAAACCAAGAATTCCATGAAAGATGGTGTGGGTGTCCAAAATTCGTGAAACTTTCCAGTTTGGTCCCTCATATGGTGCGCAAGATTGGTGCAAAAAATCGCGCGAAAATTCCATCTCTAGGTCGGTGAACCAGGGGTGGGGCACGGTGGTGCAAGGACTTGGACTTGCCAGGACTTGCCCGGGCAAGGTCCAGCACTGTCCAAAAACTTGTCCTCTGTACCAAAATGAAAACCGCCCATTACATTTACGTTTTTGTGGGTGTTCTCACTCATACACATCCCCCCACACATGTTGGGGGGTCCGGGCTCCCGTGGCTCCGCCCGGGCCGCCCGGTAGGCCCCGAACAAGGTCGGAAACCAAGAATTCCATGAAAAATGGTGTGGGTGTCCAAAATTCGTGAAACTTTTCAGTTTGGGCCCTCATATGGTGGGCAAGATTTCTGCAAAAAATCGCGCGAAAATTCCATCTCTAGGTCGGTGAACCAGGGGTGGGGCTGGGTGGTGCAAGGACTTGGACTTGCGCGGGCAAGTTCTAGAGAAACCAAGAATTCTATGAAAGATGGTGTGGGTGTCCAAAATTCGTGAAAATTTCCAGGTTGGCCCCTCATATGGTGGGCAAGAATGCTACAAAAAATCGCGCGAAAATTCCATCTCTAGGTCGGTGAAACAGGGGTGGGGCACGGTGGTGCAAGGACTTGGACATGCCTGGACTTGCCCGGGCAAGGTCCAGCACTGTCCAAAAACTTGTCCTCCATACCAAAATGAAAACCGCCCGTTACATTTGCGTTTTTGTGGGTGTTCTCACTCATACACATCCCCCCACACATGTTGGGGGGTCCGGGCTCCCGTGGCTCCGCCCGGGCCGCCCGGTAGGCCCCGAACAAGGCCGGAAACCAAGAATTCCATGAAAGATGGTGTGGGTGTCCAAAATTCGTGAAACTTTCCAGTTTGGGCCCTCATATGGTGGGCAAGATTGCTACAAAAAATCACGCGAAAATTCCATCTCTAGATGGGTGAACCAGGGGTGGGGCTGGGTGGTGCAAGGACTTGGACTTGCGCGGGCAAGTTCTAGAGAAACCAAGAATTCCATGAAAGATGGTGTGGGTGTCCAAAATTCGTGAAACTTTCCAGTTTGGCCCCTCATATGGTGGGCAAGATTGCTGCAAAAAAATCGCACGAAAATTCCATCTCTAGGTCGGTGAACCAGGGGTGGGGCAGGGTGTTGCAAGGACTTGGACTTGCGCGGGCAAGTTCTAGAGAAACCAAGAATTCCATGAAAGATGTTGTGGGTGTCCAAAATTCGTGAAACTTTCCAGTTTGGCCCCTCATATGGTGGGAAAGATTGCTGCAAAAAAATCGCACGAAAATTCCATCTGTAGGTCGGTGAACCAGGGGTGGGGCAGGGTGTTGCAAGGACTTGGACTTGAGCGGGCAAGTTCTAGAGAAACCAAGAATTCCATGAAAGATGGTGTGGGTGTCCAAAATTCGTGAAACTTTCCAGTTTGGTCCCTCATATGGTGCGCAAGATTGGTGCCAAAAATCGCGCGAAAATTCCATCTCTAGGTCGGTGAACCAGGGGTGGGGCACGGTGGTGCAAGGACTTGGACTTGCCAGGACTTGCCCGGGCAAGGTCCAGCACTGTCCAAAAACTTGTCCTCTGTACCAAAATGAAAACCGCCCATTACATTTACGTTTTTGTGGGTGTTCTCACTCATACACATCTCCCCACACATGTTGGGGGGTCCGGGCTCCCGTGGCTCCGCCCGGGCCGCCCGGTAGGCCCCGAACAAGGTCGGAAACCAAGAATTCCATGAAAAATCGTGTGGGTATCCAAAATTCGTGAAACTTTCCAGTTTGGGCCCTCATATGGTGGGCAAGATTGCTGCAAAAAATGGCGTGAAAATTCCATCTCTAGGTCGGTAAACCAGGGGTGGGGCTGGGTGCTGCAAGGACTTAGACTTGCGCGGGCAAGTTCTAGAGAAACCAAGAATTCCATGAAAGATGGTGTGTGTGTCCAAAATTCGTGAAACTTTCCAGTTTGGGCCCTCATATGGTGGGCAAGATTGATGCAAAAAATCGCGCGAAATCTCCATCTCTAGGTTGGTGAACCAGGGGTGGGGCAGGGTGTTGCAAGGACTTAGACTTGCGCGGGCAAGTTCTAGAGAAACCAAGAATTCCATGAAAGATGGTGTGGGTGTCCAAAATTCGTGAAACTTTCCAGTTTGGGCCCTCATATGGTGGGCAAGATTGCTGCAAAAAATCGCTCGAAAATTCCATCTCTAGATTGGTGAACCAGGGGTGGGGCTGGGTGGTGCAAGGACTTGGACTTGCGCGGGCAAGTTCTAGAGAAACCAAGAATTCCATGAAAGATGTTGTGGGTGTCCAAAATTCGTGAAACTTTCCAGTTTGGCCCCTCATATGGTGGGAAAGATTGCTGCAAAAAAATCGCACGAAAATTCCATCTCTAGGTCGGTGAACCAGGGGTGGGGCAGGGTGTTGCAAGGACTTGGACTTGAGCGGGCAAGTTCTAGAGAAACCAAGAATTCCATGAAAGATGGTGTGGGTGTCCAAAATTCGTGAAACTTTCCAGTTTGGTCCCTCATATGGTGCGCAAGATTGGTGCAAAAAATCGCGCGAAAATTCCATCTCTAGGTCGGTGAACCAGGGGTGGGGCAGGGTGTTGCAAGGACTTGGACTTGAGCGGGCAAGTTCTAGAGAAACCAAGAATTCCATTAAAGATGGTGTGGGTGTCCAAAATTCGTGAAACTTTCCAGTTTGGCCCCTCATATGGTGAGCAAGATTGCTTCTAAAAATCGCGTGAAAATTCCATCTCTAGGTCGGGGAACCAAGGGTGGGGCAGGGTGGTGCAAGGACTTGGACTTGCGCGGGCAAGTTCTAGAGAAACCAAGAATTCCATGAAAGATGGTGTGGGTGTCCAAAATTCGTGAAACTTTCCAGTTTGGCCCCTCATATGGTGGGCAAGATTGCTGCAAAAAAATCGCACGAAAATTCCATCTCTAGGTCGGTGAACCAGGGGTGGGGCACGGTGGTGCAAGGACTTGGACTTGCCAGGACTTGCCCGGGCAAGGTCCAGCACTGTCCAAAAACTTGTCCTCTGTACCAAAATGAAAACCGCCCATTACATTTACATTTTTGTGGGTGTTCTCACTCATACACATGCCCCCACACATGTTGGGGGGTCCGGGCTCCCGTGGCTCAGCCCGGGCCGCCCAGTAGGCCCCGAACAAGGTCGGAAACCAAGAATTCCATGAAAAATGGTGTGGGTGTCCAAAATTCGTGAAACTTTTCAGTTTGGGCCCTCATATGGTGGGCAAGATTGCTGCAAAAAATCGCGCGAAAATTCCATCTCTAGGTCGGTGAACCAGGGGTGGGGCTGGGTGGTGCAAGGACTTGGACTTGCGCGGGCAAGTTCTAGAGAAACCACGAATTCCATGAAAGATGGTGTGGGTGTCCAAAATTCGTGAAACTTTCCAGTTTGGCCCCTCATATGGTGGGCAAGATTGCTGCAAAAAAATCGCACGAAAATTCCATCTCTAGGTCGGTGAACCAGGGGTGGGGCAGGGTGTTGCAAGGACTTGGACTTGAGCGGGCAAGTTCTAGAGAAACCAAGAATTCCATGAAAGATGGTGTGGGTGTCCAAAATTCGTGAAACTTTCCAATTTACCCCCTCATATGGTACGCAAGATTGGTGCAAAAAATCGCGCGAAAATTCCATCTCTAGGTCGGTGAACCAGGGGTGGGGCACGGTGGTGCAAGGACTTGGACTTGCCAGGACTTGCCCGGGCAAGGTCCAGCACTGTCGAAAAACTTGTCCTCTCTTCCAAAATGAAAACCGCCCGTTACATTTGCGTTTTTGTGGGTGTTCTCACTCATACACATCCCCCCACACATGTTGGGGGGTCCGGGCTCCCGTGGCTCCGCCCGGGCCGCCCGGTAGGCCCCGAACAAGGCCGGAAACCAAGAATTCCATGAAAGATGGTGTGGGTGTCCAAAATTCGTGAAACTTTCCAGTTTGGGCCCTCATATGGTGGGCAAGATTGCTGCAAAAAATCACGCGAAAATTCCATCTCTAGATGGGTGAACCAGGGGTGGGGCTGGGTGGTGCAAGGACTTGGACTTGCGCGGGCAAGTTCTAGAGAAACCAAGAATTCCATGAAAGATGTTGTGGGTGTCCAAAATTCGTGAAACTTTCCAGTTTGGCCCCTCATATGGTGGGCAAGATTGCTGCAAAAAAATCGCACGAAAATTCCATCTCTAGGTCGGTGAACCAGGGGTGGGGCAGGGTGTTGCAAGGACTTGGACTTGCGCGGGCAAGTTCTAGAGAAACCAAGAATTCCATGAAAGATGTTGTGGGTGTCCAAAATTCGTGAAACTTTCCAGTTTGGCCCCTCATATGGTGGGAAAGATTGCTGCAAAAAAATCGCACGAAAATTCCATCTGTAGGTCGGTGAACCAGGGGTGGGGCAGGGTGTTGCAAGGACTTGGACTTGAGCGGGCAAGTTCTAGAGAAACCAAGAATTCCATGAAAGATGGTGTGGGTGTCCAAAATTCGTGAAACTTTCCAGTTTGGTCCCTCATATGGTGCGCAAGATTGGTGCAAAAAATCGCGCGAAAATTCCATCTCTAGGTCGGTGAACCAGGGGTGGGGCACGGTGGTGCAAGGACTTGGACTTGCCAGGACTTGCCCGGGCAAGGTCCAGCACTGTCCAAAAACTTGTCCTCTGTACCAAAATGAAAACCGCCCATTACATTTACGTTTTTGTGGGTGTTCTCACTCATACACATCCCCCCACACATGTTGGGGGGTCCGGGCTCCCGTGGCTCCGCCCGGGCCGCCCGGTAGGCCCCGAACAAGGTCGGAAACCAAGAATTCCATGAAAAATCGTGTGGGTATCCAAAATTCGTGAAACTTTCCAGTTTGGGCCCTCATATGGTGGGCAAGATTGCTGCAAAAAATGGCGTGAAAATTCCATCTCTAGGTCGGTAAACCAGGGGTGGGGCTGGGTGGTGCAAGGACTTAGACTTGCGCGGGCAAGTTCTAGAGAAACCAAGAATTCCATGAAAGATGGTGTGTGTGTCCAAAATTCGTGAAACTTTCCAGTTTGGGCCCTCATATGGTGGGCAAGATTGATGCAAAAATTCGCGCGAAATCTCCATCTCTAGGTTGGTGAACCAGGGGTGGGGCAGGGTGTTGCAAGGACTTAGACTTGCGCGGGCAAGTTCTAGAGAAACCAAGAATTCCATGAAAGATGGTGTGGGTGTCCAAAATTCGTGAAACTTTCCAGTTTGGGCCCTCATATGGTGGGCAAGATTGCTGCAAAAAATCACTCGAAAATTCCATCTCTAGATTGGTGAACCAGGGGTGGGGCTGGGTGGTGCAAGGACTTGGACTTGCGCGGGCAAGTTCTAGAGAAACCAAGAATTCCATGAAAGATGTTGTGGGTGTCCAAAATTCGTGAAACTTTCCAGTTTGGCCCCTCATATGGTGGGAAAGATTGCTGCAAAAAAATCGCACGAAAATTCCATCTCTAGGTCGGTGAACCAGGGGTGGGGCAGGGTGTTGTAAGGACTTGGACTTGAGCGGGCAAGTTCTAGAGAAACCAAGAATTCCATGAAAGATGGTGTGGGTGTCCAAAATTCGTGAAACTTTCCAGTTTGGTCCCTCATATGGTGCGCAAGATTGGTGCAAAAAATCGCGCGAAAATTCCATCTCTAGGTCGGTGAACCAGGGGTGGGGCAGGGTGTTGCAAGGACTTGGACTTGAGCGGGCAAGTTCTAGAGAAACCAAGAATTCCATGAAAGATGGTGTGGGTGTCCAAAATTCGTGAAACTTTCCAGTTTGGGCCCTCATATGGTGGGCAAGATTGCTGCAAAAAATCGCGCGAAAATTCCATCTCTAGATTGGTGAACCAGGGGTGGGGCTGGGTGGTGCAAGGACTTGGACTTGCGCGGGCAAGTTCTAGAGAAACCAAGAATTCCATGAAAGATGGTGTGGGTGTCCAAAATTCGTGAAACTTTCCAGTTTGGCCCCTCATATGGTGGGCAAGATTGCTGCAAAAAAATCGCACGAAAATTCCATCTCTAGGTCGGTGAACCAGGGGTGGGGCACGGTGGTGCAAGGACTTGGACTTGCCAGGACTTGCCCGGGCAAGGTCCAGCACTGTCCAAAAACTTGTCCTCTGTACCAAAATGAAAACCGCCCATTACAATTACGTTTTTGTGGGTGTTCTCACTCATACACATGCCCCCACACATGTTGGGGGGTCCGGGCTCCCGTGGCTCAGCCCGGGCCGCCCAGTAGGCCCCGAACAAGGTCGGAAACCAAGAATTCCATGAAAAATGGTGTGGGTGTCTAAAATTCGTGAAACTTTTCAGTTTGGGCCCTCATATGGTGGGCAAGATTGCTGCAAAAAATCGCGCGAAAATTCCATCTCTAGGTCGGTGAACCAGGGGTGGGGCTGGGTGGTGCAAGGACTTGGACTTGCGCGGGCAAGTTCTAGAGAAACCACGAATTCCATGAAAGATGGTGTGGGTGTCCAAAATTCGTGAAACTTTCCAGTTTGGCCCCTCATATGGTGGGCAAGATTGCTGCAAAAAAATCGCACGAAAATTCCATCTCTAGGTCGGTGAACCAGGGGTGGGGCAGGGTGTTGCAAGGACTTGGACTTGAGCGGGCAAGTTCTAGAGAAACCAAGAATTCCATGAAAGATGGTGTGGGTGTCCAAAATTCGTGAAACTTTCCACTTTACCCCCTCATATGGTACGCAAGATTGGTGCAAAAAATCGCGCGAAAATTCCATCTCTAGGTCGGTGAACCAGGGGTGGGGCACGGGGGTGCAAGGACTTGGACTTGCCAGGACTTGCCCGGGCAAGGTCCAGCACTGTCGAAAAACTTGTCCTCTCTTCCAAAATGAAAACCGCCCGTTACATTTGCGTTTTTGTGGGTGTTCTCACTCATACACATCCCCCCACACATGTTGGGGGGTCCGGGCTCCCGTGGCTCCGCCCGGGCCGCCCGGTAGGCCCCGAACAAGGTCGGAAACGAAGAATTCCATGAAAGATGGTGTGGGTGTCCAAAATTCGTGAAACTTTCCAGTTTGGGCCCTCATATGGTGGGCAAGATTGCTGCAAAAAATCGCGCGAAAATTCCATCTCTAAGTCGGTGAACCAGGGGTGGGGCTGGGTGGTGCAAGGACTTGGACTTGCGCGGGCAAGTTCTAGAGAAACCAAGAATTCCATGAAAGATGGTGTGGGTGTCCAAAATTCGTGAAACTTTCCAGTTTGGGCCCTCATATGGTGGGCAAGATTGATGCAAAAAATCGCGCGAAATCTCCATCTCTAGGTCGGTGAAACAGGGGTGGGGCACGGTGGTGCAAGGACTTGGACTTGCCTGGACTTGCCCGGGCAAGGTCCAGCACTGTCCAAAAACTTGTCCTCCGTACCAAAATGAAAACCGCCAGTTACATTTGCGTTTTTGTGGGTGTTCTCACTCATACACATCCCCCCACACATGTTGGGGGGTCCGGGCTCCCGTGATCTGCCCGGGCCGCCCGGTAGGCCCCGAACAAGGCCGGAAACCAAGAATTCCATGAAAGATGGTGTGGGTGTCCAAAATTCGTGAAACTTTCCAGTTTGGGCCCTCATATGGTGGGCAAGATTGCTGCAAAAAATCGCGCGAAAATTCCATCTCTAGATTTGTGAACCAGGGGTGGGGCTGGGTGGTGCAAGGACTTGGACTTGCGCGGGCAAGTTCTAGAGAAACCAAGAATTCCATGAAAGATGTTGTGGGTGTCCAAAATTCGTGAAACTTTCCAGTTTGGCCCCTCATATGGTGGGAAAGATTGCTGCAAAAAAATCGCGCGAAAATTCCATCTCTAGGTCGGTGAACCAGGGGTGGGGCACGGTGGTGCAAGGACTTGGACTTGCCAGGACTTGCCCGGGCAAGGTCCAGCACTGTCCAAAAACTTGTCCTCTGTACCAAAATGAAAACCGCCCATTACATTTACGTTTTTGTGGGTGTTCTCACTCATACACATCCCCCCACACATGTTGGGGGGTCCGGGCTCCCGTGGCTCCGCCCGGGCCGCCCGGTAGGCCCCGAACAAGGTCGGAAACCAAGAATTCCATGAAAAATGGTGTGGGTGTCCAAAATTCGTGAAACTTTTCAGTTTGGGCCCTCATATGGTGGGCAAGATTGCTGCAAAAAATCGCGCGAAAATTCCATCTCTAGGTCGGTGAACCAGGGGTGGGGCTGGGTGGTGCAAGGACTTGGACTTGCGCGGGCAAGTTCTAGAGAAACCACGAATTCCATGAAAGATGGTGTGGGTGTCCAAAATTCGTGAAACTTTCCAGTTTGGCCCCTCATATGGTGGGCAAGATTGCTGCAAAAAAATCGCACGAAAATTCCATCTCTAGGTCGGTGAACCAGGGGTGGGGCAGGGTGTTGCAAGGACTTGGACTTGAGCGGGCAAGTTCTAGAGAAACCAAGAATTCCATGAAAGATGGTGTGGGTGTCCAAAATTCGTGAAACTTTCCAGTTTACCCCCTCATATGGTACGCAAGATTGGTGCAAAAAATCGCGCGAAAATTCCTTCTCTAGGTCGGTGAACCAGGGGTGGGGCACGGTGGTGCAAGGACTTGGACTTGCCAGGACTTGCCCGGGCAAGGTCCAGCACTGTCGAAAAACTTGTCCTCTCTTCCAAAATGAAAACCGCCCGTTACATTTGCGTTTTTGTGGGTGTTCTCACTCATACACATCCCCCCACACATGTTGGGGGGTCCGGGCTCCCGTGGCTCCGCCCGGGCCGCCCGGTAGGCCCCGAACAAGGTCGGAAACGAAGAATTCCATGAAAGATGGTGTGGGTGTCCAAAATTCGTGAAACTTTCCAGTTTGGGCCCTCATATGGTGGGCAAGATTGCTGCAAAAAATCGCGCGAAAATTCCATCTCTAAGTCGGTGAACCAGGGGTGGGGCTGGGTGGTGCAAGGACTTGGACTTGCGCGGGCAAGTTCTAGAGAAACCAAGAATTCCATGAAAGATGGTGTGGGTGTCCAAAATTCGTGAAACTTTCCAGTTTGGGCCCTCATATGGTGGGCAAGATTGATGCAAAAAATCGCGCGAAATCTCCATCTCTAGGTCGGTGAAACAGGGGTGGGGCACGGTGGTGCAAGGACTTGGACTTGCCTGGACTTGCCCGGGCAAGGTCCAGCACTGTCCAAAAACTTGTCCTCCGTACCAAAATGAAAACCGCCAGTTACATTTGCGTTTTTGTGGGTGTTCTCACTCATACACATCCCCCCACACATGTTGGGGGGTCCGGGCTCCCGTGATCTGCCCGGGCCGCCCGGTAGGCCCCGAACAAGGCCGGAAACCAAGAATTCCATGAAAGATGGTGTGGGTGTCCAAAATTCGTGAAACTTTCCAGTTTGGGCCCTCATATGGTGGGCAAGATTGCTGCAAAAAATCGCGCGAAAATTCCATCTCTAGATTTGTGAACCAGGGGTGGGGCTGGGTGGTGCAAGGACTTGGACTTGCGCGGGCAAGTTCTAGAGAAACCAAGAATTCCATGAAAGATGTTGTGGGTGTCCAAAATTCGTGAAACTTTCCAGTTTGGCCCCTCATATGGTGGGAAAGAATGCTGCAAAAAAATCGCGCGAAAATTCCATCTCTAGGTCGGTGAACCAGGGGTGGGGCACGGTGGTGCAAGGACTTGGACTTGCCAGGACTTGCCCGGGCAAGGTCCAGCACTGTCCAAAAACTTGTCCTATGTACCAAAATGAAAACCGCCCATTACATTTACGTTTTTGTGGGTGTTCTCACTCATACACATCCCCCCACACATGTTGGGGGGTCCGGGCTCCCGTGGCTCCGCCCGGGCCGCCCGGTAGGCCCCGAACAAGGTCGGAAACCAAGAATTCCATGAAAAATGGTGTCGGTGTCCAAAATTCGTGAAACTTTCCAGGTTGGCCCCTCATATGGTGGGCAAGAATGGTGCAAAAAATCGCGCGAAAATTCTATCTCTAGGTCGGTGAAACAGGGGTGGGCCACGGTGGTGCAAGGACTTGGACTTGCCTGGACTTGCCCGGGCAAGGTCCAGCACTGTCCAAAAACTTGTCCTCCGTACCAAAATGAAAACCGCCCGTTACATTTGCGTTTTTGTGGGTGTTCTCACTCATACACATCCCCCCACACATGTTGGGGGGTCCGGGCTCCCGTGGCTCCGCCCGGGCCGCCCGGTAGGCCCCGAACAAGGCCGGAAACCAAGAATTCCATGAAAGATGGTGTGGGTGTCCAAAATTCGTGAAACTTTCCAGTTTGGGCCCTCATATGGTGGGCAAGATTGCTGCAAAAAATCACGCGAAAATTCCATCTCTAGATGGGTGAACCAGGGGTGGGGCTGGGTGGTGCAAGGACTTGGACTTGCGCGGGCAAGTTCTAGAGAAACCAAGAATTCCATGAAAGATGGTGTGGGTGTCCAAAATTCGTGAAACTTTCCAGTTTGGCCCCTCATATGGTGGGCAAGATTGCTGCAAAAAAATCGCACGAAAATTCCATCTCTAGGTCGGTGAACCAGGGGTGGGGCAGGGTGTTGCAAGGACTTGGACTTGCGCGGGCAAGTTCTAGAGAAACCAAGAATTCCATGAAAGATGGTGTGGGTGTCCAAAATTCGTGAAACTTTCCAGTTTGGGCCCTCATATGGTGGGCAAGATTACTGCAAAAAATCGCGCGAAAATTCCATCTCTAGATTGGTGAACCAGGGGTGGGGCTGGGTGGTGCAAGGACTTGGACTTGCGCGGGCAAGTTCTAGAGAAACCAAGAATTCCATGAAAGATGGTGTGGGTGTCCAAAATTCGTGAAACTTTCCAGTTTGGCCCCTCATATGGTGGGCAAGATTGCTGCAAAAAAATCGCACGAAAATTCCATCTCTAGGTCGGTGAACCAGGGGTGGGGCACGGTGGTGCAAGGACTTGGACTTGCCAGGACTTGCCCGGGCAAGGTCCAGCACTGTCCAAAAACTTGTCCTCTGTACCAAAATGAAAACCGCCCGTTACATTTACGTTTTTGTGGGTGTTCTCACTCATACACATGCCCCCACACATGTTGGGGGGTCCGGGCTCCCGTGGCTCCGCCCGGGCCGCCCGGTAGGCCCCGAACAAGGTCGGAAACCAAGAATTCCATGAAAAATGGTGTGGGTGTCCAAAATTCGTGAAAATTTCCAGTTTGGCCCCTCATATAGTTGGCAAGAATGCTGCAAAAAAATCGCGCGAAAATTCCATCTCTAGGTCGGTGAAACAGGGGTGGGGCACGGTGGTGCAAGGACTTGGACTTGCCTAGACTTGCCCGGGCAAGGTCCAGCACTGTACAAAAACTTGTCCTCCGTACCAAAATGAAAACCGCCCGTTACATTTGCGTTTTTGTGGGTGTTCTCACTCATACACATCCCCCCACACATGTTGGGGGTTCCGGGCTCCCGTGGCTCCGCCCGGGCCGCCCGGTAGGCCCCGAACAAGGTCGGAAACCAAGAATTCCATGAAAGATGGTGTGTGTGTCCAAAATTCGTGAAACTTTCCAGTTTGGGCCCTCATATGGTGGGCAAGATTGATGCAAAAATTCGCGCGAAATCACCATCTCTAGGTTGGTGAACCAGGGGTGGGGCAGGGTGTTGCAAGGACTTAGACTTGCGCGGGCAAGTTCTAGAGAAACCAAGAATTCCATGAAAGATGGTGTGGGTGTCCAAAATTCGTGAAACTTTCCAGTTTGGGCCCTCATATGGTGGGCAAGATTTCTGCAAAAAATCACTCGAAAATTCCATCTCTAGATTGGTGAACCAGGGGTGGGGCTGGGTGGTGCAAGGACTTGGACTTGCGCGGGCAAGTTCTAGAGAAACCAAGAATTCCATGAAAGATGTTGTGGGTGTCCAAAATTCGTGAAACTTTCCAGTTTGGCCCCTCATATGGTGGGAAAGATTGCTGCAAAAAAATCGCACGAAAATTCCATCTCTAGGTCGGTGAACCAGGGGTGGGGCAGGGTGTTGCAAGGACTTGGACTTGAGCGGGCAAGTTCTAGAGAAACCAAGAATTCCATGAAAGTTGGTGTGGGTGTCCAAAATTCGTGAAACTTTCCAGTTTGGTCCCTCATATGGTGCGCAAGATTGGTGCAAAAAATCGCGCGAAAATTCCATCTCTAGGTCGGTGAACCAGGGGTGGGGCAGGGTGTTGCAAGGACTTGGACTTGAGCGGGCAAGTTCTAGAGAAACCAAGAATTCCATGAAAGATGGTGTGGGTGTCCAAAATTCGTGAAACTTTTCAGTCTGGGCCCTCATATGGTGGGCAAGATTGCTGCAAAAAATCGCGCGAAAATTCCATCTCTAGGTCGGTGAACCAGGGGTGGGGCTGGGTGGTGCAAGGACTTGGACTTGCGCGGGCAAGTTCTAGAGAAACCACGAATTCCATGAAAGATGGTGTGGGTGTCCAAAATTCGTGAAACTTTCCAGTTTGGCCCCTCATATGGTGGGCAAGATTGCTGCAAAAAAATCGCACGAAAATTCCATCTCTAGGTCGGTGAACCAGGGGTGGGGCAGGGTGTTGCAAGGACTTGGACTTGAGCGGGCAAGTTCTAGAGAAACCAAGAATTCCATGAAAGATGGTGTGGGTGTCCAAAATTCGTGAAACTTTCCAATTTACCCCCTCATATGGTACGCAAGATTGGTGCAAAAAATCGCGCGAAAATTCCATCTCTAGGTCGGTGAACCAGGGGTGGGGCACGGTGGTGCAAGGACTTGGACTTGCCAGGACTTGCCCGGGCAAGGTCCAGCACTGTCGAAAAACTTGTCCTCTCTTCCAAAATGAAAACCGCCCGTTACATTTGCGTTTTTGTGGGTGTTCTCACTCATACACATCCCCCCACACATGTTGGGGGGTCCGGG
This sequence comes from Mimosa bimucronata, assembly GCA_037074515.1. Lineage (NCBI taxonomy): Eukaryota > Viridiplantae > Streptophyta > Magnoliopsida > Fabales > Fabaceae > Mimosa > Mimosa bimucronata. Next base: position 11,768,864 of record CM073441.1, read on the forward strand.
CTCCCGTGGCTCCGCCCGGGCCGCCCGGTAGGCCCCGAACAAGGTCGGAAACGAAGAATTCCATGAAAGATGGTGTGGGTGTCCAAAATTCGTGAAACTTTCCAGTTTGGGCCCTCATATGGTGGGCAAGATTGCTGCAAAAAATCGCGCGAAAATTCCATCTCTAAGTCGGTGAACCAGGGGTGGGGCTGGGTGGTGCAAGGACTTGGACTTGCGCGGGCAAGTTCTAGAGAAACCAAGAATTCCATGAAAGATGGTGTGGGTGTCCAAAATTCGTGAAACTTTCCAGTTTGGGCCCTCATATGGTGGGCAAGATTGATGCAAAAAATCGCGCGAAATCTCCATCTCTAGGTCGGTGAAACAGGGGTGGGGCACGGTGGTGCAAGGACTTGGACTTGCCTGGACTTGCCCGGGCAAGGTCCAGCACTGTCCAAAAACTTGTCCTCCGTACCAAAATGAAAACCGCCAGTTACATTTGCGTTTTTGTGGGTGTTCTCACTCATACACATCCCCCCACACATGTTGGGGGGTCCGGGCTCCCGTGATCTGCCCGGGCCGCCCGGTAGGCCCCGAACAAGGCCGGAAACCAAGAATTCCATGAAAGATGGTGTGGGTGTCCAAAATTCGTGAAACTTTCCAGTTTGGGCCCTCATATGGTGGGCAAGATTGCTGCAAAAAATCGCGCGAAAATTCCATCTCTAGATTTGTGAACCAGGGGTGGGGCTGGGTGGTGCAAGGACTTGGACTTGCGCGGGCAAGTTCTAGAGAAACCAAGAATTCCATGAAAGATGTTGTGGGTGTCCAAAATTCGTGAAACTTTCCAGTTTGGCCCCTCATATGGTGGGAAAGATTGCTGCAAAAAAATCGCGCGAAAATTCCATCTCTAGGTCGGTGAACCAGGGGTGGGGCACGGTGGTGCAAGGACTTGGACTTGCCAGGACTTGCCCGGGCAAGGTCCAGCACTGTCCAAAAACTTGTCCTCTGTACCAAAATGAAAACCGCCCATTACATTTACGTTTTTGTGGGTGCTCTCACTCATACACATCCCCCCACACATGTTGGGGGGTCCGGGCTCCCGTGGCTCCGCCCGGGCCGCCCGGTAGGCCCCGAACAAGGTCGGAAACCAAGAATTCCATGAAAAATGGTGTGGGTGTCCAAAATTCGTGAAACTTTTCAGTTTGGGCCCTCATATGGTGGGCAAGATTGCTGCAAAAAATCGCGCGAAAATTCCATCTCTAGGTCGGTGAACCAGGGGTGGGGCTGGGTGGTGCAAGGACTTGGACTTGCGCGGGCAAGTTCTAGAGAAACCACGAATTCCATGAAAGATGGTGTGGGTGTCCAAAATTCGTGAAACTTTCCAGTTTGGCCCCTCATATGGTGGGCAAGATTGCTGCAAAAAAATCGCACGAAAATTCCATCTCTAGGTCGGTGAACCAGGGGTGGGGCAGGGTGTTGCAAGGACTTGGACTTGAGCGGGCAAGTTCTAGAGAAACCAAGAATTCCATGAAAGATGGTGTGGGTGTCCAAAATTCGTGAAACTTTCCAGTTTACCCCCTCATATGGTACGCAAGATTGGTGCAAAAAATCGCGCGAAAATTCCATCTCTAGGTCGGTGAACCAGGGGTGGGGCACGGTGGTGCAAGGACTTGGACTTGCCAGGACTTGCCCGGGCAAGGTCCAGCACTGTCGAAAAACTTGTCCTCTCTTCCAAAATGAAAACCGCCCGTTACATTTGCGTTTTTGTGGGTGTTCTCACTCATACACATCCCCCCACACATGTTGGGGGGTCCGGGCTCCCGTGGCTCCGCCCGGGCCGCCCGGTAGGCCCCGAACAAGGTCGGAAACGAAGAATTCCATGAAAGATGGTGTGGGTGTCCAAAATTCGTGAAACTTTCCAGTTTGGGCCCTCATATGGTGGGCAAGATTGCTGCAAAAAATCGCGCGAAAATTCCATCTCTAAGTCGGTGAACCAGGGGTGGGGCTGGGTGGTGCAAGGACTTGGACTTGCGCGGGCAAGTTCTAGAGAAACCAAGAATTCCATGAAAGATGGTGTGGGTGTCCAAAATTCGTGAAACTTTCCAGTTTGGCCCCTCATATGGTGGGCAAGATTGCTGCAAAAAAATCGCACGAAAATTCCATCTCTAGGTCGGTGAACCAGGGGTGGGGCAGGGTGTTGCAAGGACTTGGACTTGAGCGGGCAAGTTCTAGAGAAACCAAGAATTCCATGAAAAATGGTGTCGGTGTCCAAAATTCGTGAAACTTTCCAGGTTGGCCCCTCATATGGTGGGCAAGATTGATACAAAAAATCGCGCGAAAATTCTATCTCTAGGTCGGTGAAACAGGGGTGGGCCACGGTGGTGCAAGGACTTGGACTTGCCTGGACTTGCCCGGGCAAGGTCCAGCACTGTCCAAAAACTTGTCCTCCGTACCAAAATGAAAACCGCCCGTTACATTTGCGTTTTTGTGGGTGTTCTCACTCATACACATCCCCCCACACATGTTGGGGGGTCCGGGCTCCCGTGGCTCCGCCCGGGCCGCCCGGTAGGCCCCGAACAAGGCCGGAAACCAAGAATTCCATGAAAGATGGTGTGGGTGTCCAAAATTCGTGAAACTTTCCAGTTTGGGCCCTCATATGGTGGGCAAGATTGCTGCAAAAAATCACGCGAAAATTCCATCTCTAGATGGGTGAACCAGGGGTGGGGCTGGGTGGTGCAAGGACTTGGACTTGCGCGGGCAAGTTCTAGAGAAACCAAGAATTCCATGAAAGATGGTGTGGGTGTCCAAAATTCGTGAAACTTTCCAGTTTGGCCCCTCATATGGTGGGCAAGATTGCTGCAAAAAAATCGCACGAAAATTCCATCTCTAGGTCGGTGAACCAGGGGTGGGGCAGGGTGTTGCAAGGACTTGGACTTGCGCGGGCAAGTTCTAGAGAAACCAAGAATTCCATGAAAGATGGTGTGGGTGTCCAAAATTCGTGAAACTTTCCAGTTTGGGCCCTCATATGGTGGGCAAGATTACTGCAAAAAATCGCGCGAAAATTCCATCTCTAGATTGGTGAACCAGGGGTGGGGCTGGGTGGTGCAAGGACTTGGACTTGCGCGGGCAAGTTCTAGAGAAACCAAGAATTCCATGAAAGATGGTGTGGGTGTCCAAAATTCGTGAAACTTTCCAGTTTGGCCCCTCATATGGTGGGCAAGATTGCTGCAAAAAAATCGCACGAAAATTCCATCTCTAGGTCGGTGAACCAGGGGTGGGGCACGGTGGTGCAAGGACTTGGACTTGCCAGGACTTGCCCGGGCAAGGTCCAGCACTGTCCAAAAACTTGTCCTCTGTACCAAAATGAAAACCGCCCGTTACATTTACGTTTTTGTGGGTGTTCTCACTCATACACATGCCCCCACACATGTTGGGGGGTCCGGGCTCCCGTGGCTCCGCCCGGGCCGCCCGGTAGGCCCCGAACAAGGTCGGAAACCAAGAATTCCATGAAAAATGGTGTGGGTGTCCAAAATTCGTGAAACTTTCCAGTTTGGCCCCTCATATGGTTGGCAAGAATGCTGCAAAAAAATCGCGCGAAAATTCCATCTCTAGGTCGGTGAAACAGGGGTGGGGCACGGTGGTGCAAGGACTTGGACTTGCCTAGACTTGCCCGGGCAAGGTCCAGCACTGTCCAAAAACTTGTCCTCCGTACCAAAATGAAAACCGCCCGTTACATTTGCGTTTTTGTGGGTGTTCTCACTCATACACATCCCCCCACACATGTTGGGGGGTCCGGGCTCCCGTGGCTCCGCCCGGGCCGCCCGGTAGGCCCCGAACAAGGTCGGAAACCAAGAATTCCATGAAAAATGGTGTGGGTGTCCAAAATTTGTGAAACTTTTCAGTTTGGGCCCTCATATGGTGGGCAAGATTGCTGCAAAAAATCGCGCGAAAATTCCATCTCTAGGTCGGTGAACCAGGGGTGGGGCTGGGTGGTGCAAGGACTTGGACTTGCGCGGGCAAGTTCTAGAGAAACCAAGAATTCCATGAAAGATGGTGTGGGTGTCCAAAATTCGTGAAAATTTCCAGTTTGGCCCCTCATATGGTTGGCAAGAATGCTGCAAAAAAATCGCGCGAAAATTCCATCTCTAGGTCGGTGAAACAGGGGTGGGGCACGGTGGTGCAAGGACTTGGACTTGCCTAGACTTGCCCGGGCAAGGTCCAGCACTGTCCAAAAACTTGTCCTCCGTACCAAAATGAAAACCGCCCGTTACATTTGCGTTTTTGTGGGTGTTCTCACTCAAACACATCCCCCCACACATGTTGGGGGTTCCGGGCTCCCGTGGCTCCGCCCGGGCCGCCCGGTAGGCCCCGAACAAGGTCGGAAACCAAGAATTCCATGAAAAATGGTGTGGGTGTCCAAAATTTGTGAAACTTTTCAGTTTGGGCCCTCATATGGTGGGCAAGATTGCTGCAAAAAATCGCGCGAAAATTCCATCTCTAGGTCGGTGAACCAGGGGTGGGGCTGGGTGGTGCAAGGACTTGGACTTGCGCGGGCAAGTTCTAGAGAAACCAAGAATTCCATGAAAGATGGTGTGGGTGTCCAAAATTCGTGAAAATTTCCAGTTTGGCCCCACATATGGTGGGCAAGAATGCTGCAAAAAATCGCGCGAAAATTCCATCTCTAGGTCGGTGAAACAGGGGTGGGGCACGGTGGTGCAAGGACTTGGACTTGCCTGGACTTGCCCGGGCAAGGTCCAGCACTGTCCAAAAACTTGTCCTCCGTACCAAAATGAAAACCGCCCGTTACATTTGCGTTTTTGTGGGTGTTCTCACTCATACACATCCCCCCACACATGTTGGGGGGTCCGGGCCGCCCGGTAGGCCCCGAACAAGGCCGGAAACCAAGAATTCCATGAAAAATCGTGTGGGTATCCAAAATTCGTGAAACTTTCCAGTTTGGGCCCTCATATGGTGGGTAAGATTGCTGCAAAAAATCGCGCAAAAATTCCATCTCTAGGTTGGTGAACCAAGGGTGGGGCTAGGTGGTGCAAGGACTTGGACTTGCGCGGGCAAGTTCTAGAGAAACCAAGAATTCCATGAAAGATGGTGTGGGTGTCCAAAATTCGTGAAACTTTCCAGTTTGGCCCCTCATATGGTGGGCAAGAAAGCTGCAAAAAATCGCGCGAAAATTCCATCTCTAGGTCGGTGAAACATATCTTCCCGCTCAATCTTTCAACTAACACTGTAAACGAGATTGGAGGCCTTTTAGTTTGCCTAGGGTATATGGCATGCAATCTTTTGTTTTTAAAACATTCAAACATCCTATCCCACTCAATCGTTGAAGAGGAGTCCAGAATTGACACCCAAAAAGGTAAAATGTACCATTTTTGGATCAACTAAAGCCATAAACATGATTCGACCCATTTTAGTTTCCTTAGGGACTAAGGTGCATAATCATTCAAATCTATAGGATTCAAACATCCTATCCCACTGAATCTTTCAGGAGGGTTATGCACACAAAGGTCAAATGCGTCCATTTGGATCAACTAATAAGATAAACACGGATTGAATCCTTTTAGTTTTCTCAGGGTCCATCGTATGTAATGTTTTGTATTTATAAAAGTGGAACATCCCACACCACTCAATTTTTCATGAGGGATCTAGAAATGATACCCAAAAAGGTCAAAGGTATCGTTTTGGACCAGCAAACACCATAAGGGCAATTCGAGCCCTTTTAGTTTGGTTAGGGGCTAAGGTATGTAATGTTCTGTATTTCTAACATTTAAACATCATGCCCCGATCGATAATTCAGGAGGAAACTATAAATGACACTCAAAAAGGTCAAATGTGTCATTTTGGATCGACTAACACCACAAACGCGATTTGAGCCGTTTTAGTGTGCCTAAGGACAACGGCATGTAATGTGTTTAATTTCAGGGATTTTAACATCCTATCCCATTGAGACTTTGATGAGAAATCAGGAAATGACACCCAGAAAGGTCAAATGTATCGTAGTGGATCAAGTAACAACAAACACGCGATTTGTAACACCTACTTCTAGGACTCATTCCCAAGCCTAATAATCTTTGGAAATCATATTCAAGCTCATATGGGACTTAGAACATCAAAACCACAACCTTTGAAACTTTTCTTTATTTCTGGAAAAAATGCTGAAAATGCGGAACTTTTCCAGCAACTTTGAAACATCATAACTAATTGTAGAAAAATGGTTTTGACTTGGTTCAAGTCTCAAATTAAAGCTTGAAGAGTCCTCTTTCTGGGAAAAATATCAAACATAATATGCATCAACCTAGGTGATACAGATATTTGATTTTCCCAACCTGGCTTCGTTTTCACGCCCAGAAATATTGGCCTTCTTGCGTGATTTTTAGCTTAAGCTACATAACTCCGATTTACTTCATTTTTGGGTTTCCAAAAAGCCCTACATGTCTATTATTTTACATAAAAATTCCAAAGCTAAAGGAATTCATCTTCTATCTCGAATAATATCAACAATAGACATTGCACAGAATGGAACCCAGAAAACAGCATTTCATTTGCATGAATTTAAAACTTGTTCTTAATGGCCAAGAATGACCATATACATACATAAATCCAAAAGGATAACATAATAACAGCATAATTAAAAGCATCCCAACAATATTACAGATTTATCATGAGTTCAAAGATGCATAACAAAAACAAGAACATTGAACTCTTCATCTTGACTAGGCTAGCTTCTTCTCTTTCTCCTTTGATGAACTTGCTCCTAAAATGGTTTAGATTTGGGGGCTGAGATTTTGGGGAAAATCTCAGCAGCACAATACTCAACAAACAACCATGCAAGTTTAACATTGGACAAGATATGGCAATACCAATAACTTATACATGTGAGCATTTATGTTCTTAAATAATAACATATGGCCATAGCATTATAAGAAATACATAATCACTTCAAACATGATTCATCAAGGCAGCCAAATACCACATCACAATATTGAAACAATGCTGGAAATGTAAGAGAGTAAGTACTACCTTAAAGCTTTACAACTTCTCTTGGAGTCCCAACCTTTAAGGCTCCTCAGGAACACTCAAAAATACTCAAGAACACTCCTCTTTCTCTCACTTTCTTTGGGGCTACGAATTTTGGTGTGTAGAATGGAATGGAAGAGGTCTTATTTATAGGGGAAATGAGGGCAAGGATCAAGCCACTTCACCTAATGCTCCACCTAATTCCTTTACCTAATGTTCATGCCTTCCTTTGTTTACCTAATGCTCATACCTTCCTTTCTTTACCTAATGCTCATACCTTCCTTTCTATACCTTCCTTTCTTTACCTAATGTTCATACCTTCCCTTCTTTACCTAATGTTCATACCTTCCTTTCTTTACCTAATGCTCTTACCTTCCTTTCTTTACCTAATGTTCATACCTTCCTTTCTTTACCTAATGCTCTTACCCTCCTTTCTTTACCTAATGTTCATACCTTCCTTTCTTTACCTAATGCTCATACCTTCCTTTCTTTACCTAATGCTCTTACTACCTAATGTTCATACCTTCCTTTCTTTACCTAATGGTCCACTTGTGGCTAATTGGGAAAGGAAGAGAGACTTCTTTCTCCTATCATGCATGAGTCATGATGACATTACTCACAAGAATTTTCACTTATGATTTTCTTATTTCTTTCTAATATAATTTTATGCTTACACATATACAATTCCTTTTTTATTTATTATTTGCAACATAATTCCTCCCTTCTTCATGGGCTAAGGCCTTTATCTAGTCCATTTTCTAAGCCCAAAATAAGCTCCACAAGGGAAAGTTACTACTTCTCATGGGCTAAGGTGTAACACTCCTTCTAAGCAAATAATACCATGCAAAATTCTACTAAATTATTATAAATTCTTCTCAATGTTTTATGAGAATTCTTAGGGAATATTATCAACAAATATTTAAACTTCCTCATGCTTTAAACTAATGCCTATGAAATGTAATTTCCAAGCTAATAAAAATTGGGACGTTACATTTCTACCATCCTAAAAAAAATTTCGTCCTCGAAATTTAACACATACCTTAAATAAATATCTTGGGATATTTTTCTTTCATAGCATCTTCCATTTCCCACGTAGCTTCTTCAGCGGATGACCCTTTCCAGACAACCTTGACTAGCGGAATACTCTTATTCCTCAACTGCTTGACCTTTGAATCTATGATTCGCTTAGGTCTTACTTCAAAAGACAAGTTGTCTCGTAGAGCAATGTCCTCATATTCTATGACATGTGCTGGATCCGGCTGATACTTCTTTATTTGGGAGACATGGAAGACATCATGAATCTTGCTTAAATTAGGAGGTAAGGCTATTTTATAAGCTACAGGACCAACCTTCGAAAGAATTTGGAATGGTCCTATATACTTAGGACTTAGCTTTCTTGACTTAAGAGCTCTACCTATACCGGTCGTGGGAGATACTTTTAAAAAAACATGATCCCCGACTTCAAATTCTAATGGCCTTCTTCTCTTTTCTACATAATTCGTCTATCTTCATGAGCTGTTTCAAGCTTCTACTTGATCATTGCAAAATTTTGAGAAGCTTTAATTTGGACCTAATTTACTTCTTTCTTTCAAATTTTGTCCAATATAGTGGATACCTGCACTTTCTACCATAGAGAGCCTAATATGGAATTATTAGAATGCTCACATTATAACTACTATTATAGACAAACTCTATCAATGGTAAGTGTGTATCCAACTTTACTTCATCTCTAACATGTAAGCTTTTAGCATATCTCCCTTCATCTTACCATCCATTTATGAATGATATGCTTTGCTAAACCTTAGCTTCATGCTATTGCCTTTTGCATAATAACCTTTTACATGCTCCTCTTATCTCATAATTCTCATCTTATGCCCATTTTGCAAAAATTATGCTTCCAATTTGCATGCTACAAGCTAGATTTAGATTTCTAACCTTTATTTCTTATTCTTCGATCATTAGGCCAGCAACTTGGATAACCTTTCTACTTAGAGCGTTAGCTATAATGTTTTCCTTTCTTAGATAGACTACTTCAACATATACTCTTAGTCTTTGAGAAGCTCCATCCTTTTTCTTTGTCTCATATTCAACTCCATATGGATAGTGCCTCCATATTTTGAGAGCGCATACTACCACTGCTAACTCCAAGTCATGCGTGAGGGAATTCTCTTAGTGAGTCTTTAGCTGTCTAGAGGCTTATCCTACAACTCTTTCTTGCTTCATCAATACACAACCCAATTTATGCTTGATAACATTACTATAGTCCACATAGGCTTGAGATGGACATGGGATAGTGAATACTGGTGTTGAGGTTAGCCTTCTCTTTAGCTCTTGGAAACTTTGCTCACACTTCTTATCCCACACGAACTGCTGTTCTTCCTTGTAAGTTTCATCAGCGGTAAGGCAAAAAGTCTTTGGTAAACCTTCTATAGTAACCCGCTAAACCAAGAAAACTTTTTATTTCCGTAAATGTCTTAGGTCTCTATTCTTCTAGGACTACTTCTACTTTAATAGGATTTACTGTGACCCCATCCTAAGAGATCACATGTCCTAAGAATCTGACCTCTATGAGCCAAAACTCACATTTACTAAGTTTAGCGTATAACTACCTTTCTCTTAAAATATTAAAGACATTGTTAAATACCTCTGAGGCTTCTCAGCTGATTTAGAGTAGACTACAATATCGTCGATAAAGACCATGACAAACTGATCCAAATGCTGCCTAGAGATCCTATTCATGTAATCCATGAATATAGCAGGTACGTTGGTCAAACCTAAACGGCATCATTAAGAACTCATAATGTCCATATCTCATTCTGAAAGCCGTTTTAGAAATATCTTTAGCTTTTACTCTTTAACTGGTGATATCCTGATCTAAGACCTATCTTAATGAAAAACTTAGCACCAACTAACTGATCTAATAAATCATCTACTCTTGGCAAGGGATACTTACTCTTAATTGTCCTTTTACTAAGCTCCCTATAATCCATTCATAATCTAAGGATCCCATCCTTCTTCTTAACAAATAGCACTGGAGCACCCCAAGGGGAAATGCTCGGCCTGATCAAACCCCTGTCCAGCAGCTCTTCGATTTGCGCTTTCAGCTCAGCCATCTCACTTGGAGCCATCTGATAAGGTGCCTTTGATATTGGCCTTGCTCCTGGCATGATATCGATTGTGAACTCTATTTCCCTTTTAGGCGGTATACCGGCTTATCTCTTTAGGGAAAATGTCAAGAAATTCCCTAATTACAGGGATATCTTCCATCCTCTCTTCTTCATCTACTTGTACTGAGAAAAATACTATGAATCCTTAGCATCCTATCTCTAAACATTCCTCTATCCTTGAGGTAGTTATGAAATTTAACTTAATCTCGCTAGGATTCGCTATCTTATGAGGGTAAAGATGATTGTCTAATTCTTACAATTAGGGAGTATTGTATTGGCAGCCATCTCATTTTAATCCAATGACTACTTCTATGTCAGGGAATGGCATGCATATTAAGTCAAGTGTGCTACTACAATGTTCTTACTGGACAATGCAACCTAGGCAAACAAAGGAGGTCCTAACCTTCGCCTCTGCTGGCATGGTAACATTTAAGTTGTAAGGCAACCTACTAACTCTTAGACCTAATCTCCCAACACAGTCATATGGTATGAACGAATGACTAGCACCCGAATCAAACAACGCATTTACAAGGAGTTGATTGATTTTGATCATACCTTGTATCATCTCTGGCGACTGGAGAGATTCATTCTGGGTTAATGCATAAACCCTTCCTTGAACTTGAGGTCTAGAGCTGCCTTCCTCCTGATTGCACTCCCTTGCATAATGTCCAGGCTTACCACACTTGTAGCAAACATTCTTCCCAGCTAAACATGGTCTGTCACCATGGTTCTTGCCACACTGACTGCATCCCGAAACTATTAGACCCTTGTGTCCATTAGTTCCTCCTTGACGGCCTGACATTTTAAACTTCTTACTCCAAGGATTCTTTCCTTTCTTCCAATTGGAAGTTCCCTCCTCAGCTTGCTTGCCCATCTTCGAGTGCTCCTGACTTGCTCCTCGATGATTCAAGCTATACTCAGTAATACTACAAACCTCAACTATCTTATTTAAAGGTTCGTATAGGGGCTATTCTTCCTCTCATGACTGAAGTCAATCCCCTCCTAGCTTCCTTTCTTATAGATCTTCAGTCAAAAGCTTGTACTGAGTCGCAGCTTTATCAATGTCAATTCCTCGGTTGTTGAGAGTGCTTCCTTACTTCAAATATTAGTCATTGATATGGGATATTCATCTTCTAACTATGGGCTTGAGACTTTTACTCTTTGAGAGCATAAAACTCCACTTAATGGGTTAAGCCAATGCCCATAACCTCCTACCCTTATCATGACATCTTTGGTTGATTTAGAAATCATACGTCCTTGCACAACCAAAGACTGCACGTATGCCCATTTACCTTCTAATCATCTCATGCCAACTTCCTCATCATTGCTCTATATTTGTTTTTCTTGAAGAAACTCCTAGGGGTGACTCCTCTTTTCTTCTTGCACAACCTCTAACGGAATTGAAGAACTCGAGCACTGCCTTTACTCTTCATTTCTAGACTTTTCCTTCACCTTAACCATTACTTTTAACTCTACCTTGGGGATCTATCTCTTTATACTCAGTATATGTATGATACATCTGGGGTACCTTTCTTTCTCTATCATAGCATACCTAAATGCTTTTGTAGCTCCATTTACTTTCTTTTGTTCGCCAAAGTTCAACCTCATTGTCAACTAGACTATCTAAAGAAAAGTCATTGGGTACTCTTTCTATACTAATTAGCCAACTTAGATAAGTTTAAACTCGTCCTTTGTCAGAGTCTTATCAAAAGAGTTATCATACTCTTATTCTTATGGTTTAATCACTTTACTTTGCTAGGTCAACTATGACTATGAGGTATACTGTGATCTCCCTTAAAAATCTATCTTTCATGTCTACTATGATTTTAATATCTTCTATGATCTCTCCAAGCCAAATTAGGATCTTTAGGAGACATAGAACTAAGTTAAAGGGTAACTCACCTCTTCTCAATTGACAACCTTGCTACTCATTTTCCAAGACTAGTCATAAATGTCAACATTGCCCTTCTAAAGGTATCATATATTTCTTTGGTGACTTTGGAATCTATTCCTTACACATTTATCTTAGCTTTTGTATTTCCTCAAGCCCTCTCATCTATTCTTTCTGTGGCCTTCTAATTATGTATGCCAGTTCTTTATGTTTGTGGCTACAAGGCTTAGCTTCATATCTATGCCATACTTACCCTATCTTAATTCTTCCAAATTTGACCACTTTCACTAACTTTAGACGGTTTAGGGAGAGAACTTAAAATCTTTGCCTATCCTCTCTTAACGCCATCTTAACTCTATAAAGGCTTAGGTCACCACACTATCGTTGTGACAAACCACAATTTCATACCCTTGCTTACTTAACTTTAGTTATTTTATAGGGAAGTCTGTTTAGCTTTAAGGTGGTGCCTACCTATCATTCTCCAATGAGGGGACTTTCCAAAAATTCTTTAACTTACAAGCTAGCATCTCAACTCCCATCAGCATTGGCTCTTTCTTCCTCTCCTTTCCTAATGGGGTTTCCAACTTAGGTGCATGACCAAAAAGTTTTGACTTAGTGGCGTGCCTTAATCACTATAGGCTCCTTCCTAAGCTTTTCTGGTAACTCATCAAGCATTCCCTTTAATAATCTCTTCTTCCTCCTCTTCAAGCTCATACTCTATGGGGTCCTCTTCTTCTTCTTCTGGAAGCATATAACCAAGTCCAGCATTCATCCTTGTCCATTCTTTGGCAGTTGGGAGTGCTTCCCTCCTTTCATTGAGAGCTACTATGGGCGATCATCCTCCTAGAGATAGGTTCGGGCCTCTTTCTTCTTGAGAGCTTGCTTTTCCGCTTAATGGGTCAAGCCTCTGCCCATAACCTGCCCTTATCATGGCTTCTTGAGTTGCTCTAGGAATTATGCGTCCTTGTTCAAATAAAGACCTTGCATACGCCCATTCGTCATCTACTTCATCATTTCTTCTAATGCTCTCCCTTGAGTGAAGCTCTTGAGGCTACATCGTCTCCTCATCCTCAATTATCCAACCACCTAAACCTTTCCTAGCTCTAGCTTGGTTATGACTTCCAATTCCTTCCGGCCATGTCCTATGGGCCGATACTCTTCTAACACTTTTTATGGATGGTCGGAATTGCTCTAGGTAGCCAACACTTTCTACCGAGTCATTTTCCGATTCATATTACTTTCGGATGTCATATTTGATAATCCTGAAAGTATAACCCCAAAGCTTGCTATGAACTCTAGAGGATAATATGACTAAGTCACTTATTAAGGGTTCTAAGAGATATGTTCGATTTCTAAGTTTTCCAGAACCTGGCTCTGATACCAAAAAGTGTAACACCTACTTCTAGGACTCATTCCCAAGCCTAATAATCTTTGGAAATCATATTCAAGCTCATATGGGACTTAGAACATCAAAACCACAACTTTTGAAACTTTTCTTTATTTCTGGAAAAAATGCTGAAAATGCGGAACTTTTCCAGCAACTTTGAAACATCATAACTAATTGTAGAAAAATGGTTTTGACTTGGTTCAAGTCTCAAATTAAAGCTTGAAGAGTCCTCTTTCTGGGAAAAATATCAAACATAATATGCATCAACCTAGGTGATACAGATATTTGATTTTCCAAACCTGCCTTCGTTTTCACGCCCAGAAATATTGGCCTTCTTGCGTGATTTTTAGCTTAAGCTACATAACTCCGATTTACTTCATTTTTGGGTTTCCAAAAAGCCCTACATGTCTATTATTTTACATAAAAATTCCAAAGCTAAAGGAATTCATCTTCTATCTCGAATAATATCAACAATAGACATTGCACAGAATGGAACCCAGAAAACAGCATTTCATTTGCATGAATTTAAAACTTGTTCTTAATGGCCAAGAATGACCGTATACATACATAAATCCAAAAGGATAACATAATAACAGCATAATTAAAAGCATCCCAACAATATTACAGATTTATCATGAGTTCAAAGATGCATAACAAAAACAAGAACATTGAACTCTTCATCTTGACTAGGCTAGCTTCTTCTCTTTCTCCTTTGATGAACTTGCTCCTAAAATGGTTTAGATTTGGGGGGTGAGATTTTGGGGAAAATCTCAGCAGCACAATATTGAACAAACAACCATGCAAGTTTAACATTGGACAAGATATGGCAATACCAATAACTTATACATGTGAGCATTTATGTTCTTAAATAATAACATATGGCCATAGCATTATAAGAAATACATAATCACTTCAAACATGATTCATCAAGGCAGCCAAATACCACATCACAATATTGAAACAATGCTGGAAATGTAAGAGAGTAAGTACTACCTTAAAGCTTTACAACTTCTCTTGGAGTCCCAACCTTTAAGGCTCCTCAGGAACACTCAGGAACACTCAAAAATACTCAAGAACACTCCTCTTTCTCTCACTTTCTTTGGGGCTACGAATTTTGGTGTGTAGAATGGAATGGAAGAGGTCTTATTTATAGGGGAAATGAGGGCAAGGATCAAGCCACTTCACCTAATGCTCCACCTAATTCCTTTACCTAATGTTCATGCCTTCCTTTGTTTACCTAATGCTCATACCTTCCTTTCTTTACCTAATGCTCATACCTTCCTTTCTATACCTTCCTTTCTTTACCTAATGTTCATACCTTCCCTTCTTTACCTAATGTTCATACCTTCCTTTCTTTACCTAATGCTCTTACCTTCCTTTCTTTACCTAATGTTCATACCTTCCTTTCTTTACCTAATGCTCTTACCCTCCTTTCTTTACCTAATGTTCATACCTTCCTTTCTTTACCTAATGCTCATACCTTCCTTTCTTTACCTAATGCTCTTACTACCTAATGTTCATACCTTCCTTTCTTTACCTAATGGTCCACTTGTGGCTAATTGGGAAAGGAAGAGAGACTTCTTTCTCCTATCAAGCATGAGTCATGATGACATTACTCACAAGAATTTTCACTTATGATTTTCTTATTTCTTTCTAATATAATTTTATGCTTACACATATACAATTCCTTTTTTATTTATTATTTGCAACATAATTCCTCCCTTTTTCATGGGCTAAGTAACACTCCTTCTAAGCAAATAATACCATGCAAAATTCTACTAAATTATTATAAATTCTTCTCAATGTTTTATGAGAATTTTTAGGGAATATTATCAACAAATATTTAAACTTCCTCATGCTTTAAACTAATGCCTATGAAATGTAATTTCCAAGCTAATAAAAATTGGGACGTTACACGATTCAAGTCATTTTAGTTTGCTCAGGGGCCAAGGTATTTAATGTTTTGTACTTCTGAAAGTGACACATCTCTTCCCGCTCAATCTTTCATGAGAAATCTATAAATGACACCCGGAAAGGTCAAATCTATCGTTCCGGATCAGGCATCAACATAGATTAGATTCAAGCCGTTTTAGTTTGCTTTGGGACTAAGGTTTGTAATGTTTTGTATTTCTAACATTCCAACATCCCATCCCACTCAATCGCTGAAGAGGAATCTAGAATTGACACCGAAAAAGGTAAAATGTACCATCTCTGGATCAACTAAAACCATCAACATGATTTGAGCCATTTTAGTCTCCTTAGGGACTAAGGAGTATAATCTTGCTAATCTCTAGGATTCCAACATCCTATATCCCACTGAACCTTTCAGGAGGGTTATAGAAATGACCCACACAAAGGTTAAATGCGTCCGTTTGGATCAACTAAAAAGATAAACACGAATTGAATCCTTTTAGTTTTCTCAGGGACGATGGTATGTAATGTGTTGAACTTATAAGATTGGAGCATTCTATCCCACTAAGTCTTTCTTGGCGAGTCTAGAAGTGGCTCGCAAAATGGCCAAATGCATCTTTTTGGAAGACCTTACGTAATAAATGGGTTCTGAAACCTTTTAGCTTGTTCGTTTGGCACTAAAAGTATGTAATGAATTGAATTTATAGGAATGAAACGTCCTACCCAACTCAATCATTAAGGAGGAATCTAGAAATGACCCCCAAGAGAGGCCA